>CM061062.1:155541059-156141059 GCA_030762895.1 Sophora flavescens
ATTTTGGAGAAAACAAAATCATATCTAGAACCTACTCTATGGTAGGAAGCTCTGGTTAAAATTTTGGTTTAAAACTCAGACGGAAGCCGGTCTGTGTTTTTACTGACAGTATAATTTTATACCGGTAGAAAACCCTAATTTGACCCGAAACTGAAAAGTTGTAGATTTTTATATTATGTCCGTGAGTAATTCTACTTTCCAAAATTTTGATCAAAAATAAAATATTATGTTTATTCGGACGAATTTTGATGAAAGTTCGGACGGAAAACGGTCTGCGTTTTCACTGACAGTAAGATTTTACTAATTAGAAAACCTAATTTTGACTCGTGAACGAAACGGTTTATGTTTAAATCATATTACCAATGAGTTTGGTTATTTTGAAAATTTTCGGAAACAAAATATTATGTTTTTATTCGGGCGTAAAACCCTAATCGGGAAACCGACGATATCGGAAACGGAACTGCAGAGATAGCACACGACACCGGAGAAGCTGAGTTATGGGATGACTCTCCCATAATTTATGAAGCAGATGATGCAAGTAATCATGTATTTTAGGTGAAATGACCAAAATGCCCTTAACCTTAAACCTAACCTATCCTAGTTAATTAGTAACCATGGTTAAGGCAAGTCATGTACAAATTGGCTTATTCTTCCTATTTTGTGGTCCAAACTCAGTCACACCATTCCATCACCCTTCACCACACATTTTAACCTTACCATGATTACTATTAATCGTAGTTAAGTTATTATATTATTTTCTAACTTAACCAATGTCAATTAACTTAACCTTGGTTCATTATTAACCAATTAAACAAAACCATTTCGCCCCCTCACTCTCTCATTTTTGCGCAGTCAAGTCCCCTCCCAACACTTAGACAATTTCATTTTTCTTCCTATTCCAAACTCTAAGCTCGTTCTTCACAAAAACACATAGAACACCATAGATGTTCTTGATAAGTTCTTCATTTCTTCTCAAGTTCTTGATCAAACTTCTTCATTCCAAGGTCGGGAATCTCTTCCTCATCATCTTAGCTTCATTAATCATCCATCAATCTTCATTTTCATCAACTATTTCACAAATTTCTATTCTTAGATCTATATTTTCAAATAATTCTAGAAAATTGTAGAAAAATCATTTTAATGTGAAACCAATTTCTATGATCTTTATATGACTTCTACTTTGATTATATAAGAGCATGAAAGCTAAAGAATTTTCCTTCCTATTTTTCCTTATAAGGCCGAATCTATGTAGTTGTAGGCAAATGAGATTTTGTTCATCTTTTAACTTAGATTAGGTTGGTTATAAGCTCTCAAGGGTTTCTATGTTCTAAATCTAAGAGTTTGAAAACAAAAGAAATTTCTAACTAAATTTTCTAGCCTTGGCTGAATTTACGCTCATGTAGGCTAAATGAGTTTTCTTCAATCTTTAAGTAGATAATGTTTTATATGAACTACCTAAGGTGTATAGGTTCTAGATCCAAGAGCATGTGAGCAAAAAGAATTTCTACCCAATTTCACTATGCTTGGTCGAAACCCTAACCTATTTGGTTAGAGGATGTTGTTTCATATTTTTAACTAGTAACACTTGATTTATGTTAGTTAATACTCTAGTAACTAGGATCTAAAAGATGGAATTGAGAAAATCACCTTAGCCTCATTTTGAATAGTTGGATTTTGTTTGATTAATATATTTTATGTTGTTTGATTAATATATTTTATGTTGTTTTGGTTGAGGGTTAACCATTAACCGTGGTAGAGTAACGAGGATCGGAAAGTTCGGAACTTCGGTGAAAAGTTCAGGTGGGGGAAAGATTCAACCTATCGTCGGAATGCATAATTAGTTTATAATATAATAATTGTGTAGGGCGACCTAAACCCTACTAGTGGTCGAGTAATCGACAAGACCAAAATCGCATTGGAATCATTTCTGTAATACCAATGATTATTTGGGGATTGTAAGTTTATCGCCGTTAGGATAATTTTAGAATATTTGAGGATGTCTGACTTTATGATTATTGAATTTTTTGTGATGCGCTGGTTGAGGTATTCTACTATATGTGACGTTTTATTTTGATGTTTGAATATTTTATGATTATTGTATTATGCATGATCTGCTTGGTTTGATAATATGCTTAGTTGATTTTTAAGTAAAGATTTTGTTGTTAGGGAGATGTTCATGTGGGTGAGAGAATGAAGGTGACTTGAGGTACCTAGCTGAATTAAAGTATTTAATAGATGAGATATGACATAGAATGTGTGTTGACACTGTGTTGGAATGTGTTAGACTCAATGACTTAGAGATTTTGATATATGACAAATACAACTTAATGTGTATGCAAGTGTTTTAGTATCAAATTGCAAAGACAGTATCAAGCAAGTGATCAACAAGTTCAGTGAGCAATTAAAGGAGAATATTCAAGGAAGAACTTGAAGAAATCAAAAGAACTTGGAGGAATCAAAGAGCAAAGACAAAGATCAAGGAATCATCAAGACAAGGGCTTTAAG
This sequence comes from Sophora flavescens, assembly GCA_030762895.1. Classification (NCBI taxonomy): domain Eukaryota; kingdom Viridiplantae; phylum Streptophyta; class Magnoliopsida; order Fabales; family Fabaceae; genus Sophora; species Sophora flavescens. Next base: position 155,543,565 of record CM061062.1, read on the forward strand.
GAGAAATTATATTTAAGTCTTAGATGATTTGTAAGAGAAAGAAATCTCTTAGTCACAAAGAAGCTCAATTAAAAAGATGCATGAAGAAAATCAATTTTCATAACTTGCATTAAAAGGAATAAGTTTTTGTTAATGAAAATGATTTTTGGAAATAAGAAATGCTCGTCCGAAGCGCTCGTCCAACACTGAAGTAATACAAGCGCTCGTCCAAACACAAGTGACAGAAGCGCTCGTCCAACAAGTGATAGAAGCGCTCGTCCACTGAAGTGACAGAAGTGCTCGTCCACTGAAGTGATACAAGCGCTCGTCCACTAGAGTGATACAAGCGCCCATCCACTAAAGTAACACAAGCTCTCATCCACTAAAGTGACAGAAGCGCTCGTCCACATAAGTCCTTGGACTTGCTAAGTCCTTAAGGAAGATCCGTCCAATGACGTGGCAAATGGAGCTCGTCTACTAGCCCGTCCCAATGTAAAATCTTAATGGCTAGATGGACGCGGTTATTTTCAAGATGGACGCGAATTCTATAAACTGATGTAGAATCTTATTTCAAGAACCAGAATCAAGAAAACAGATTCTGTTAGTCAGATCCAAATTTGTTTTGATTGATCCCAACGACTATAACTTGTTTTCTATGTAAAGAGGGATCAAAGGAACACTTTCATAAGAACGATATCATATCATAACATAACAACGAATAACATATCGAATACAATACACATATCATTCATCATCTTTCTTGAGTTTATTGTGAAAAGAGTGTTTCGTTCTCATAAGTGCTTCAATTTGTTTATTTGACTATTGTTGTGACTCCGGCAAGTGTACCGGGTCGTCGCAAGTAATAAAAACACGGTAAAATTCTACCGAGGTCGAACACAAGGATTGGGTTACCAATTCGACTAAATTGTCAAGAAATCCGATACGTTGGTTAAGCAATAGAAGGTGGTTGAGAGAAAGAGATTGAGATCGCAATTTCAAGAATCAAATCAAATAACGCTACGGTGATTAAATTCAGAAATAAAAGCATCTAAGGTTTCGAATCCACCTACCCAATCATGCAAAGTACCCAAGTGATATTGCTCTCCTTCCTAGGTTCAATTTTAATGTCAACCGGGACCCCTAAATTCTCCTAAATCCACTTCCGTGCTCATTAGGACGTATTCGATGATTTGAGTTAATTACTCGCTAGGTCTCTTAACCCTAATCTCGAATTCTATTAATTCTTGTTCCCTATAGGTTGCATCGATCTCCTATTCACTCTCGTGCAATACTCGACCGATGTTCCCAATTCAAGTTCTAAAACGCGAATCGCCGCTAGGCCTCAACACGTTTAACTAGTCGATCACGCTAGCATATAATCGACACAATGAAAACAGAATTGGAAAACCATAATTGAATTAAAGGAGAGAGAGTTACATTACATGAACACTATGCCGCCATGGGTGGCTTCATCGATCCCCTAGACAAGAGGATTAGTTCCTCATGTCCGTAACAACAACGCACGTACAATCGGAATTCATCCTAAGCCTAAGAATTAAGAGAGGAGAAGAAACCCCAGAATAAGGATTACAAAAAATCTCTGAAAATTATGATCCAAAAAGTCCTCTTTTTCTGTTTTGATCTGCTCTATTTATAAGGAGGCCACGCGTCACGGCCGTGATGGCCATCACGGCCAGGCCGTGACGGCTTCTGCTTCTGGCGCACTTCTGGAATTTGAACTCTCGCGACGCGAATGATGTCTCGCGACGCGAGCCCGCCTTTCACGGCCCGTGATGTGAATCACGGCCAGGCCGTGATGTTCTCTGCCTTGTGTGGATCTTGGGTCACGGCCGTGATACATATCACGGCTAGGCCGTGATGGTCTCTGACTTGTGTGGCTTTTAGGTCACGGGCGAGATAAGCATCACGGCTAGGCCGTGATGGTCTCGACTCGGTACTTTTCTGAATTCACACACTCGCGACGCGAAGGACGCCTCGCGACGCGAACCTTCCTTTCACGCCCGTGATGAGAATCACGGCTAGGCCGTGATGGTCTCTGTCTTCCCGGATCTTCAAAATCTCGCGGGCGAGCTTCCTCTCGCGGGCGAGAATCTCCGTAATAGCAATCTCCACTATTTCTTGACTTTCCTTAATTCTTAGAGCTTCACTTATGGACCTGAAAACAACACAAGCAACCACAAGCGTAATTCTATCCAAAAGAAGCTAAAAACTACACAAAAGACGCAAAACGAGTCAAAGTCCAACTTAGGAACAAAACAAGGTAAATTTGGGCGAAAACGAGAGTGAACTCGAATAAATTAGCACATAAACCCTAGTTCATCTAGTCATAAAACTAGATAAGCCAGAGGCTTATCAAAATACCCCAAACTTAAACCTTGCTTGTCCCCAAGCAAGCTTAAAACTCAAAAACGACTCAAGACTTGGCAAGCCTAAAGGTCTATTCAATTTCGCACAAATTTCATGTAACTTTACAAAACAGTTTTCTTCTTTGATTCCCCCCCTTTTTTCATCAATGTAATCCCCACATTCATCTACTTTAAACAATTGAGAAATTATCATTCATGCCATCATTACTCTAAGTTGAGGCTCAAAGATACACACAAAAGGAAGATCACCTATTTCAAACAATTGCCTTCCTCACAAGGGCATTTAGTATTTCACTCATTCGCTCAAGTTTGTCTAGGCTTTCAACTTTTTCACTCAATTTCACTTATCAAGAGAACTTCCCATGAATTTGATGTTCATCTCAAACATAGTTCCCACGAAAACATGCATGCAACATCAAAAGGTCTTTTAAAGGTTGTAATGGGGCCTGGCTGAGGGTAGGATAATCCAGGATATTTAGGCTTAAGTCCCTAGGAACTAAGAGAGCATGAGCATTAAACACATTTTCCACTCAAATTCCTTTCTTTCCATTTTTCATTTGGGCTCGGGTGACTACAACCTTTTCCTTGATATTATTTTTGTTTTGCCCCTTTTCTTTTGGCAATTTTTTTGTTTTCTTCTTTTCTTTTCTTTTCTTTTTGCCTTGGGTCAACCTTTATTTTCTTTTTCTCATCCCAATATGACACATACCTTGTAGCCACCCCAAACTTAGTTTCCACAACCTTTCTCTTGCTCATTTCCATGCTCTCCTAATCCTAAGATTGGGTTAACATGGTTTTTCAGATTTTGGCTCATAATGTAGGGTCGTCAAGAAACAATAGGTCAATTGGGCTCAATTTGGCTAACTAGGGAACATGCATTAGGGGTGGTTCTTTTCAGGCCAAGTAGTTATTCAAAGAAAATTGCCTAAATCATTTGATGCAACACATAATCATGCAAACCATATAGAGATTCAAGCAAATTCGGGACAGTGCAACTTAACAGTGATTCACACATTCAAAAACAGAGTTGGAGGCTCAAATCCTCACCTGGACATTTTGCAAATTGTTTGACCGAGATACGATTCCTAGTGTGTGCACCCCCTCACCCCAAACTTATCATAAATCAAGCAATCATAATAAATCTCAAAGTTCAATTTTCAATTTTAAGTGGGGATAAACTTTTCTAATTTCAGAACTTAGGGAAAATCATCAATGGTCAAATAATTCATGCAATCAATCTATGCTAAATTCAATTGAAATCCAACAAGCTTGCCGACACAACATTCATACAACAACTCTTGATCTTCTCAAATTATTCAAAAGCGACAAACAAAAAAAAAACAAACAAAAACAAAACAAACACAAAAAACAAAAACAAAAACGAGAGTGAGGAAAAGAGAGGGTACCTAGCTTGGGTTGCCTCCCAAGTAGCGCTTGTTTAACGTCCCGAGCCTGACTCAAGTCGCCCCTAAGGGTTAATCCGGAGGAAGATCCTGCTTGCCATGCCATTCCTTGGCCCGTTCTCTGTAGGTTTGTGCACTTTTATATACTCGCAAGCTGTTCTCGGACAGCTCATTTAAGTCCAGCATCCTTCTATAATCAGCACGAACTCTCCACTCCGTGGTGATCCTTTTTGAGATCAATTCATTGTCTCAGCATCGACCACTACAGATTGTGCCACCCTTCAACCTTGGTGCTTTGCCCTTCTTTTTCATTCCTTTGCAGCTGAGTTCTTCCCTTGCACATTCTTCCCTTGGGAGACTCGGTATGGGTTCCATGTCTCGTAGCCACTCAAGGTAAACTTCATCCCCGGAAGGGCCTTTTTTCCTCACTTGTCTTCCTCATGAGATTCTACCGATATCATTGCAAGTGAAGGATCATGGTCTTTTCGAATTGCCTTTACCTTTTCAGTTGGGTCCACAACATCCACTCGATACACAGCTGACTTTTCTTCCGGGTGCTTAATCGCTTCAAAGACATTGAAGACCACCTTATCATCATTCACCCTTAAAGTGAGTTTCCTTTGCCGAACATCTATCAAGGCATCCCCGGTGGCCAAGAAGGGTCTACCCAATATGAGAGGGATCTCAGCATCTTCATCCATGTCGAGCACCACGAAGTCCACTGGGAATATGAACTTGTCAACCTTCACGAGCAAGTCTTCGACTACTCCATAGGGATATTTGATAGAACGATCGGCCAGTTGGAGTGACATTCGCGTATCCTTTACCTCTTTGATCCCTAGCCTCTTCATCATCGAGAGGGGCATCAAGTTGATGCTTGCCCCTAGATCACATAATGCCTTTCCGAAGGTAATTCCCCCAATGGTGCATGGTATCGAGAAGGAACCGGGATCCTTCAACTTCGGAGGCAGTTTCCGTTGAAGAATGACACTACACTCCTCGGTCAAAGCAACCGTTTCTTCATCCACAATCCTTCGCTTCTTAGTGAGAAGTTCCTTCATAAACCGAGCATATGATGGCATTTGTTCCAAGGCTTCCGCAAATGGAATGTTAATCTGAAGTTTTCGGAAGACATCAAGGAACTTATTGAATTGCTTATCCTGTTGAGGCTTCTTCAATCTTTCCGGATACGGAACCTTCATGTAGGGCGGGAGGTCTTGGGGTTCAACCCACTTCTTCCTTTGGAACTCTTCATCCACAAGTTTCAGCCTTCCCCCTTGCTCCGGTCCCTTGTTACCAACCCTTCTTTCTCTGGTTGCTCTTCCTCAACTGGTAGTTGTTCCGGCCCTTGTCATCCTGAGAACTAGTGGTACCCCTGCTAGGTTCCAACACCCTTCCGCTTCTAGTAGATATGACATTGCATTGTCCCTTGGGGTTGTTCTCGCACTACCTGGAAGAGTGCCCGGAAGACGCTCATTAAGTTGCTTCGCGAGCTGCGCTATTTGTGTCTCAAGATTCTGAATTGCTGAACCTGTATGAGTAGCCAACTTGTCAATGGCAGTGTTCGTGTTAATTGACAATTTCTCCACCTGCTGTACTCATCTTCTCAAAAGCCAGCTCCCACGGTTGTCTTCCACTATCTCTTATTTGCAAATCGATTAGGCCCTGGAAGAGCTGCTGGGTATTGCACTCGCTGAATTCCAATGTTCGGCCTTATACCTGCTGAGGTTGCTGCCCTGGCTAGACCACCACTAGCATTACGCCATGCGAGCCCTTGATGGTCTCTCCTCATGTACCCCCTATTTTGATTCTGATTGTAGTCATTTTGTTTGTTCCTCCCGATAGTTATTCTGGGGCACAGTGTCATAAAAGTTGTGGCATGAGTCTACATGTTCCTGAGGGAAGTTGAATGGACAGTTTCGAGTGTCATGATCTCCATTACAATTACCACAACCTGGAGGCATTCCCTCGTGTATCACATTAGCCTTCTTGTTCTCTGACAAAGCCGCCACTTGCATCTTCAACAATCTGTTTTGCTCAAGAATGGCCTCCATTGCCCTGAACGATTCCATTTGAGGTTTCCCTTCCACGGTTGTAATCATTATATGACATTTTCTCTAACAGTGCCCATCCATCCTCAGCCGATAAATATACAAAAGAATCGCCAGCTGCGGCATCACAGTTCATCTGATAGCGTCCCCTCAACCCATTAAAGAAATGCTGCACTTTGGAAACCGGGTCAAAGAACGCAGAGGGACATCTTCTCAACAAACCATTGTACCTCTCCCAAGCTTCATTATATGTTTCATCCTCCGTTTGCCTGAATGAAGTGACGGCTATTCTTGCTTGTGCCGCCTTCTGAGAAGGAAAGTATTTGGTTAGGAACTTCTGTGCCATTTGCTCCCAAGTTCGATGGCTTGTTCCTATCCAAGTCGTCAACCCAATCGCAAGCGACATCCCTAAGAGAGAGAGGGAAAAGTCGCAAGGCTTAAACTCATCCTGAGAGACTCCCCGGGTCTTCGGCAAGTCACACGCTTCCAGGAAGCGAGTGATATGTCTATGCGGGTCTTGTTTGCCACTGCCATCAAATTGATTCTCGCGGATCTGGGCTATGACACACCCTTCCAATCTGAAGGAGTCTCGTATTCAAGTTGCCCCTCACAATAGAAGAAGCACAATCCTCCAAGTTTGGTAGATCGTGCTCAAGAGAGGCTTGTAACGAGGAGGAGGAGGAGGAGGATTTTCTTCAGCCATGCCCTCTATTTTAATTCCTTCAATTCTTTTCCGTTCCTCGGCTTCTTTCCTTAACCGCCGCTCTGGCCCTGGTGATCTCGGAATCAAATAGCAAGTCCTCTTGTAGGAGGGTACCTCGCATACAAAAACAGGCAAAGACCAAGTGGAATCAAAGAAGCAGGAGAAAAATAATAACAATTAAATAAAAGAAAATAAAACTAAAAGTCAGCTTAACCAAACAGCCGAATTTCCTAAAAATTAGGAAAATTGGTTGTGCCAATCCCCGGCAACGGCGCCAAAAACTTGTTGTGACTCCGGCAAGTGTACCGGGTCGTCGCAAGTAATAAAAACACGGTAAAATTCTACCGAGGTGGAACACAAAGATTGGGTTACCAATTCGACTAAATTGTCAAGAAATCCGATACGTTGGTTAAGCAATAGAAGGTGGTTGAGAGAAAGAGACTGAGATCGCAATTTCAAGAATCAAATCAAATAACGCTACGGTGATTAAATTCAGAAATAAAAGCATCTAAGGTTTCGAATCCACCTACCCAATCATGCAAAGTACCCAAGTGATATTGCTCTCCTCCCTAGGTTCAATTTTAATGTCAACCGGGACCCCTAAATTCTCCTAAATCTACTTCCGTGCTCATTAGGACGTATTCGATGATTTGAGTTAATTACTCGCTAGGTCTCTTAACCCTAATCTCGAATTCTATTAATTCTTGTTTCCTATAGGTTGCATCGATCTCCTATTCCCTCTCGTGCAATACTCGACCGATGTTCCCAATTCAAGTTCTAAAACGCGAATCGCCGCTAGGCCTCAACACGTTTAACTAGTCGATCACGCTAGCATATAATCGACACAATGAAAACAGAATTGGAAAACCATAATTGAATTAAAGGAGAGAGAGTTACATTACATGAACACTATGCCGCCATGGGTGGCTTCATCGATCCCCTAGACAAGAGGATTAGTTCCTCTTGTCCGTAAAAACAACGCACGTACAATCGGAATTCATCCTAAGCCTAAGAATTAAGAGAGGGAGAAGAAACCCCAGAATAAGGATTACAAAAATCTCTCGAAAATTCTGATCCAAAAAGTCCTCTTTTTCTCGTTCGATCTGCTCTATTTATAAGGAGGCCACGCGTCACGGCCGTGATGGCCATCACGGCCAGGCCGTGACGGCTTCGCTTCCGGCGCACTTCTCGAACTCTCTCGCGACGCGAATGATGTCTCGCGACGCGAGCCCGCCTTTTTCACGGCCCGTGATGTGAATCACGCCAGGCCGTGATGTTCTCTGCCTTGTGTGGATCTTGGGTCACGGCCGTGATACATATCACGGCTAGGCCGTGATGGTCTCTGACTTGTGTGGCTTTTAGGTCACGGCCGTGATAAGCATCACGGCTAGGCCGTGATGGTCTCTGACTCTGGTACTTTTCTGGAATTCACACACTCGCGACGCGAAGGACGTCTCGCGACGCGAACCTTCCTTTCACGCCCCGTGATGAGAATCACGGCTAGGCCGTGATGGTCTCTGTCTTCCCAGATCTTCAAACTCTCGCGGGGCGAGAATCTCCAGAATAGCAATCTCCACTATTTCTTGACTTTCCTTAATTCTTAGAGCTTCACTTATGGACCTGAAAACAACACAAGCAACCACAAGCGTAATTCTATCCAAAAGAAGCTAAAAACTACACAAAAGACGCAAAACGAGTTAAAGTCCAACTTAGGAACAAAACAAGGTAAATTTGGGCGAAAACGAGAGTGAACTCGAATAAATTAGCACATAAACCCTAGTTCATCTAGTCATAAAACTAGATAAGCCAGAGGCTTATCAACTATTGAGAGTTAGGAATCATTTTTTTTTACTTTTCGATTGTAAAGAGAGAGGGGGTCTCTCTGAGTGATTAGGGTGAGGTATCCCTAAGGTTGAACATTGAGGCTTTTCACAAGAGTGTGGTATCTCGAGGTGAAGGAGTTCTCTGTGGTGTAAAGGTTTTTCAAGCTACCTGGCAAAGCTTGCGTGTTAGTGTGTGAAATCCCACAGGTAGAGTGGGGACTGGATGTAGGTCACAGTGGAGGTGACTGAACCAGGATAAATCTGGTTGTGTGGTATCTCTAAACTCAAACTCCTTAATTTCTGTTTATGATCAAGAACCTGTGATTTTTATGTTTAAAGTTCAATATAATTTCTTTTCTTGATCTGTATAAACTATATTGAAACCTGAGTCTGATTGCAATCAAGTCTGTGTTATCTGCGTTCAAAACTGAGTTGATCAAAACCATTCTTGATTGCTGAAACTGAACTAATACTGAAACTGAAACCTGCAAGTTTGTTCTTGATTTTTAATGCTTATATCTGAAACTTGCATAACTTGTTCTTAATCGTTAAAGGCTCAATCAGTTTCTATATTTTGTTATTATTGAATCTTGAACCTGAACCTATTCTGAATTAATCTTTCTTATCTTCATCATCCTTCTATTCAAGATTTTATATAAACCCTTCATTGATTTTGTAAAAGATCCTGAGGCCACAAATCCGCAACTCTGATTTGGATAGTTTTGTGAAAAGTTTTTTAAGAGGGAAAGATTTTAAGAAAACTCAATTCACCCCCCCCCCCCTCTTGAGTCGTTGAAGCCAAAACAACAAAATGTTGAGGCACTAGGTTGTAACAGATGCGAGTTAGTGAGATTTATATGTATATGCATTTTTATTCACAGCTGTGTGAGTGGAACACACGAGGTCAGGATATCCTATTTTGGGATATCGGATATTGCGGGTGAGTACCCTACGAATGTGGATGCAGTGGTAGACTACCGTAATACTCTTTTAGTCTTTGACCTGTTCGAAAGTTCTTGGTACTGGACCGTTCTGGACTAATACCCTTTAGTCTTTGACGCGTTCGAAAGTTATAGGCACTGGACCGTTTTGGACTAATACTCGTTTAGTCTTTGACGAGTTAGAAAGTAATTTGAACTGGACCGTTCTGGACTACCGACTAACGTGATAGGAATAGAGATGGCCAAGTCAACATAAAGGTTTAGTTGCATGAGATTAAGGGTAGATGATGATATCGTAATTTGAGGATGATTGGTAGTTATGAGTGATGTGTGCCTTTGGCTGTTATTATATTATATGCTATGTATTCTTTCCTCTTTTGATGATAGAATTGTTTCTCATCCCCTATTCTTCTATATTCTATATGTTGTATTTTATTTCTTATGTGATCGTATGAGAAGACCCTATGGAGGAGACTGTTGCTGAGGAGTTGGATGGAACTCCTTATGAGCCAGAAGTTGGAGGATAAGCTGTGGACCCGAGTGGTGGAATTTAGAGAGTTAATTCCAGTGCATCTTGTGAGACATTTTTATATTTTCCGCTGAGTATAATAGGCTATATTAGTATACACCTTCACGGGATCCTACTACGGGGATACCCTAGACAGTCTTTTAGTACTCTGATGCTTTAACAAATGGTGTGATTGTATCTTTATATATATATATATATATATATATATATATATATATATATATATATATATATATGGTGTGATGCTTTAAATTTCATATGTTGTATGTTTACATTACGTTTTATTTTTTACTTATTTTCGGAATATACATTTAACGTTAAGGACGTGATTAAGTATTTAATTAATAAGGTTTTCATTTAATGGCACAACGGGGTGTCTCATTGAACATTGTAGTTGTATAATCTCACTTACATCTTATCTTCTTCATCTACACATATTTCAAAAATACATAAAAAATCAAAGTGGCATCATATGGTCTCCCAATTTTGATGTTTAAGAAACAATTTCCTTAACGAAACCATCCAACGTGCTATTGGAGATTCCTATTACCTTAAACCTTATGCACTTCATAAAAGCTTAAAACTTCTTATGTTTCCTTTTACTACCATCATATCAAACAAAAACATACTCACACGTTTTACATATAAACAAACAAATCAACACAATTCAACGATAAACCTAGGGAAGAAAAAGAATGGCAACACATTATGCACAAAGACTTAATAAGTTTGTTCAGGTCTTACTATTCAGTAGGAAATTACACATCTAAAATCCATTGTACTGAAATCAACAAAGTAGGAAAAAATGGTTCAACAACTTGAAATGGTTTAAAGAGGAATACCTTTGCAATGGTTCAAGCTACTTGTCTCATTCACAGCTTCAACAAAATTTTGCTCTTCTACTGGTTTCCTTTTGAGAACAAAAATGGTTCAACAACTTGTCTTTGATGTGACCCTGTGTGGCAAAAAAGAGATGGTTAGCACACGGTACAAAAAGGAACAAAATGGGACAAAATGGAACAAAAAGGTTCAAAGGCATTACTTACCTCGGTTGTGTAGGAACCACAATCCTTCTCAACCCAACAATGAGTATGTTTTTGTAAAATCGAAAAATGTGAGAGTTTGAGGGAAATGGAAGAAATGGGAAATGCGAGAAAGAGGGAACACAAACGGTTAAGGCATTACTTACCTCGCGATTGAGAAAGAGAAGAGGACGGTGGCAGAGGCGGCGGTGGCTTTGGAGAGAAGAGGGAAGAAAAAGGGGTTGCAATGAAGAAAGGATTAGGGCACGGGAGTGAGACTTATGTTTGTTAGAGTTATGTGATGAGTGTGATTTCACCTCATATTTCATTGACATTTTGCATGCATTTTCATATAGTTTAGGCATATTTAATTTGATTTTGTTAGTTTTAACCTTGTAACGGGTAAGGCGGTTTTGTGGTGTTATTGTTCAGGAATCGAGGATTAAAATGCTTAGGATCAACCATGATGGAGCTTGCATGAAGATGGAGCTTGAAAAGTAAGAAAAATGAGCCAAACAGAGCCCATCACGGCCTAGCCGTGAGAGCCAACACGACCATGATCGAGTAGAGCTGATAAGAAAGAATGGAAAAGTCAGAGCAGATCACGGCCAGTCCATGATGAGCATCACGACCGTGACATGCCAATCGAACCAGACCCCTCACCGCAGAACTGATCACGGCCGTGATGCACCCAAAGAAATAAGCAACCTACAAGGCGAGAATACGCCACTACCGGTCGTGACAGGCATCACGGCCGTGACACGCAATATATGGATCTTTAGAAACTGATTTGATCTGAATTTGTGATTCATTGGGATTAAAGTTACCCTAATCTATAAATAGAGAAGTTGGGCTTGAAAATAGGAGGACTTTTGGGGACTTTGGCTGCTACCTTAGGTAAAATTAGGATTTTCTATTCTTCTTCTTCTTCTTCTTCTTCTTCTTCTTCTTCTTCTTCTTCTTCTTCTTCTTCTTCTTCTTCTTCTTCTTCTCATCTCTTAGGTTTTCTTTCATGTTTTTGTTAATCAAGCTTGCCATGACCATGGCAATGCTTGAGTAGTAGTTTTATTTCTAGGGATTGGGGCTATGCCCAAGATTTGTTTTATGCTATGAATTGATGTTTTCCCTTTGTTAATTTTGATTTCGCTTTCGATTCGATTCCTATTGCATGAATTACTTGTGAATCTGGTGCACACTTATTTTCATGTCATAGATACTCTAAGGAGGAACCTAGCGGTGAACTTAGGTATTGGATCTATAGGAATCAAACTTAGGACTTAAATCACGAGAGTTAGAAGCGGTCCTTCGAGGGTTCACGAATTGTCACAAAACTTAAAGGGTTCAATTTAAATTCAATTACCACGAGAGTAGGGATTGGTTTAATTGGGCACAGTTTTTGTAACCAGAGAGGGAGCATTAACTAATTGAGGATAAATTCGCCTTCAAAGCAATTTTGATAATTAACAAGGGGTAGTCAATTTGGTAACATGAACAATCTTGTTGGTAACCCAATTCCTAGGAATCTCTTTAGATTTGAAAAACCCCAAACTAATTTACTTTCCTCTTTTAATTGATTGCATTCTTAAATATCTGATTTTCTAGTTAATTCTTATTTCAAGAATCAAATCTTTTCAAAATCTTTTTTTATATAGTCCAGTTTAATTGGTTTAATAATTAATTGTTATTTGAGATCACGGTCTCTATGGGATCGATCTTTTTATTACTTGACGACGAATCCGGTACACTTTCCGGAGCCCACACATCATTATGTTAACGTTATAATGACATGTAACGTCGGTTGCTTAGTCAACCACTGTTACATGTCACTTGTAACGTTGGTTGTGTCACAACCGATGTTACAAGTCACTTGTAACATCGGTTGTCATACAACTGCTGTTACAGTATGGAAAAGTAGTGGCGTATGCCTCTAGGCAGTTAAGAGTACATGAAAGGAATTCCCAACCCGTAACCTAGAGTTGGCCGCCATAATGTTTTCATTGAAGATATGGAGACACTGTTTGTGTGGTGCTCATTTTATAGAGTACACAACCATAAGAGTTTAAGATACCTGTTCGATCAGAAGGAGCTAAACGATGCAAAGGAGATGGATGGAATTCATAAAGGATTATGAAGTTGATCTCTAGTACCATCCAGGAAAAGCGAACGTTGTAGAAGATGCATTAAGTCGGAAATCTTTGCAAGTATCTACTATGATGGTTGAGAAATTGGAATTTATCGAGCGGTTCAGAGATCTGAATCTTCTGATAATTGAATTATCCTAGAGTAATATGAGTTAAGGAATGGTCGCTATCACTAGTGGATTCCTACAATTATTTTGGAAAAAGTAAGCAGAAGACCAATACCTCCAGGTGCAAGGAAGATGTACCAAGACTGGAAAAGGATGTTCTGGTGGCCTATAATGAAGAATGAGGTAGCAAAGTATGTCCAATCTTGCTTGGTCTGTCAGAAGGCGAAGATTGAACACCAAAAGCCACCTTTGCAATATGTGGGTGTCCTAGTATAGAAGTAGGTTGGTATTGCAATGGACTTTGTGTCTGGTTTGCCAAGGACACGGATGAAGTATGATGCAATCTGGGTGATAATTGATAGGTTGACAAAATGTTATCATTTCCTTCCTATCAATCAAAGGTTCTCCATGGAAAATTTGACATTATTGTATATCAAGGAGATAGTAAGGCTACATGGAGTGCCGACAAGGTTAATTTCGGATAGGGATTTCAGATTTACTTCGAGGTTCTGGCAAAGTTTAGGCAATGCTTTGGGAACTAAGTTAAGAATGAGTTCGACTTATCGTCCTCAGATGGATGATCAGTCATAAAGGACAATTCAGTCTTAGGAAGATCGGTTAAGAGCATATGTGTTGGAACACGGGGGTAGTTGAAACGAGTTTATTCCACCGATTGAGTTAACATATAACAACAGTTTCCTCTTGAGTATTGGCATGGCGCCATACTAAGAACTATATTGAAGGAAGTGAATAACAAATCTTTGTTGGTATGATACAGGAGGGAGTCAGTTAATAGGACCAGAGGTGGTACAACAAATAATAGAGCAAGTTCGCAAGATCCGGGAAAAGATGAAAGCGATAATATATAGGCAAAATAGCTACAACTATAAGAGGAGAAGTCCCTTGGAGTTCCAGTAAGGTGACCATGTGTTTATGAGAGTCACTCCAAGAACTAGATTTGGCAGAACAATTAAATCCAGAAAGCTTACACCTCGTTTCATCGGACCATTTCAAATTCTTCGCCAAATTGGTCTAGTAGCCTATCAGATAGCCTTATCACCCACCTTATCCAATATCCATCATGTTTTTCATGTATCTCAGCGTATAAAATATCACCCCGATCCATCGCACGTAATAGATCTAGAATCAATCCAGATAAGAGAAAACGTTGAGTATGAGACTTTACCTGTACGGATCAAGGACCAAAGGATAAAGGAACTTCACACAAAGTAATTCCATTGGTCAAGGTCATCTAGGATGCATTTACCTGAGATGTAACTTGGAAGAAGGAGGCAAACATGCAACGACAATATCCTCATCTTTTCGCATAAAGGTAATTGATTTAAATTTCGAGGACGAAAATTATTTTAAGGGGGGTAGTAATGTAACGCCTCGTTTTCTCGATTAGTGTATGAGGAAAGGATTAAGCATGTTTGGAGGCTTAACCGTGTTCCTTGGGTGTTAGTGGGCTTGTGTTTCAAATTTGAGGTCAATCGGACTTGAAACGAGCTCAGAATGCACCGAAACTGTGAAGGTTGGGTACTGCATCAGGCTCAATGCTTGAGTGTGGAGCAACCGAACGTTTGAGCTTGCCAACGCTCAAGATGGGGTAAGTGGACGCCCGAGCATAGGGTGGTCCATGACACGTAGTGTACACGTGGCAACGACGAAGCGACGAGTGACACAGACATAGTGACAAAGAGCCAACAACCGTGGGACAGGCCAACACTAGAGCACTGGAATGCTTAAGCGTTGTGAGCTAGCACGCTCAAGGATGCTCAGTACAACTACACCACTTAAGACTTTTCTTATTTTTCCCCTCTTCATTTCATCACATCTTTTTTTCGAACATAGAACTCCTAAAGAGAGAGAAAAGGTAGTTCTAGAGAGAGAAATGTAAGTTTTAGAGAGATTCTCCAGCCCAATTTCGATTCTGACTACATATCTGTGATCAGGGCAACGTGTATGTCATATATCTTCAATCAATTCGTCGATCGGTCGAGGTAATTCTCGAATCCCTAACATGTCGACATTGTCGTTCTTCGTTCTTTTCCTTTTTCTTGCATGATTTCTCTATTCAATTATCGATTTCTTGCAAGATTAGGGTTTATGATAATGGATGTTGTCTATGTGTTAGGGCAAATTTCGGAGCATCGAGGAGCTCCAGGGACACCAGGGCAGCAGTTGTACTTGCGTGAGAGGTGCAGTTTTTGAGGCTTAGAGCAACTACAAGCTTCTGTACAAGGTGGGGAGAAAGTATCAAACACGCTAGGGAGGCAAGCATAATACTGTGTATTAGTTTGTATGTGTAGGGTGTTGGTGCAAGCCCTAGAGACCAATCTATTTGGAACAAATCGTCATTTGTATCATGAATTTGATCATATATTTGATATATGAATAAGACATTCATTTATTATGTTATTAGTTTATAGAATAATAAAGTCCTTAGAATAGACAATTCATTCAATGAGATATTAAGTACCTGACTTAATCGTGAGACCTTATTGAAAATAAAACTCTATTCTTAAATATTCGTAGTCGAGTATTATTGTTTTGCAGGAATTTAAGGAAAAATGCTCAGAATTAGCCTTGATGGAGCTTGGATGAAATAGAGCTTGAAAAGTGAAGAAATTGAGCCAAGCAGAGCCCATCACGGCCCTGGCCGTGATGACCATCACGACCATGACCAAGAAAACCGAGAAGTTTGAAGGCAAAAGTCGAGAATCATCACGGCCTAGCCGTGATGCCCATCACGGCCGTGACAAGCCAAACAGAGCGATCCCGGCCTAGACGTGATAAGGATCACGGCCGTGATGCTCCAAATTTGAAAGCGCGCCTACTCGAACGCAGCGTCACGGCCGTGACGCGCAGCAGATCTATAAATGGAAGCGCAGCGACATGAAGCGGAGGTCGGGGAACCCTAGTGGAGACCAGAAACACATAAAGGATAATTGGAGGCTGAAAGGGGGGTTCTAACCCTAGAAGGGAGCTGCTGAGAGGGGCTGCTGTGATGACGGTGGAAAGCTCCCATGGAGTTTCTTCTCTCCTCTTCTCCTATTTCTCGGGTTTGGGTTTCTCTGTCATTATGAGTAGCTAAATCCCGTTTGTTGGGATTAGATGTAATCAAACTGATTTTTATGTATTTGCCTTGACCGATTATTCTGTGTTCATGCCTTCGTATTAGTGATTAATTTTCCATGCTTAATGCTTGTTGTGGCTAGCACCCCCATGACTCGATTAGTGTTTTGGTATGCAATTGGGAAATTCGTATTAGAACCGGAATTGAATTTAATCACCTAGTAACCCTTGCATCTAGGAATGGAGTTTGGTTTACTAGTAATCGTGTAATCCCTAATCCTAATGCAAATTCATTAATCTAGGCCACCTAAGGAATTAGGGTCTATTAGTGAATTTAGGCTCTTGCCATCCGAGGAATCGGGGTTTGAGTATTTTAGTGGATTGATTTTAATATTTGAAGCATGAATGTGAGGTATCTAGTCCTGGTAGTACATGAGAAAGAGGTTTGGTGAAGTCTAGTCCCAACATATCCTTCTGCACTCCAAGTGTTTGTTAAAAGTCCCCAAAAAGACCAAAAACATTATATTGCTTTTGTTGCTTTATTTTTCTGTTTTAATTTCTCTTGATTTATAGTTTAGTCTAGATAGTTCCTGAGTTTTTGAATTGGTAATTGACATCCAATCCCCGTGGATACGATAACCGGTCTCACCACCGTATTACTTGCACGACTGAGTATACTTGCTCAGAACCGTCAACAAGTTTTTGGTGCCGTTGCTGGGGATTGGTTTTACCAATATCATTAGTAACAAAGGAGGCAACTAATTTAGACATTTTTTTTATTTTTCTGTATATATTTGATATTTTGTTTTGAGTATTGTTTGTGGAAGGTGGACGAAATTCATGGACAATTACTATTATCCACCTAATGAGGAAGCCTCAAGTCACACTTTGGAGGACAACTGGTGTTTGGGAGACTGCATAGATTTGATGGATCATGTTACTCCAGCACAAGTTGATTATATGACGGGAAGTCTTATATATAACTTCTCCGAGGAGGATTGGGAAACCTTTTGTTCATATTTACCACCTCCACCACCATGTATGATTCCCATAGAGCCACATGAAGCATAATTTAAGAAAAATCTAGTTGTGGGAATGGATCAAATTGAAGATGAAGAGGTGATGGTGGACAAGTCACAAAGAGAGGAAGTACCTTTCACAAGTCCTTGGGCAGTTGAAGAATGGGAACGGAAGGAGCAAACACCGTTGAAAGCTGCTCTAGAACAGTATTCCTAAGAACTATCCGCCTCTGAGGCCAAAGCAAGAGCCAATTGTGACAGTATCAAAACGGTGAAGCATAACTTCAAAACGCAAGTCGAGGAGATTTGCAAACAGTTAGTACAAGAGTCACATGAAGCCCAATTTGAGAAAAATCTGGTTTGGGGGATAGTTCAAAATGAAGATGAAGTGGTAGTGGACTCCACCATGCTTGCTGAGCAGTTTGATTTTGCTGCATTAGATAAATATGTTGGCTTGCATGCATGTGTGGACACTGGTAAGTTAGTTCCTTCCACTTGTCTGTCAAACTTCCTGGTGAAAATGCCATTTGACCTGCTAGGAAGTAAGCGCATTATTATAGTTGAAGAGGTCAATGGTGTTTTCACACAATGGCTAGGGGGAACAGTGGATAAACTCATATTGCTGCTACAATCGCCACTCCATAAGCCATTTGATCCGGGAGGAGGATCCTAGAACGTCAAGCTAGTGACGTTAAAGAAGCGCTTATTGGGAGGCAACCCAATTTTTCTTTTCCTTTTTCCTTTTGTTTTTGATTTCTAACTCTTGAATAATTTGAAAAGATCAAGAGTTTTCTTTTACTAATAAAATGGCCAAGTGATTTCAGGGAAAGGAGGAAGGAGAAGCAAGAAGAGCAGAAAGCATCACGGCCTAGCCGTGATGGGGTTCACGGTCGTGACAGGCCAACACCCATGGATCAGAATTGATCACGGCCTGCCCGTGATAAGGCTCACGGCCGTGACACAATTTCCCAACAAGTTTCTGACTGGAATGAGAGCCAGCACCCGCTATCGCCTCGGTAAGCCGTTCCATTTTTATTTTTTTTATTTTTTTTCCTCTCTCCGACTTGATTGTTTACATTGGGGACAATGTAAATTCTTAAGGTTGGGGTAGGGGTATTTTGCATTTGCATTTTTCATGTTGCATTCATATAGTTTTGCATGATAATTTGCATGATCACACGATTCGATTGCCCTTGCTTAGATTTTGCATCCAATTGTGATAACTGAGTTCCAAATAAATTGAGATAGTGAATTGTTGAACCCAATTTTTTATTCTTGTGATATGGCTGCAAATGTAAATGCTTGAGATGATCTGTGATAGTTGATAATTAGCATATGGTGCCGTAGATTTGTGTTTCTCATTGATTTTTGAACTGCAAAAAATGTGAGATTTTGAGCCATAAAGGGGTACTCACCAAATCCACCCCATTTCTTGTGTCAGAGTGTTATTCCTCTTGGATTGTATTTCTCTAGAACTTGACTTGAAACCATTTTGAAGCTTAAAATTTTTTTTTTGAAAACATTTTTTTTGAAAATGATTGAGGCACTAGGTATTTTTCCGGCCTTCTGAGCTTGGAATGACTAAATGTTACCCCTTAGTTTCCCAATTTTGAGCCTACAAAAGAATAAAATACTTTTCTTGGTACCCTGGAATATTTTGATGAATGACTTGATAAGGGACCTTCTAAAGTATTATAAAGGGTAAAAAGGTAGTTGAAAAAGTTTGGGATGAGAAAAGTAAAAAAATAATATATTTCTCTTGAATTGAAAATCTCCCATTCTCAAATAAAAATGAAAAGAAAAAGAAAAAAAAATATGGAGAAGGGGATGTCAAAAAGAAAAGTGAGAAATCAAATAAAAAGAATGAAAGGAAAGGTGGAAAAGTGAATCAAAACCCAAAAGGGTATTTTAGAAGGTCATGTTTGCAATGCTTGATGTTTTGTGTAGCCTTTTGAAATGTACTTTTCTTGATTTCCCCACCTAACGATTAATCCCATGGCCACGTTACAACCGAAGTAAAGACCTCTTGATTCTTAATTGTTTTCATTAATAAAGTAGAGATTTGGTTGATAGTCAAGCCTATGGTAGATTTCATTCCTTGAGGAAAATGGAGCGAATTGTCTTATGTCCCTAACACTTGAGTGAGGTGAGAGAGAGAGCCAAGCAAATGAACAAGCTTGGGGTGATCTTCAGAAGAGCAAGAGTGCCCGAATCAGTGAGAATATGAGTCTAAGAAACCTAAGCTTCTAATTGGACTTGAATTGATTGTCTCTTGCTGAATTATTTGAAATGCCTGTTACTTGGATTATTTGCTCGGGTTCTTGGTTCACTATCCATGCTTTGATTATTTATCTCTTCTGGCCTTAGTGATTGCTTGAGGACAAGCAATTGAATAAGCTTGGGGTGATTTGATAGTGTGATTTTACATCATGTTTCCTGTACACTTTTGCATGCATTTTGCATATAGATTAGGCATTCTTTATTTGATTTTAGTTAGTTTTTCCCTTGGAACGGGTGAAGCGGTTTCTTGGTGTTGTTTTGCAGGAATTTAAGGAAAAATGCTCAGAATTAGCCTTGATGGAGCTTGGATGAAATAGAGCTTGAAAAGTGAAGAAATTGAGCCAAGCAGAGCCCATCACGGCCTGGCCGTGATGACCATCACGGCCATGACCAAGAAAACTGAGAAGTTTGAAGGCAAAAGTCAGAATCTGTCACGGCCTAGCCGTGATGCCCATCACGGCCGTGACAGGCCAAACAGAAGCGATCACGTCCTAGTTCTGATGAGGCTCACGGCCGTGATGCTCCAAATTTGAAAGCGCCCCTACTCCAGAACGCGTCACGGCCTGGCCGTGATGGCCATCACGGTCGTGACGCGCAGCAGATCTATAAATGGAAGCGCAGCAGATAGAAGGCAGGAGGCTAGGGAACCCTAGTGGAGACCAGAAACACATAAAGGATACTTGGAGGCTTGATAAGCCTCTGGCTCATCTAGTTTTATGACTAGTATGACCGTGGTTTTGTGCCGATTATATCTCGTTTTCACCCAAATTAGGCCTGATTGTCCTCAAGCAAGGTTTTGAGTCCCTTAAGTAGTTTTAGGGTTATTTAGTCAATTTTTGAGTCAAATAAAGCACTTATGGCTATTTCATGTTTTCAGGTTGACTTAGAGTCCAAGGAATGAAGGAAACAATGGAAATTGCAATCTGGAAACACTCGCCACGCGAGCAGATACTCGCCCCGCGAGAGTGAGGACCAGCCAGTGCCAAAAAAGTCATGTTCTCTGCCTCGCCCCGCGAGCTATTGCTCGCCTCGCGAGCCTGAAGTCAGCAAGCATTACGGTCATCCCGTGACACCCATCACGGGCGTGAAGAGAAACCCCTGAAGACAGAGACCATCACGGCCTGGCCGTGATGAAGGTCACGACCATGACAGATAAGCACCCGAAGACAGAGACCATCACGATGCAGGCCGTGATAGGCATCACGGCTGTGACAACCCAGGTTTTGAAGACTCGCCTCGCGAGAATCACGCTCGCCACGCGAGAATACAAATTCAAGAAGGCGCCATTTTAATATTCGCCTCGCGAGAGGCCACTCGCCTCGCGAGAATGCGCAGATTCACGAAAGTTATAAATAGTCTGTTTAGGGCAGAACAGAATCATCTTTTGCCAATCCTTGTTTTCGAAATTCTTTGGTTGTATTGCGTTTTTGATGGAGAACTAATCTCCCTAGGTTGATCTGCTGTAATCGGCTTCCACCAACACTTGAGGTCTTGTAATTCCTGATTTAATTCTCTTCTCTCTTTCAATATCTATTCTATATTCTCTGTTTGCTTAATTCAGTTTGTATCGAATGGGTATTGATTTGTTTCGATGATTATATGTTCCTAAACTTAATCGCGTTTGCTTAATTCGCGTGCGTTCAATTCGTGTTTGCTTAATTCACGAAAGGGCTTCATCCGTTTGCTTAATTCGGAATTAGAATATATGTCCCCGTAGCGTCGGTTTCGCTTGTTAATCGATGCTACAATCGAAAAGGGATTAGACTCTGCTTAGGGCATGGAATTACATGAACCGATGATAGTGGGAAACGAAACAGCAGATTGATCGTCTTAGTCTTATTTGATAATCACGTATTTTGCTCTGTTTTTTACGCTCTGTTTTCACTCTGTTTTTCCAATTAATTTCAAACCAAACACCCCCCCCAAGAAACTTATTTTCTGCGATAATTGCACTACGAGAGTCCTTGCGATACGATACCCGAGTTGTCGCACACTAAACTACATTTTTACTAACCGCTCATCTTTTGACGCGCGTGCGCGACAATAGCGTCAAATTAGCGCCGTTGCACGGGGGACTCTTGTCAGTTGTTCTCGCTTTTTGTTTTTGTTTCTGTTTTGAATTAGACTGGCCACTAGGTCTACTTGTCCGACTTGTGTGATTTTGACCACAGAAATTGAAAGAACACTCGCACACACGCCTTAGGGCAATACGGGCAAGCACTAGTGGTAATTCGATCTCGAACCTGTTTTTAATAACATGGGTGACCAAAGGACATTGAGGCAGCTTGCTGCCCCGGATGTTAACTACAATGGGCTGTGTATTGAGTATCTTTGGTGTGGTTGCTCCTTTTGAACTTAAATCTGGTTTAATACACTTGTTGCCAAGATTTAGTGGTCTTGCAGGTGAGGATCCACATAAGCATTTGAAGGAATTTCAGGTGGTCTGTTCTACACCCTTGAGGCCGGAAGGCATTACTGAAGACCATATCAAATTGCGAGCCTTCCCTTTCTCCCTTGAAGGCGCTGCAAAGGATTGGCTATATTATTTGGAGCCAAATTCTGTCACAACTTGGAATGATCTGAAAAAGGTTTTCTTGGAAAGATACTTCCCTGCCTCCAGAGCTGCTTCCATCAGAAAGGGATATGTGGCATCAGGCAAAGCAATGAGTCATTGGCTGAGTACTGGGAGAGGTTCAAAAAGTTGGTATCTAGCTGCCCTCAACACCGATTTCGAGCAGCTCCTAATTCAGTATTTTTATGAGGGATTGCTCCCAATGGACAGAAATATTTTGGATGCCGCTAGTGGAGGAGCACTCGTCGATAAAACTCCAGTGCTGCGAAGCAATTGATTGAGAATATGTCATTAAACTCCCAGCGAGTTCACAACCAGGGAGCAACTCTGCCGAGACAAGGGGTGTAAATGAGATTCAAGGTTCATCTTCCAACAAGGCACTCGAAACCAGAATTGATGAGCTCACTTGTTTGGTGAAGCAACCGGCAATGGATAAGGTGCAGCCGGCGAGGTTGTGTGGCATGTGTAGTTCTCCGAGCATCGGCCGACACGTGCCCTATTCTCAAGGATGGGTCGATCACTGATATGCCTCAAGCTTATGCAGCTAATCTATACAATCAAGGCAATAATCGAACCGGTATGGTACTCCCGACCTCTCTACAAATAGGTACCATCCCAACTGGAGGAATCACCCTAATCTGCAGTATGGGAACTCATCCCAACAACAACCGTGGCACCACCACCGAATCCTCCTCAAGTGACCACTTCTACACCCTCCGGACCTTCATTAGAAGACTTGGTCAAGCAAATGGCTGCACAAAATCTCCAATTTCAGCATCAAGTTGGGCAGTCTCGGCGTGAGCAGATGCTAGCATTCGAGATTTGAGGACACAGATTGGACAGACTTGCCACATCCATAAACAACTTACAGCAAGCTCGAGGGATCGAGCCAACTACCTGCACGAGACAGTGGTGAATCCCAATGTCCCCAATCCCAATGTGAGTGCCATCTCTTTGAGATCCGGGAAAGTAGTAGAGAGGAGCCCCGAGAAAGATGAAGAAAGCTGTTGAGGCTATTCCCGAGCCCTCTGTTGTTGTTGAAACCGAGAGAGTGTATGTGCCCCGATTCCCTTCCCACAAAGAGTGCAGAAAAATAAGAAGGTTGATGGGGAAGACAAGGAGAAGGAGATCTTAGATGTGTTCGAGAAGGTGGCGGTAAACATTCCACTCCTAGATGTGATTAAGCAAGTTCCAAGGTATGCAAAGTTTCTGAAGGATTTGTGTACCCACAAGAGGAGGATGAAGGGTAATGAGAGAGTTAACCTAGGGCGAAATGTTTCAGCCCTCATTCAGCCCAAACTTGCCCCTGAGAAGGTTACAGTTTCAGCCCTCACTCGAGCAGCCGCCACGAAGTGCAAGGATCCTGACACTTTCACTATTCCATGCACCATTGGGGACAGCAAATTCGACAATTGCATGTTGGATTTGGGAGCCTCCATAAATGTCATGCCCACCTCCATTTTCAACAACCTTGATCTGGGCCCTTTCCAACATACAGGACTTACCATACAGTTGGCCAACAGGACGAATGCTCGCCCCATGGGAGTGGTAGAAGATGTGTTGGTACGAGTTGATGATTTAATTTTCCCTCGCCGACTTTTACATCCTGGACATGGCGGGGAAACCAATTCAAGTAGATCACCAATCATCACGGGCGGGCCGTTCATGAAGACGGCAAAGACGAAGATAGATGTTGATGATGGAACCATGTCCATGGAGTTCGGTGACATTATTGCAAGGTTCAACATTTTTGATGCTATGAAGCATCCATTGGAAGAGCACTCTGTTTTCCAAATAGAGTTGCTCTCCGAAATTGTTGACGACACCTATGATGACTTGGTTGCTGATTTTCCATCCATTTCGATTTTAATGATGTTTATTCATGTAATGATTGTACTAACACTAACCCTTGTGTTGTTTGTCTTTGAGATTGATTCTACTTTGCGGGGTGATAGTGTAAGTGAAGTCTGTCTTTTTCGCTGAAATTCTTGACAGCCCATTGCTCCAAACATACCATCTGTGGAGCAGCCACCCTCCTTGGAGCTTAAGCCACTTCCTGGCAATCTGAAGTATGCTTACTTGGAGAGGAACGAAAAACTCCCAGTTATCATTTCCTCCAACCTTGACTCTGACCAGGAAGCTAAACTCTTGGAGGTTACGAAGAAGCACAAGAGAGCAATTGGATGGACCTTGGTCGACATTCCGGGGAATTAGCCCCTCTAGATGTATGCATAGGATTTTATTGGAGGATGGGGCTAAACCAGTTAGGCACCGCAGAGGCGCTAAATCCATTGATTCTGGATGTGGTAAAGAAGGAGGTAACAAAACTCCTACATGCGGGTATCATATACCCCATCTCCGATAGCACTTGGGTGAGCCCGGTGCAAGTTGTGCCAACAAATCTCGCCTCACAGTGGTAAGTAATGAGAACAATGAGCTTGTCCCCGCGAGAGTCCAGAATTGCGGGAGAGTCGGTATTGACTATCGGAGGTTGAACCAGTCCACTCGAAAGGATCACTTTCCTGTGCCGTTCATCGATCAGATGCTCGAACGGCTGGCCGGTAAATCCCACTAATTTTTTCTTGATTGCTTCGCCGTATACTTCCATTTCCACTTTGCACCGGAGGATCAGGAGAAGACCACTTTCACGGGCCCCCTGGGCACGTTTGCCTATAGGAGGATGCCATTTGGCCTTTACAACGCTCTCCGGCACTTTCCGAGAGATGCATGATTAGCATTTTTGCTGAATTTATTGAAAATTGCATGGAAGTGTTCATGGATGATTTCACAGGTATATGGCTCCTCATTTGATGCATGCTTGCATAGTCCGAATTTGGTTTTAGAAAGATGTATTGAAACCGATCTTGTGTTGAACTATGAAAAGTGTCATTTTATGGTTGAACAGGGGATTGTTTTGGGGCATGTTATTTCTAGAGAGGAATTTCAGTAGATCCTGCTAAAATTGATGTGATTTCCACATTGCCTTACCCATCTTGCGTTCGCGAGATTCGTTCTTTTCTTGGTCATGCGGGTTTCTACAGGGCGCTTTATTAAGGACTTCAGAAGATAGCTCTCCCTGCATCGAACTTGTCGAAGAATGATGCCATATTCAGCTTTGATGATAACTGCAAGAAGGCGTTCGACTTCTTGAAAAAGGCATTGACCTCTACCCCCATCATCCAGCCCCCTGACTGGACGCTCACTTTTGAGCTCATGTGTGATGCTTCTAACTATCTTTGTGGGGGCGGTCTGGCACAAAGGGTAGGCAAGTCTGCACATGTCATTTACTATGCTTCTAGGACTTTAGATGCTGCACAATGTAATTACACCACCACTGAAAAGGAAATTCTAGCTGTTGTTTTTGCTCTCGATAAGTTTAGATCATATTTGCTAGGTTCCAATGTTGTTGTTTTCACTGACCATGCAGCTCAGAAATATTTGTTAAAGAAACCGAAGCGAAGCCGAGGTTGATTCGGTGGATGTTGTTGCTCCAAGAGTTCAATGTAGAGATCAAGGACAAAAGTGGAGCCGAAAATTTAGTGGCTGATCATTTGAGTAGGATAGAGAGGGATGAGGATCCGTCCCCCATTCAGGATGACTTTCCCGATGAGCAGCTTTTACTGATTGCATGGCGTTACTCCTTGGTTTGCCGATCTTGTGAATTACCTAGTTCTTTGGTGTCTTTCCGACAGAGCAACTAGGTCACAAATCCACAAACTAAAGAGCGACGCCAAGTATTATGTTTGGGACGATCCATTTCTTTGGAAGTTTTGTAGTGATCAGGTGATTAGGCGGTGTGTCCCCGACTATGAGATTGAGTCTATTTTGCACTTTTCTCATGCCTCTCAAGTAGGGGGACACTTTGGGCCACAGAGGACTGCGAGAAAGGTCCTAGATTCTGGTTTTTATTGGCCCACCATCTTTAGAGATGCTTATGAGGTGTATCGGACTTGTAAGGAGTGTCAGACAGCAGGTACAGCCATCACTCGCAAGAGTGAAATGCCACAGCAACCCATGCTCTTCTGTGAGGTGTTTGACGTGTGGGGGATCGACTTTATGGGTCCTTTCCCTGCATCTTTTGGCTTTCTTTACATTCTCTTGGCTGTTGACTATGTTTCAAAGTGGGTGGAAGCTATCCCCACTAGGACTAACGATTCTAAAGTTGTTGCAAATTTTGTTAGATCCAATATTTTTTGCAGTTTCGGCATACCTCGTGCCATCATCAGTGACCAGGGCACTCATTTCTGCAACCGCACCATGGAAGCTCTACTCCGGAAGTATGGGGTTGTGCACAGAGTCTCCACTGCTTACCATCCTCAGACCAATGGCCAGGCTGAGATCTCCAACAGGGAGATAAAACAAATCCTAGAGAAAGTTGTGCAGCCGAATAGGAAAGATTGGAGCCGCCGTCTAGAAGACGCACTTTGGGCTCAGAGGACCGCTTTCAAGACGCCGATAGGGATGTCCCCCTTTAGGCTTGTATTCGGCAAGGCATGCCATCTCCCTGTGGAAGTTGAGCACCGTGCTGATTGGGCGGTCAAGTGCTGTAACTGGAAATGCAAAAATCTGGTATTGAAAGGAAACTCGATTCTGACAGAATTGAAGAGCTTAGGCTAGAAGCCTATGAGAGCTCTCGGATTTATAAGGAGAAAACCAAGCACTTTCATGATAGATTGATTACTAGGAAGGAATTCTCTGTGGGACAGCGGGTTTTACTGTTTAACTCCCTTTGAAAATTGATGGTCGGGAAACTTCGGTCCCGGTGGATTGGACCATTTGTTGTTACTAATGTTTTTCCTCATGGTGCAGTAGAGATTAAAAGTGCAGGTAGCAACAAGGCATTCAAAGTTAACGGGCAGCGGCTGAAGCTATTTCATGAGAGCTCGGGACCTGTGGATGCTACTGTTGAGGAGCTCTCTTTGGGGGAGCCCACCTACACTGCAACCTGATCAGGGAGCACCCTTTCCTTTCCCTCACTCTGTTTTGATATTTGTGTTGTTCATTGAGGACAATGTATGTTTTAAGTGTGGGGGAGGGAACCGTTTGTTTTGTTGTGTTTTGTGTTTTGTTGTGTTTTCTTTTCGCTCTTGAATAATTTGAGAAGCTCAAGAGCATGTGTGTGAGTCTTGTGTCGGCAAGCTTTGTAGGTTTTGGTTGATTTAGCACAGATTGATGGCATGATTTATGTTGATGATTCCCCCTAGGTTTTTGAATTTGGAAATTGTGATCCCCATTTGAAAAATTGAAAACTGAACTTTGAGATATTTTGTTGTGAGAGCATGATTTATGATAAGTTTGGGGTGATAGGGTGCACACACTAGGGATAGAATCTCGGTCAAACAATTTGCATGAATGTCCGGGTGAGGATTTGAGCCTCCAACATGTTTTTGATTGTGTGAATCACTTTCGAGTTGCACTTTCCCGAATTTGCTTGAATCTCTTCATGGTTTGCATGTCTATGTGTTTGCATCAAATGATCTAGGCAATTTTCTTTGAATTAACTACTTGACCTAAATTGAACCAGTCCCTAATGCATGTTCCCTAGTTAGCCCCTTTGAGCCTAATTAGCCTATTGTTTCATGTTGACCTTATGTTATGAGCCTAAATCTGGAAAAACCATGTTAACCCGATCTTAGGATTAGGAGAGCATGGAAGCTTAGCAAGAGAATGGTTGCAAGAAACTAAGTTTGGGGTGGCTACAGTGATATGATGTGTTGTTGGGGATTGAGAAAAAAAAATAAATAAAGGTTGGAGCCAAAGGGCAAAAATAAATCTCTCTAAAAAAAAAAAAAAAAAAAAAAAAAAAAGAAGCAAAATGTCAAGAAGGGTATTAGAAGAAAAGGGCTGTAGCCACCCAAGGCAAAACGAAGAATAAGAATAGGAACTTGAGTAAGGAATTCAATGTGTAAACAGCTTCATGCTCTCTTAGTTCCTAGGGACTTCAGCCCAGTACCTTTGTATATCCTTCCCTTAGCCAGGCCCCATTACAACCTTGAAAGACCTTTTGATGTTGCATGCATGTTCTCTGTGGGGACCATTTTGAGATGAAAATCAAATTCATGGGAAGTGCTCTTAAAAGTGAAACTGAGTGAAATGTTGTCAGCCTAGACAAACTGAGAGATTGAGTGACCACTAAACCCCTTTGTGAGGAAGGCGATTGTTTGAATTTGGTGATCTCCCTCTTGTGTGTAACTTAGATCCCCTGTTTAGATTAATGATTGTTTAATTGATGAAATTCTCAGGTGTTCAGAATAAATGATTGTGGGGATTACATTGTTAAAAAGGGGGAAACATTGAAGGGAAATTGTTTTGATGAATTGCTTGAAATTTGTGCGGAATTGGTTGAAATCCTTCTAGCTTGCCAAGTCTTGAGTCGTTTTGAGTTTTAGTTTGCTTGGGGACAAGCAAAGTTCAAGTTTGGGGTATTTTGATAAGCCTCTGGCTCATCTAGTTTTATGACTAGTATGACCGTGGTTTTGTGCCGATTATATCTCGTTTTCACCCAAATTAGGCCTGATTGTCCTCAAGCAAGGTTTTGAGTCCCTTAAGTAGTTTTAGGGTTATTTAGTCAATTTTTGAGTCAAATAAAGCACTTATGGCTATTTCATGTTTTCAGGTTGACTTAGAGTCCAAGGAATGAAGGAAACAATGGAAATTGCAATCTGGAAACACTCGCCACGCGAGCAGATACTCGCCCCGCGAGAGTGAGGACCAGCCAGAGCCAGAAAAGACATGTTCTCTGCCTCGCCCCGCGAGCTATTGCTCGCCTCGCGAGCCTGAAGTCAGCAAGCATTACGGTCATCCCGTGACACCCATCACGGGCGTGAAGAGAAACCCCTGAAGACAGAGACCATCACGGCCTGGCCGTGATGAAGGTCACGGCCATGACAGATAAGCACCCGAAGACAGAGACCATCACGGTCTGGCCGTGATAGGCATCACGGCTGTGACAACCCAGGTTTTGAAGACTCGCCTCGCGAGAATCACGCTCGCCACGCGAGAATACAAATTCAAGAAGGCGCCATTTTAATATTCGCCTCGCGAGAGGCCACTCGCCTCGCGAGAATGCGCAGTTTCTGAAAGTTATAAATAGCTGTTTAGGGCAGAACAGAATCATCTTTTGCCAATCCTTGTTTTCGAAATTCTTTGGTTGTATTGCGTTTTTGATGGAGAACTAATCTCCCTAGGTTGATCTGCTGTAATCGGCTTCCACCAACACTTGAGGTCTTGTAATTCCTGATTTAATTCTCTTCTCTCTTTCAATATCTATTCTATATTCTCTGTTTGCTTAATTCAGTTTGTATCGAATGGGTATTGATTTGTTTCGATGATTATATGTTCCTAAACTTAATCGCGTTTGCTTAATTCGCGTGCGTTCAATTCGTGTTTGCTTAATTCACGAAAGGGCTTCATCCGTTTGCTTAATTCGGAATTAGGAATATATGTCCCGTAGCGTCGGTTTCGCTTGTTAATCGATGCTACAATCGAAAAGGGATTAGACTCTGCTTAGGGCATGGAATTACATGAACCGATGATAGTGGGAAACGAAACAGCAGATTGATCGTCTTAGTCTTATTTGATAATCACGTATTTTGCTCTGTTTTTACGTTCTGTTTTCACTCTGTTTTTCCAATTAATTTCAAACCAAACACCCCCCCCAAGAAACTTATTTTCTGCGATAATTGCACTACGAGAGTCCTTGCGATACGATACCCGAGTTGTCGCACACTAAACTACATTTTTACTAACCGCTCATCTTTTGACGCGTGCGCGACAGCGCGTCAAGGCTGAAAGGGGGGTTCAAACCCTAGAAGGGAGCTGCTGAGAGGGGCTGCTGTGATGACGGTGGAAAGCTCCCATGGAGTTTCTTCTCTCCTCTTCTCCTATTTCTCTGGTTTGGCTTTCTTTGTAATTATGAGTAGCTAAATCCCGTTTGTTGGGATTAGATGTAATCAAACTGATTTTTATGTATTTGCCTTGACTGATTATTCTGTGTTCTTGCCTTCGTATTAGTGATTAATTTTCTATGCTTAATGCTTGTTGTGGCTAGCACCCCCATGACTCGATTAGTTTTTAGTATTCAATTGAGAAATTCGTATTAGAACCGGAATTGAATTTAATCACCTAGTAACCCTTGCATCTAGGAATGGAGTTTGGTTTACTAGTAATCGCGTAATCCCTAATCCTAATGCAAATTCATTAATCTAGGCCACCTAAGGAATTAGGGTCTATTAGTGAATTTAGGCTCTTGCCATCCGAGGAATCGGGGTTTGAGTATTTTAGTGGATTGATTTTAATATTTGAAGCATGAATGGGAGGTATCTAGTCCTGGTAGTACATGATAAAGAGGTTTGGCGAAGTCTAGTCCCAACATATCCTTCTGCACTCCAAGTGTTTGTTAAAAACCCCCCAAAAAGACCAAAAACATTTTATTGCTTTTGTTGCTTTATTTTTCTGTTTTAATTTCTCTTGATTTATAGTTTAGTCTAGATAGTTGCTGAGTTTGTGAATTGGTAATTGACATCCAATCCCTGTGGATACGATAACCGGTCTCACCACCGTATTACTTGCACGACTGAGTATACTTGCTCAGAACCGTCAACAGTAGACTAATGACCACATCTCACGAGTCATGGATATGTGATATCAAGTCGGTACACAAGTATAAATATTAGGGGCAATATTTATACTGGATGACCCACTATAAAAATACTTCATAATAGTTATATAAGTGTCATAAGTATTCTCATGCCGATCATAGTGAAGTAGTCCTTCGACATGAAGTCACTACGATTCCTACATGAGAAGTTGTAGGCTTTAATGCTATCAAACGTCACGCGTAATAGGGTGATCAGAAAGGTAGTTGTTGGGTCTGCAATAAATCATGTTGAGGAGTGTAAGTGATGTAGACAGGATTCATCCTTCCTACATAACATGGGTAATGTCTTTTGCCCCTCGATAGAGTGAGACGTGAAATATGTGTTGCCACGCGGAAGTGGGCTAATATGAGATATTGGGCCCATTTGTGATTATACGTCTACCCAGGGATCGGGGAATAAAAAATTGAACATAACAAGGATGACACTCTTATGCCTTGTGTTCAATTAAGACATATGGACGAAGGGACATTTACTACATGGTAAATTTTGGTCACGATATGGCTAAAATCGGATCACCGATACTCTCGCTAATTGGATAGTAATGATGCATTTCTAGATGCCGCTCATTATTTATAATATTTAATATTGTAATTATTATTTGATATTATTACAATATTTAATATTATTGCCAACTTAGTGGAAGCCTATAGGGTCACACGCATAGAGCAAATACGAAGCAGTTATATTAATTAAATATCATTTAATTAATATAAGGACAATTGGGCTTGTATTGTACAACGCCCAATAGGGTAAGCAGTTAGGTTAAAGGGAGCTGCTAACTTATAAATAGAAGTGCTCTACCATTTAACCTAGTCTTGCTAACCATGCCTCCCCGTAGCCGTCAGTTAACACAAGACGCATAGCTCCGACACCCATTTGCTCGCGTGGACTGTGTAACATCCCAATTTTTATGATTTTGTTTTACGTGAGAGGGACCGGTTTAAGACTTGGATTATATAGTTAAGAGATGGATTAAGGTCTAGGAACCTTTTCATGGAAAGTACGCGGCTAACCGGAATGAAATTGAACGTGAATGAAATCAAGGGTTTTCGTAAGTTGATTTAAAAGAGTGTAAGAGTGTGAAATAAGAAATTGGGATTTAAGAATGAGATTAGGCATTTTTGAGAGTTGGAGGTTGTTTATTAGGTCTTGATGAGCCTATATCTCAAATTTGAGGTCAATCAGACGTCAAATGAGCTTAGAACACGATGAAACATACGAATGATGAATTGCTGATTTGGCTGGTCAATGTGGTCCATGCTCGAGTGTGAGGAGTGCTGACAGGAATTGACACGTGGCTGACTGGATGATGCATGGATGAGACGTGGCGAGACGGACTGCCACGCTCAAGCGTGGGAAATTTCACACTTGAGCGTGGGCACGCTTGAGCGTGGGAAATTTCACGCTCGAGCATGGGAAGTGCTGAAAGGACCCCTTGGTTTTATTTAAACGTGAAAACTGAAGGAAAAACCAAAGTTTCAAAGGCTGAGGCAGAGAGTTCGTGTTAGAGAGAGGGAGGAGAGTTTAGAGAGAGAAAGTGAGCCCAGAGATAATCCTCACGTCCGATAGAGATTCCAACTTCGATTTTGTGATCAGGACAATGATTACTACGAGTATCAACTATCAATTCTTCGATACAACTGAGGTAATGCTCAAATCTCTAAAGCGTCGACACGTTGACATTTCCGTTTCCTTCTTTGTTGTATCTTGTTACGATTCTAGCTCTGTTTGGAAAACTGTTACAAGTTTAAGACATATGACATTGTCGGGACTCTGTCCTTGTGTTAGGGTAAATTGTGGAGCACCGGAGAGTCTCTTTTGGGACGCGAGACAGCAAACTAAAGGAGTTTGTTTCATGAGGTTCGAGACGTCGGTACAATTGTACACAAGGTGATGGGGAAGAAACCTTAATTATCATGACAATTGGCATAGAATATGAACATTAACATGTGTGGGGATTCTCAAACCCCGTTGATTATTGGTTGATAAAATGATATGTGATAATATGCTTATCTGAGTATATGATGTATATTTAATATGTCGGTTATGCTTATATGATAACATGCATAGGTGATGTATAGTTAATATTTTATTGATGTTATGATGATATGTTCACTATGTGGTTGATATATTGATGTGTGATGGATTAATCTTGGTGATACTTTGGAGATGGGTGATATGAAATTAAGTTGATAGCTTGAGTAGGAAGTTATGATGCTATGTGGTGATATTGAGGTGCTAGACGCAAAGGTGGTGTGAAATTATATGGTGATGGATGCATGTGCATATCATTGTGTTGGTCAACCTTATGTGCAGCCGCAATAGCTGTTTGAGCGGTTACTAATATGAGGTTGATGTTGGTGTATTGTGGACAACTACAATGAAAGTTGGATAGTTTTCACAAGGGGCCCTATGACTAGCTACGATAAGCCGTTTGAGTGGCTATCATACGAGGTCGGATAATACTTGTGCATAGCTGCAATAGCTGTTGGAGTGGTTATTGCACAAGAGGTGTATCTGTGTATATGTGCACAGAGGGGCCGTGTGAACAGTTGCAATAGCTGTTTGAACAATTGTCACACGAGGTTGAGGTGGACTATCCGGAGCGACCAAGATGATGGAACTCATGTTGGTGACGCAGGAGTTAGTAACCCAACTACCGACTGAATGTTGTTGTAGAATTGACCAATCATGCATGTAGGACCAGTTATGCATTAAAATAAGTTATGGTCTTAGTTGCTGAGATATCGAGGTTGATTGGTATGATAATGATCTTGGGAGACGGTTGTGTTTGTTTATGTACATGTGGATAAGTAGTATTTTATGATGTTTCCCCTTTATGATGACTAGAGTTTCTTACCTCATGTCACTAGTGGAAATAATGTAATATACGGGAACATTTTACGTCACTTGACCATATGTTTGACGTTAAAAATGAGGCGATGGCAGTTTTGTAAATATTAAATCACTATTTGCGTCAGTTGTGTAATGAACTGACGTTAAAAGTGATTTGTAAGAATTATTAACACTTTTAAAGTCAGTTGTTTATACAACTGACGTTAAAAGTGTGATTTTTATGTCAGTTAAATAAATAACTGACGTAAATAATCCTATATTCCTATCTGAAACTCATTCCTATCTTTCTTTCGTTGTCATCTCCCTGTTGTCACTCTTAACGCGGATCACTCCATATAGTGCAGTTTATTTCTAAACTTTTTTTTAAACAAGTTTATTTTTAATTTAGCTTGAATTAGTAAACAAATTCTTGTGCAAATTCCTATCTTTCTTTCTTTGTCATCTCCCTGTTGTCACTCTGAACACAGATCACTCCATATAGTGCAGTTTATTTCTAAACTTTTTTTTAAACAAGTTTATTTTTAATCTTAATTAATTAGCTTGAATTAGTAAACAAATTCTTGTTCAAATTAAAATAAATAAACACTTAACATAAAACAAGTTATATGTATAATCAAATTGTATCTCATTGAAGCGATTCATAAGTTACAATTACATGATTAAAAGATAAAAAATTTCTGCAACATAGCCCTAAAATATAAAAAAGTTTCTGCTTCAACGTCATTGTCTTCTCAGTGTCCTCAGAAACTCCAATGGATGCATCTCCTCCCTCACTTGAATTCCTTGATGCTCCATCTGAATCCATGGTCACTTGCTGCCAAAGCAGAGTGAAGGGGATGAAATAAAGTGAGGGAATCACATTACGTGATTCACCCAACCTTACCATCCATGTTACGTGATTTACTCAACCTCAGAAGTTTTTTGACCATTAAGACAGAGACCTTTAAGTCTAGGTATAGGAAGAAATAACAAAAATCTCAAATATGATAGCGCCATATTGTGAAGGAATAGAAAACGCACAAAATATCAAGGAAAAGAAGAGGCTGTATTACAGACTGATACAGAAGAATGGTACTTTATATAGAGAAGAGAGACTACCTGATTTTCTTGAAAACTGATCTATAAACTTAATTCTCATTAAGAGGATTAAGTTACAAGGTGCATGGGTAAGTAGCACAGTAGTCAAAGGAAAGAATGTTTTTGCAGAAACTTATACACTTTTAACGCCGATTTGTCTTCAACAACTGATGTTAAAAATGTTTTTAAAATAAAAAATATTGATTTTTAACGTCAGTTGTTTGTAACAACTGACGTTAAAAGTCATTTATTTAACATCAGTTATTTAAGACAACTGACGTTAAATAAATGACTATTAACGTCAGTTGTTACAAACAAATGACGTAAAATGCTTTTTTAAAGATGGTTTTTGATTATAACGTGTACACCTACTCACCTTCTTCACTTCACTCTGTACGTCTCTGTTCTTCTCTTTTCATCACGCTCACTCTCACTCTGCCCTAATCGCGAGCTCCTTTCCACCGTAACCACCGCGAGGGCTTCTTCGCCACCACCGTGAGGTACACTCTTAACCCTAACTCTGTCTTTCCCTCTCATTCTTTGTAATAACTTGACATCTCTCTCTCCCCTTCCCGTGCACTAACTCTCCTTGTCCCTCTGCTCTCAGTAACCACATCGAACGTTGGCCACCACTCGAGCTCCCCTCCCCACCACGCGAGCACCTATTTCTGGTGAGTCTTTAGGGCACATTTTTTATTTTTGGTTTTGAGTGTATGTTGAAACTGTAGTCTCTGTAGTTGAAACTTGAAACTGTGAGTTTGAGTTGTTTGGAATGTCTCTATTTCTGGTCGTGGGTTTTGTGTTTTCTCTTGTTTTTCTTTTGCTATCATGACCTATTTCAAAATGGGAAGAAATTTAGAGTTGCTTGTAGCATGTGACATCAACAATATATTGCTCATTGCTCAACTTGAAAATGGTGTAAATTTGAAATAATTTTTAAACGCCTTGCTTGTATATATCATGCTCTCTTGATCGATTCATATGACTGAGTGTTTATAGTACTAGATATAGCAATAGTCCTAATATGTGTTGTTGCCTACTTGATGAGAAGAATGATGTGAGATTACCGTGGAAATTTTGTTTTAGGCAGTTAGTCAAATAAGATATACATGGTTGATGGGATTTCAAAAACTAGTTTTCAATTAGGATTTCAAAAACTAGTTTTCAATCTCTCGTATTGTCCTTATATTGGATATATGTTTTGTATATCTACAGAACCTATCTAGTTATGGATCGTAGTTGGATGGTTTGTAAGTGCACTAGTGCTGAGTATTTGAAGGGGGTGGGAGAATTTATAGAATTTTCTCAAAGGAATGTTCCTAATAGTAATGGAATGTTCTGTTGTCCTTGTGTCAAGTGTTTGAATATGAGGAAATGTACGGTGAAGAATATACGTACTCATTTGATTTGTGAAGGGATTTTCTTGACTTATAGAAGATGGATATGGCATGGTGATGTGTTGTTGAGTAGTACGGCAAGTGTCTCCCAAAGTGAGGACGTTGACGTAGATATGGAGGATTATCGAGTAGAGGACATGATCCGTGATATTGGACAAGAATCTTTTCATCGAGCTCATGTGTATGTTAGGTTGTGCGGTGATGCGGATAAGCCTTTATATCCAGGGTGTACTACTCATACACGATTGTCGGCGGTGCTAAAATTGGTTTGTGTGAAGGCGAGAAATGGTTGGACCGATAAAAGCTTCACGGAATTGCTTGAAGTGTTGAAAGACTTGCTTCCGGAGGACAACACATTGCCTGACCGTAACTATGAGGCCAAGAAGGTATTGTGTATGATGGGTATGGAGTATAAGAAGATACACGCATGCCCAAATGATTGCATATTGTACACTGGTGTTCATGAAGATAATCACGATTGCCCCAAATGTGGGTTATCACGATACAAAGTGAAGGGTGGTGATGATGATGATGATCTTGATGATGTGAGAAAAAGGGTCCTCCTGCGAAGGTGTTGTGGTATCTTCCAATAATTCCAAGGTTCAACCGATTGTTTACCAATGCGAAAGATGCGAAGAATATTAGATGGCATAATGATGAGAGGAAACGTGATGGAAAGGTTCGTCATCCTGCTGATTCTATGCAATGGAAGAATATTGATACTATGTTTCCGGATTTCGCCGATGAGCCAAGAAACCTAAGGCTTGGACTTGCTACGGATGGAATGAATCCTTATGGTAACATGAGTAGTATTCATAATTCATGGCCTGTTCTGTTGATAATTTACAACCTGCCCCCTTGGTTGTGCATGAAGCGCAAATACATGATGGTGTCTATGATGATTTCGGGCCCAAAGCAACCGGGAAATGACTTAGATGTTTATCTAAGTCCCTTGATTGAAGACTTGAAAACGCTGTGGGTGGAAGGTGTTGATTTAGTTGATGGGTATTCTCATGAGACTTTCAAGCTTCGTGCCATGTTATTTTGCACCATCAACGAGTTTCCAGCATATGGTAACTTGTCTGGGTACAGTGTTAAGGGGCATAAAGCATGCCCTATATGTGAAGAAGGCACAAGCTACACTCAGTTACATCATGGAAAGAAGACAGTTTACCTTAGGCATCGGAGATTTCTTAGACGTGATCACCCATATCGTAAGATGAAAAAAGCTTTTAATGGATGCAGAGAGACAGAAGAAGCTCCGACGGCCTTAATTGGAGAGCAGGTTTATCAGAGGGTAAAAGGCATTGATGTTATATTCGGCAAGTACAAAAAGAAAGGTAAAGCTGCTAAGAAAAACATATGGAAGAAGAGGTCGATATTCTTTGATCTTCCATACTGGCGCAAGCTTGATGCCAGACACTGCATTGATGTGATGCATGTGGAGAAAAATGTGTGTGATAGTGTGATCGGGACGCTTCTCAACATTCAGGGCAAGACAAAGGATGGTGTGAATGCTCGTCTTGACCTCGTTGCTATGGGTATACGAGACCAGTTAGCTCCAGTTGTTGAGGATGGTAAGCAGACTTATTTGCCGCCAACATGTCATACTTTGTCAAAAAAAAAGAAACAAAGTTTCTGCGGGTGTCTTCAGGGCATCAAAGTTCCACATGGTTACTATTCAAATATGAAGAGGCTTGTCTCTAGTGATCTTAAATTGGTTGGCTTAAAATATCATGATTGTCACATCTTGATGCAACAACTTCTGCTCGTTGCTATTCGTGGTATTGCTCCAAAAAATGTGAGACATGCCATTACTCGGTTGTGCTCATTCTTCAATTCTATATGTAGCAAAGTCGTTGACCCCCGTATGTTGGATGACTTGGAAGTTGAGGCTGCTACAATCTTGTGCCAATTGGAGATGTATTTTCCTCCTTCCTTTTTTGACATAATGGTTCACTTAATTGTTCATTTGGTGAGGGAGATTAGATTATGTGGGCCGGTTTTTCTAAGATGGATGTACCTAGTTGAGCGCTACATGAAGATCTTGAAAGGGTACGTGAAGAATCCTCATCGTCCGGAAGCATCTATTGTTCAAAGGTATGTTGCAGAAGAAGCTATTGAGTTTTGTTCGGATTACCTTCATAACACGGATCCTATAGGGGTTCCTAAGCCTCGGCATGATGAGATAATATGTCATGGTAAGGGTACACATGGATTAAGAATTAATAGCAAGTGTCGGGAGGAAGTGCTTCAAGCACATTTGTATGTATTGAACAACATCGATTCTGTTCAACCTTTCTTATTTGAACATAAAAGAAAAGTCAATCAAGAAAACCCTCGAATGAGCGAAAGGTGGTTGTTGAACAAGCATAACAAGACTTTCTTACCATGGTTCAAGGAAGAAATGCTTAAGGATGGTAGTACTTCTTATGATGAGTAAGATGGCTAGCACGTGGGCCTAGCTTTAACGTCATATGTTGGAGCGGATACAACATCAATAACTTTTCCTTTTATACAAAGGAACAAGATAACAAGAGTAACATGCAAAATAGTGGGGTTATGATCGTGGTCGAAGCAATGCACTTCTCTAGTGCAAAGGACACAAAACCGTTAAAGCACCGACACCTTACTTTGGATATATTGAAGATATTTGGGTGCTCGATTACACTAAGCTTACGGTGCCGGTTTTTAAATGTAAGTGGATTGATAGTAACGGTGGTGTACAAACCGACGAATTGGGGTTCATATTGGTAGACCTCAACAAGTTAGGTCATATAAATGAGCCTCTCATAATGGCTTCCCAAGCAAAACAAGTGTTCTACATCACTGATCCTTCTAACAAAAGGTTGTCCGTGGTTCTCCAAGGAAAAAGCATGTATAATGGTAGTGATGAAAATCAAGATTCAAATCTTGATATTCCTAAGACTCCTTCTTTTTCAACAAACATGCCTACTATAATTGAGGAGACATAGGTGGACGATGTACATGCCACTCGTGATGA
This sequence comes from Sophora flavescens, assembly GCA_030762895.1. Classification (NCBI taxonomy): domain Eukaryota; kingdom Viridiplantae; phylum Streptophyta; class Magnoliopsida; order Fabales; family Fabaceae; genus Sophora; species Sophora flavescens. The sequence continues at coordinate 155,582,594 of CM061062.1, forward strand.
TCATCACGAAGGGATATTGATATAGGTAGTTTCAAATTAGTATACATTTATTTTTATTTATACTTCTGTATTTATTTTTAGTTATAACCTATTTTAATAAATATATATTGTTTCTGAACAGGCATACATATGGATCAGTCGGATGGCCCACATGCACGGGAGGACACTGTGGGGCCTACGCAGGACCTGATCGCGCCTACTGATAGTGTGATTTCACATCATAATTCTTGTACATTTTTGAATGCATTTTCATATAGTTTAGGCATATTTAAATTGATTTCTATTAGTTTTTACCTTGGAACAGGTGAAGCGGTTGCTTGGTGTTGTTTTGCAGGAACTTAAGGAAAAATGCTCAAGATTGGCCATGATGGAGCTTGGATGAAGATAGAGCTTGAAAAGTGAAGAAATTGAGCCAAGAAGAGTCCATCACGGCCTAACCGTGATGACCATCACGGCCGTGATCGAGCAATAATTGATAAGAAAGAAGGCAAAAGTCAGAATCTGTCACGGCCGTGACATGCCAGCTGAACCAGACCCTCAACAGGCAGAACTGGTCACGGCCTAGCTGTGATGTCCATCACGGCCGTGACAGATCAGCTGAGACAGGCAGAGCCTATCACGGCCTGGCCGTGATGACTATCACGACCGTGATGCTCCAATATTTGAAAGCGCGCCAAGACAGAACACGTCACGGCCTGATCGTGATGGCCATCACGGTCGTGACGCGAATCCTAATCTATAAACAGGCACGGGAAGAATAGAAGAAACCATTTTTGAAACCCTCAAACACTCTCTCTGTACCAGGAGCAGCTGCACAAGGATTCCATGGAGCTTCTTCTCCTTTTCATCTATATTTCTTTGATTTTGGCTATGATCTTGAGTAGCTAAACTCCCATTGTTGGGATTAGATGTAGATATTTCTGAATTCTCCTTGTATTTGATTTGACTTTGTAATACAGTTTTTGCTTCATTTTGAGTGATTGATTTCCATGCTTAATGCTTGTTGTGGCGTGATCCCCGATGACTTGATTAGTGTTTTGGTATGCAATTGGAAATTTCGTATTAGAACCAGAACTGAAATCAACCACCTATTAAACCTTGTATCTAGGAATGGATTTAGGTTTATTCGCAATCGTGTAATCCCTAATCCTAATGCAAATTCATTAATCTAGGCCATCTAAGGAATTAGGGTCTATTAGTGGATTTAGGCTCTTGTCATCCGAGGGATCGGGGCTTGAGTAGCCTAGTGGATTGATTGTCATATTTGGAGTAGAAACTATTTATTAGTCATTTCATTGCATGGGGATGAAGTTTAGTGAACCTAATCCCAACATCTTTTATATATTTGAAGAACCCTCTTAACTGCCTTCCAAGTGTTCGATATAAATTCTCAAAGAACTTTTCCCTTTATTTTGTCTGCTTTCGGCTTGATAATTAGTATAGAACTCTCTTCAATCCAAATATCCGCTTAGATAGTAATTGATTCGGTACGTGCTAGTACTTGTCACAGTCCTCGTGGGAACGATAAACGGTCTCATCACCGTATTACTTGTACAACTCGGTATACTTGCCGAAGTCTCAACAAGTTTTTGGCGCCGCTGCCGGGGACTGCGTTTCAATATTAGCATACCCATTTCGATTACTAATTTGAGAAATAAAACTAAAAAAAAAATCTGTTATTATCTGTTTGCTGTTATATATTTCTCTGTTTTGCCTACTAATTTGTGTTTCTGTGCTGTCATCTAGTGCTAATAGTTTTGGTCTCTAGACTTTTGTGCATGCGAGGTACTGTCCCGGATGATCAACTCCTCTACGATCCAGAAATAGAAAGAACAACTAGAGAGAATTGGAGGCAAGCAAGACATCAGAAACAGTTAGAACAACAAGAAGAAGAACAAGAGACTTCCACCTCTCAAGTTCAAGAAGAACTCAGAATGGCAGGCAATGGTGAAGGTGCTCCACCACGGAGGACACTTGGGGACTATGGTAATTCAAATGTCAATCGGCATGTCACTAGCATTGTGAGGCCTCCAGTGAACTGCGCAAAATTTGAAATCAAACCAGCTCTCATCAACATGGTTTCACAAAATACATTTGCCGGGTTGGAGAACGAAGATCCTAATAGTCATGTCTCCAACTTCCTGGAGTTGTGTGATACGAGTAAACAGAATGGTGTTTCCGATGATGCACTTCGCCTAAGGTTGTTCCCTTTCTCGCTAAGAAATAGAGCCAAGTCTTGGCTCTGATCTCAGCCAAGTGGGAGCTTCACTACGTGGGATGACTTAGAGGCAAAATTTCTTGCAAGGTTCTTTCCCGCCTCAAGATTTGTGAAGACAAGGGGTGATATCATAAGCTTTGCTCAACAAGAGGGTGAGACTCTTCATGACACATGGGAAAGGTTCAAAGACTTACTCCGAAGATGTCCAAATCATGGGTTTGATGACCTTACCCAAATGCAAACATTTTGCAATGGATTAAGGCCGTCAACCAGGTATATGTTGGATGCCTCAGCTGGAGGTTCCATGAACACAAAGACACCGGAGGAAGCATTGATTTTGATAGAATCTATGACATCGAATGACTATTTGATGCATCATGATCGGGGTCCCACATCAAGAAGGGGAGTGTTGGAGTTAGACTCACAAACTGCACTTTTAGCTCAAAATAAGATTATGACATAACAACTTGAGTCCATCACCAAGCAACTAGCTCAACTCCCACAACAATTCCAAATTGTTCAAGGGAAAACCATGCCGCCACAACAAGTAATGAGATGTGATTTTTGTGGGGACGATCATGATAATGGAAATTGTGAGGCCCCACCTAGTTCCCATGAGGAAGCTAATTATATGGGGAACTATGGGCGGCAAGGCAACAACCAATACCCTAATAACTACAACCAAGGGTGGAGGAATCAACCAAGTTTTGGTTGGAAACAAGATGCCGGACAAACAAGCAAGCCTCAACCCACACCACCGCCTCAAGACCGGACTTCCATCTTGGAGAACACTCTCAATCAGTTCATGCAAATGTCCATGTCAAACCAGAAAAACACCGATGCTTCTATAAAGAACTTGGAGGTTCAAGTTGGACAGATTGCAAAGCACCTAGCGAAGCAATCTAGCAGCAGTTTTTCAGGTAATACTCAAACTAATCCTAAGGAGCATTGCAAGGCTATTGTTTTGAGGAGTGGTAAAAGTCTTGAGCAAGAGGGTGGTGAGCTTTTGATGAAAAATCAGAGAGATGTTGAAAAAACAGAGATGAATGCTGAAAAAATGGAGTTGAATGAAGAAAAAGGCAAAGAGGTTGTAGTAGAGGAAGAAGAGAAATGCAGTGAAAAATACAAGAGGGAAAAGTTAGTAGATGAAAATTCAATTTTGAGGATAACCAAAAGTCATATTTTGAAAGATGGTAACAAGCCTCAAGAGATCCCCTCTTATGTGAAGCTGCCATACCCTCATTTGACCAAGAAAAGGGAGAAGGAAGAACAGTTTTCAAAATTTCTTGACATCTTCAAGAGGTTACAGATCAACATACCCTTTGCTGAAGCACTAGAGCAGATGCCCACTTACGCAAAGTTCATGAAGGAATTGCTCACGAAGAAAAGAAATTTCAAAGAAGGTGAGACTGTTGCCTTGACTGAAGAGTGTAGTGCGATACTTCAAAGGAAGCTACCTCCAAAGCTTAAAGACCCTGGTAGTTTTACAATCCCCTGCACTATTGGGAGAGTTGCTATTGGAAAGGCCTTGTGTGACTTGGGGGCGAGTATCAATTTGACGCCGCTTTCAATTTTGAACAAGCTTGGAGGTGGTGAGGTGAAACCAACAAGGATGGCATTGCAACCAGCCGATAGATCAATCAAGCGTCCATATGGTATTTTGGAAGATGTCTTGGTTAAGGAGGACAAGTTTATCTTCCCAGCGGACTTTGTGATATTAGACATGGAGGAGGATGCAGAAGTTCCACTTATATTGGGGAGACCTTTCCTAGCAGCTGGTCGCACCTTGATAAATGTACAAAAAGGCCAGCTTCGACTCAGAGTGCAAGATGAAGAGGTTACCTTCAATGTATTTGAAGCTATGCATCGCCCGAGTGATGAAGAAAGATGTTTCCGCATGGACATTGTGGATGTAATGACTAAGGAAGCCTTTGCACATCAGCACCACTCCTCTGCTCTTGAGAAGGTAATTGTGAATTCTATTGAAAATCTTGATGAGATAGAGGAGGAGGAATTAGAAGAGTGTTTGTGTGATCTGGAAGCCCAACCTAAGCAACTTGCTGTCAACACTGTGAAGGAAGAGCTCAAGAAGGATGAAGTCCAAGAGAAGCTCCAGTTAGAGCTTAAGCCCTTACCTCCCCACTTGAAGTATGTGTTCCTGGGTGTGAATGATGAAAACCCTGTCATAGTGAGCAATGAATTGTCTAAATTGGAGGAGGAGAAACTTGTAAGGTTGCTTAGAGAGCATAAAACAGCCATCGGATGGTCAATCTCATATTTGAAAGGTATCAGCCCTACATTTTGCATGCACAAGATCATGATGGAGGCTGAATTTAAACCGGTGGTCCAACCGTAGAGAAGGCTCAATCCTACAATGAAAGAAGTGGTAAGGAAGGAGGTGCTAAAACTCCTTGAAGCCGAAATGAGCTATCCGATTTACGATAGTGCTTGGGTGAGTCCGGTACAAGTGGTTCCCAAGAAAGGTGGCATGACCGTCGTGAACAACGAGAAGAATGAGTTGATCCCAACTAGAACGGTCACCGGGTGGCAGATGTGTATAGATTACCGGAAGCTAAACCAAACTACTAGGAAGGATCACTTCCCACTTCCATTCATGGACCAAATGTTGGAGAGGTTGGCCGGGCAAGCTTACTATTTCTTCTTGGATGGTTATTCGGGTTATAACCAAATTGTGATTAACCCGGAAGACCAAGAGAAAACAGCCTTCACATGTCCCTTTGAAGATTTTGCCTATCGGAAGATGTATTTCAAAGGTGCATGCTTTCCATTTTCTCCGATATGGTAGAAAAGTACATTGAGGTGTTTATGGATGATTTTTCTGTTTTCTGTTCCTCTTATGATAACTATTTGTCTAACCTTGCTGCTGTGTTAAAGAGGTGCATGGACACCAATTTAGTCTTAAATTGGGAGAAATGTCATTTTATGGTGCAGGAGGGCATTGTGCTTGGGCACAAAATTTCAGCGAAGGGGATCGAAGTGGATAAATCCAAGATTGAGCTGATTGAGAAACTACATCCACCAGTGAATGTCAAGGGTGTGAGGAGTTTTCTTGGGCATGTAGGCTTTTACCGGCGGTTCATCCAAAACTTCTCGAAGATAGCCAAACCGTTGTGTAGCCTTTTGAACAAGGACACACCATTTCTACTTGATACTGCTTGTCTTAACTCTTTTCAAATTTTGAAAGACAAGTTGATCACTGCTCCCATTCTTGTTGCACCCAACTGGGAGTCACCATTTGAATTAATGTGTGATGCCAGTGACTACGCAGTTGGGGCATTTTTGGGGCAGCGAAGGGACACGTTTTTCCATGCCATTCACTATGCTAGCAAGGTTCTCAATGAGAACCAAATAAATTATGCAACAACTGAAAAAGAATTGCTAGCCATAGTGTTTGCATTGGAAAAATTTCGTTCCTACTTGATTGGGTCACAGGTCACTTTTTACTGATCATGCTACTATTAAATACTTGTTGACCAAGTTAGATTCTAAACCACGACTCATAAGGTGGATTCTATTGTTGCAGGAATTTGACTTAGTCATCAAGGACAAAAAGGGCAGTGAGAATGTAGTGACTGACTACTTATCTCGGCTAGTGAATGAAGAAGTTGCTGCCAAAGAGAAGGACATTCGGGATGAGTTCCCGTATGAGGCCTTATTTCTGGTGCATGAAAGACCATGGTTTGCCGACATGGCAAACTTCAAAGCAGCCAACATTGTTCCAGAGCACCTCAACTGGCAACAAAGAAAGAAGTTCTTCCGGGATGCCAACCATTTCACGTGGGATGACCCATTTTTGTTCAAGGTTGGACCGGATGGCTTATGGAGGAGGTGTGTGAGCCAAGAGGAAGTAAGGAGTATTCTGTGGCATTGCCATAACTCCCCATATGGTGGACATTACAATGGGGATAGGACAGCTGCAAAGGTCCTCCAATCTGGGTTCTTTTGGCCCTTAATCTTCAAGGACTCTTTCAATCATGTGAGGAGTCGTGACAAGTGCCAAAGGACCGGGAATATCTCCAAAAGAGATGAGATGCCACTGCAGAATATATTGGAGAAAGAAGTATTTGACTGTCGGGGCATTGATTTTATGGGCCCACTTCCACCTTCATTCTCCAATCAATACATCTTGGTGGCGGTGGACTATATCTCTAAATGGGTGGAGGCCATTGAAACTCCGAAGAATGATGCCCAAACAGTGATCAAGTTCATCAAAAAGAATATCTTTGCCCGGTTCGGTGTCCCAAGGGTTCTTATAAGTGATGGAGGATCTCACTTCTGCAACTCACAACTGGGAAATGTGCTGGCCAAGTATGATGTGAGGCATAAAGTGGCATCCCTATATCATCCGCAAACAAATGGACAAGCGGAGGTCTCCAACAAGGAGATTAAGAGAATTCTGGAATAGACTGTGGCCACTTCAAGAAAAGATTGGGCAAAGAAGCTTGACGATGCCTTGTGGGCCTATCGGATTGCACTGAAAACTTCTATGGGGTTATTCCTGTTTCAGATGGTTTATGGGAAGGCATGTCATCTACCCGTAGAGTTGGAGCATCGAGCCTTTTGGGCGTTGAAGTTATTGAATTTTGATGCCGCTCTGGCGGGTGGAAAAAGAGTAAATCAGCTGCATGAATTAGAAGAGATGCGCCTTAATGCATATGAGAATGCAGCTATCTACAAGCAGCGAGTCAAGACTTATCACGACAAGAAGATCGTGATGAAACAATTTCGACCGGGACAGCAGGTATTATTATTCAATTCCCGGCTGAGATTGTTTCCGGGCAAGTTGAAGTCTAAGTGGTCGGGACCATTCATTGTCAAAGAAGTCTCACCTCATGGAGCTATAGAAGTGGAGGATCCTTCCTCAAAAAGGACCTTCAAAGTCAATGGCCAAAGGCTCAAGTCCTACTTGGGTGGTGACATCGAGAAACTGGACACAGTTGTGTGCCTTCGTGATCCTTGAGATCACCGACCCGTCAAGCTAGTGACGTTAAAGAAGCGCTTATTGGGAGGCAACCCAATTCTTCTTTTCTTTTTCCATGAGTTTTTGATTTCAACTCTTGAATAATTTAAGAAGATCAAGAGATTTGTTAATAGATTTGTTAAGTGATTTCAGGGAAAGAAGGAAGGAGAGGCAAAAAGGGCAAGAACAAGCAAAGTCGGCAACCATCACGCCCAGGCCGTGACATTGGTCACGGCCGTGATGAGCTTGAAATGAAGGTCAGAAAGGATCACGGCCTGGCCGTGATCAGCATCACGGGCGTGATGAGCCAACCCAGAAGATCAGAGAGCATCACGGCCTAGTCGTGATGGAGGTCACGGCATGACAGGCTACCCCTATGAACCAGAATGCATCACGGCCTGCCCGTGAAAAGCATCACGGCCGTGACACAATTTCCAGCATCCCTTTGCCTAGGCATGTGATCCAGCACCCGTTGCCACTTTGGTAAGTTGTTCCATTTTTTTCTCCTCTCTCCGACTTGATTATTTACATTGGGGACAATGTAAGTTTTTAATCTTGGGGTAGGGGTATTTTGCATTGCATTTTTCATGTTGCATTCATATAGGAATAGCTTTGCATGATCACATGATTCGATTGCCTCTCGTTTAAATGTTGCATCCGATTGTGAGAACTGAGTGCCAATTAAACTATGATAGTGAATTATTGAACCCAAATTTTTATTCTTGTGATGAGGCTACAAATAGTAATTCTTGAGATGGTCTGTGATAGTTTATAATTAGCATATGGTTCCGTAGATTTGTATTTCTCACTGATTTCTGAACTACTAAAATATGAGATTTTGAGCCAAAAAGGGGTACTCACTAAATCTGCCCCACTCTTTTTGTGATAGAGCGTTATTCCCCTTGGATTGTATTTCTCTAGAACTTGACTTGAAACCATTTTGAAACTTAAAATTTTTTGAAAACATTTTTGAAAATGATTGAGGCATTAGGTATTTTTTCGGCCTTCTGCGCTTTGATTGACTAAATGCTACCCCTTAGTTGCCCAATTTTGAGCCTACAGAAAAAATAAAATACTTTTCTTGGTACCTTGAAATATATTGATGAATGATGCTTGATAGGATACCTTCTAAAGTATTACACAAAAGGGTAAAAAGGTAGTTGAAAAAGTATGGGATGAGAAAATCATAAAAGTATTTCTCTTGAGCTGAAAATCTCCCCTTCTCCAAATAAAAGAAAAATAAAAGAAAAAGAAAAGAAATATATATGGAGAAGGGGATGACAAAAAGGAAAGTGAGAAATAAAAGGAAAAAAAAGGTGGAAAGTGAATCAGAACCCACAAAGGTATTTTAGAAGGTGTCATGTTTTGCAATGCTTGATGTTGTGTTTAGCCTTCGTGAAAATTCCTTTTCTTGATTTCCCCACCTAACGATAAATCCCATGGCCCCGTTACAACCAAAGCAAAAGACCTCTTGATTCTTAATTGTTTTCATTAATAAAGTAGAGATTTGGTTGATAGTCAAGCCTATGGTAGAAGTCATTCCTTGAGGAAAATGGAGCGAATTATCACATACCCCTAAACACTCGAGTGAGGTGAGAAAGAGTGCCAAGCAAATGAACAAGCTTGGGGTGATCTTCAGGTGAGAAAGAGTGCCCGAAACAGTGAGAATATGAATCTAAGAAACTTAAGCTTCTAATTGGACTTGAAACGGATTGTCTCTTGCTGAATTATTTGAAATGCCTGTTACTTGGATTATTTACTCGGGTTCTTGGTTCACTTTCCATGTTCTGATTAGTTATATCTTCTGGCCTTAGTGATTGCTTGAGGACAAGCAATTGAATAAGCTTGGGGTGATTTGATAGTGTGATTTCACATCATAATTCTTGTACATTTTTGCATGCATTTTCATATAGTTTAGGCATATTTAAATTGATTTCTATTAGTTTTTACCTTGGAACGGGTGAAGCGGTTACTTGGTGTTGTTTTGCAGGAACTTAAGGAAAAATGCTCAAGATTGGCCATGATGGAGCTTGGATGAAGATAGATCTTGAAAAGTGAAGAAATTGAGCCAAGAAGAGTCCATCACGGCCTAGCCGGGATGACCATCACGGCCTAGCCGGGATGACCATCACGGCCGTGATCGAGCAATAATTGAGAAGAAAGAAGGCAAAAGTCAGAATCTGTCACGGCCTAGCCGTGATGTCCATCACGGCCGTGACATGCCAGCTGAACCAGACCCTCAACATGCAGAACTGGTCACGGCCTAGCCGTGATGTCCATCACGACCATGACAGATCAGCTGAGATAGGCAGAGCATATCACGGCCTGGTCGTGATGACTATCACGGCCTGGCCGTGATGACTATCACGGCCTGGCCGTGATGCTCCAATATTTGAAAGCGCGCCAAGGCAGAACACGTCACGGCCGTGACGCGAATCCTAATCTATAAATAGGCACGGGCAGAACAGAAGAAACCAGTTTTGAAACCCTCAAACACTCTCTCTGAACCAGGAGCAGCTGCACAAGGATTCCATGGAGCGTCTTCTCCTTTTCATCTATATTTCTTTGATTTTGGCTATGATCATGAGTAGCTAAACTCCCATTGTTGGGATTAGATATAGCTATTTCTGAATTCTCCATGTATTTGATTTGACTTTGTAATACAGTTTTTGCTTCATTATGAGTGATTGATTTCTATGCTTAATGCTTGTTGTGGCGTGATCCCCCATGACTTGATTAGTGTTTTGGTATGCAATTGGAAATTTCGTATTAGAACCAGAACTGAAATCGACCACCTAGTAAACCTTGTATCTAGGAATGGATTTAGGTTTATTCGCAATCGTGTAATCCCTAATCCTAATGCAAATTCATTAATCTAGGCCATCTAAGGAATTAGGGTCTATTTGTGGATTTAGGCTCTTGTCATCCGAGGGATCGGGGCTTGAGTAGCCTAGTGGATTGATTGTCATATTTGGAGTAGAAACTGTTTATTAGTCATTTCATTGCATGGGGATGAAGTTTAGTGAACCTAATCCCAACATCTTTTATATATTTGAAGAACCCTCTTAACTGCCTTCCAAGTGTTCGATATAAATTCTCAAAGAACTTTTCCCTTTATTTTGTCTGCTTTCGGCTTGATAATTAGTATAGAACTCTCTTCAATCCAAATATCCGCTTAGATAGTAATTGATTCGGTACGTGCTAGTACTTGTCACAGTCCTCGTGGGAACGATAAACGGTCTCATCACCGTATTACTTGTACGACTCGGTATACTTGCCGAAGTCTCAACACCTACGCCTGATTCTAGTGTAAGTTTACATGTTATCTACTATCTTTAGTCCTTCTTTTTAATGTAAGTTTATAATGTTACAACCCTCTATTTTATCATTTTTTTTTCCATACAGACATCACAGGCTCATAGGAAATGGGGTAGAGGAGCCACGACTTTGAAGAAACTAGAGAAGGCCAGGCAAAGTGGACAGAAGCTTGAGGTGTCCTTCGATGCTAATCTAAATCTCCAGGGACCCCGTGCTAAAGAATTTAAAAAGTGGGTGTTTCTACAAGCGAAGCAGCACGTTAGCATCACATACAACCATTGGAACGGCGTTCCACAGAACGTTAAGGATCAGATATGGGAGTCTATCACGGTATTTTACCTTTACATTCTTTTAATTTACATTATTATATAATTATCCGAGTTATAATCCATCCAGTTGTTATGTATTTAATGTGTAGGTAGCTTGGACTGTGCCGAATCACGAGGATCATTGTACGAAATGTCTGAAAATGGCATCAAAGCGTTGGAATGGGTTCAAGCATGATTTTACCAGGTACTATGTATCTAGGAAGAAGCGGCTTGATAAGATGTTCTCGGATTATCCCTGGATTGATCAGGATACTTGGGATATGTTTGCTAGGAGTCGACAGGATAAAGAATTTCAGGTTGGTTGATTAAGTTAATTTTGTATGCTTCTTATAGATCATTTACCTGTATTTAATTATGTGTTTTTGTTCGAATAGGCTAAGGTAGAGAAGGGTTGGCAGAATCAGGCGAAGAACGTCCACCGCCACACCATGTCTCAGGGTGGGTACGAGACTCGGATCGAGGAGATGATGGCGGATAGGCTGAGGGTGAAGCGGGAAGAGCATGCTGCTAGAATAGAAAGAGGAGAGGTGCCCTCAGGCACACCATTAAGTCCTCCGTCGGACATCGACCACGAGGATGTCTGGTTAGCCAGCCACATGACAAAGACGGGATCTTTTAAAGTTGATGCCACTCGCGAAGTGGCAGATAAGATTGTAAGTACATAATTAACTTCATTTCAATTGATATTTGTATAGATATTTTTAACACTTTTCACTTGCACGTTTTTTCATTTCTTCATTGTAGATGGATCTTAAAGCACAATGCTCCCAAGGCTCATTCGTCCCTTCTGCACGGTGGGACGTCTTGATGACTGCTCTAGGCAAGAAAGACCATCCTGGTCAGGTTATCGGTGTTCCTGGGAGCGTGACCATCAAAGAATATTATGGCACGTCTGCTTCACGAAAGCGGGTCGTCGATGAGGCATCAATTTTTGATGACATGACTCAAAGACTCATCTCCAACCCTGCTATTACAACGCATCTGATGAAAAGCTTACTATCCAACCCAGAATTCAAGCAGACGCTTACTAGAGAACTTTCCTCCGTCGGTTCATCCCAGGATACCGCATGACATACCAACCCTTCACATGTGAGCACAAAAGAGAGTTATAGTAGGGCACATGTGGAGGAGGATGAGTTGTCAGCTAGGGAGCGGGAGTTGGAAGTCCAACGCCATAAGCTTGAGTTGGAAATGAAAAGGTGAGCTTGAGTTGGACTTCAAACGACGTGAGCTCGAAATGTTAACAAAGGTATGTATTCATTATTAATGTCCACATTATTCAAATAATTACTTGTGTTTTTTTAATTATCAACAACTTATCTATTTTATTTTTCCTAAATTGAAGGCCAAGTCGACGTCGGTGTCGGTGTCGCTGTCACCTGTCACTCGTTTGTTCTCACTTGGTGAGGATTATGCGTTTGAGATTTTTGAATGTCCATTGGAACATGATGGATGGGTGGCACGCCCAAATCAACGAGAGGATATTTTCCTTTTGTGGTGAAGATCTCGGGGGCGCTGCGAGAGATAACATTTGGATGGCCAGCACGGTTTTGAGTCTCTGGTGCACATAAGTTAATTTTAATTTTATAACTTATTTAATTTCAATATATATATTATGTAATTAACATCCACACCTTTTCATATCTTAGGTATCTCCAACGTCTTCAGCTTGATAAGGGCGTTGCATCAGTTTACGGCTTCTTAGATCCGTCAATCCTTATGCCCCAACTCTTCGCTGGCAATGCATTTAGTAAATACATAGGGAACTTGATGGGAGACAATCGGAAAGAATTATATCTGGCTCCCTACTATATGAATAACCATTGGCAGTTGTTCGTACTTCATCCGTCTAGGCATACTGTCATATTCTTATGCTCTCTCCACCAAAACCCGCCACAGGAGGTGGTGGAAGCTGTAAATACGTAAGTAACTAATCTTAAATTTAATTTAAGTTTTAATATCAGTTGTTTTTAGTTTATTACACACATGATATATGAATTTGTTAATTGACATGATTATTTGTTTATGATAGCGCGCTGAAGGCGAGTAGCATAAGTTGCTCCAACGGGAGAAGTAGGACTTCTAAGGCTAAAGGAAATCCTGAATGGATCATCCTCAAGGTTTGGTAGTTTATTTATCAAATAATTAATATTATAATTAATAATTTATATGTATATTTAACTGACATTGAAATTAATTTTGTTTGTAGTCTCGATTTCAACCTGATGAGTGGTCGTGCGGCTATTATGTGATGCTTCATATGCTGAACATAGTCTCCGCATCTATTACGGATGGATGGACAAAGGTAATATTTAAACAACTTGTTAAATTATATATTGAAATTAATTTTGTTTGTAGTCTCGATTTCAACCTGACGAGTGGTCGTGCGGCTATTATGTGATGCTTCATATGTTGAACATAGTCTCCGCATCTATTACGGATGGATGGAGGAAGGTAATATTTAAACAACTTGTTAAATTATATATTATAGTTTTGGTGATGACTTGCGTTAATGTTTTGTTATTATTTGAACGTGTATAGGCATTTAACGACCAATCGCCTCTTCAAAAAGATGAGTTTAGAGACTTGAGGATGCGCTTGGAAGAATTCTTCTTCAAGTATGCGGCTGAAAAAGGAATTGACAAGATACCTCCGCAATACTTAGATGAATAGTTTTTTTGTTAGACTTTAGAAACTAATTAATAACACACACACACACACACACACACACACACACACACACACACACACACACACACACACATATATATATATATATACTTGTAGATAGTTATGTTTTTCCTATACATGGGTTTTGGTTTTAAGTCCCCCCATTGTTCCTTTGTATATTTCTTTTCTTTTTGTTAATATTGAAATTTAAGGGTAGTGTTTGCAATTCTGTAATGTGTGTGATATTCTGTGTTACTGGGATATTTACTGAATGCAGGGATAGCTGAGGGAAGTGATATTTTAAAACTGAATTTAAAAAAAATCTATTAACGTCAGTTGTATCAAACAACTGACGTTAATAGTATTTTAGAAAATATACAGTACACTATTAACGTCAGTTGCAATAAACAACTGGCGTTAAAATTAAAACCTTTAACGTCAGTTCTTTAACACAACTGACGTTAGTTTGAACAACATTAACATCAGTTGTGTTAAAGAACTGACGTTAATAGTTTTATTTTTAACGTCAGTTGTTTAAACAACTGACGTTAAAATATTAACTATTAACGTCAGCTGTATTTACGTCAGAAAATATTCTGACGTATAAAATCAATTTTAACTGACGTAAAAAACACTTATTGCACTAGTGTGTATGTCTCTGTTTATATTTATTTTGGGTTTGGTTCGTGATTCGAAGACGGAGATGATCTTTTAGCTAATGCCGAGACAATGTGATGAGAATGCCAACGTCTCTCACGAGGACTCTTAGAGTTGAAGTTGAGTTTTTTTTTTTATTAGTTATACCACGGTCAGTGGAGTGTCAATTTTTTGGTTTATGTCATTGCTTCCTTCATAACTATGATATGTTGTATATATGTTTTATTGATTGAAAATACATGCGGTAAATGTTTTAAAATTTCTCATATTATTTTATTATATGCATATGCATAATGTGGTGCCCAAAATGGGATGTCACAGACTGAGTATAGGTGCTTCTCCTTCGTGACACTGGTGATCAAAAAGTAAAGCACGCTTCAAGAGGTACTATTTGTCATTTGTGATTCATGTTTGTAATGCACGATCCATGGGATGGTTTTCTTCTGCCTTTTAAAAGAGGATAATAATCTCATGAAAACCCAACACCACATCATAGCATATGGTGGTAATTACCATGAGCCTCTATGCACTTGTTTGCCTTATTTGATAACATGATTTATTGCTTTTGAATTTGATTCAATCAAAGACATGTTGTCTTTTGTGAGCACATGTTTGTTCTTATTTAATATACATGTGGACTATGGACTTTTTTTTGTCACTGTACGAAGCAGGAAGTATGAATTCATATGAATGTGATTTCATATGTATATCAAGGTCACTGTGTGCGCATGTGTTTGATTTCAATATTTTTAAAAAAATTGAAATCATAAGTTAATGAATGAATCCAATTCTTCACGGATGAGTACGTAATGCCTTCGGAAAAAATGATTGTTCTGCCTGGCATCTCACGTGAATTCATTTTTTTTATTTATTTAAATTCAATATTGATAATGGCTGCACAGAGATCACGTTTGTTTACGTGAAATCGTGAATGATCAATTTAAAAATAAAATATGAATTTAAAAGTTGAAACTGAGCAGCTACAATCTTGCTTCAGCCCGGGTAAATTGACACATTTTGGTGGACAACATACGGTACATCGTATGAACAGTATCACACTGTGCGGCATTGTAGTACTTTTTGTTTTTTAAATTAAAATTTTTTTTGTAAATAAATTTTTTGATTAAGTATGTGTCAATATCTGGTAAACGGGGTATAAATATCTGGTGAATTCACCACATATTTGAAGGCATTCACCAGATAATTGAACTACGTTCACCAGATAATCTAAGGCATCCACAACCCAATTTTAGTATAGGCATTCACCACATATTCGAAGGCATTCACCAGATAATTGAACTACGTTCACCAGATAATCTAAGGCATCCAAAACTTGGTTTTAGTACGGGCATTCACCAGATATTTGAAGGCACTCACCAGATAATTGAACTACGTTCACCAGATAATCTAAGGCATCCAAAACTTGGTTTTAGTATGGGCATTCACCACATATTCGAAGGCATTCACCAGATAATTGAACTACGTTCACCAGATAATCTAAGACATCCAAAACTTGGTTTTAGTATGGGCATTCACCACATATTTGAAGGCATTCACAGATATTTGTACCCCGTTCACCAGATATTGACACATACTTAATCAAAAAATTTATTTTAAAAAAAATTTAATTTTAAAAAAAAAGTGCTACAGTGCCGCACAGTGCAGTTACAGTGCCGCACTATACGGCACTGTTCATACGGTGTACCGTATGTTGTCCACATTTCTTTGTCAATTTAGCATTTTTGATCTTGCATACGTTGGTTTAAGAGATTGGAATCTTTTGAATTCAAGTATTTTGATATGTGATATCAGTCTTGGATTTTGATTAAATTTTTGAATTTCAAAAGATTACAACAATCTAACGTGAATGCAGTGCCTTTTCTTTTTGAATTCTTATTAAATGACGTGAATGGAGTGTGCTACTTCACTGCACCTTTCGAATAAGGTATTTTTAAATTAATTTAAAATTGTTTAAAATATTAATAATAAAGGTTGTTATTATTTATAATTAAATAGTTTTAAATATACTATGTATGTTTATGGTCCTAGATTATAGTGTTATTTATTTAGGGTAAATACGACCTACATGTCGTGGTTAATTTATTTATTTAAATACGACCTGTGTGTCGTACCTTTTAATTATTTATTTATTTTTTAAATATATGTAATTGCTCGAGTTGTAGATGAGGCAACACCAAATAATGATGTCGTAGGAGAGGCTTGAGAAACTTATTCGATGGTCAAAGAATTGTAATAAATTAGTTACTTAATTCTTGCTTTTTTAGGAGGTCATAACTATAATACCTAATCTTATATGTTTGTGTATGAGATGCATGAAATATATGAGATGTATGTTTGTGTATGTGATGCATGAAATGTATGTATACATGTATGTTTTATATATTGTATATGTTTATTAAATGTACAAAAGCATGTATGCATGTATGCCGAGAGACACTTTGTATGTGATACAACGGCGGTGAGATCAATTTTAATAAAAATTCCTCAAAAGGAAATATTAAGTTCAAAAGTCTTTCAATGTGTGGCACTCATCAAGACTAATATCTAATGAGTGTAGGTCTGCCAAAACGGAGTGCATTTTTCTATACTAGTGAGATGCAATGGGACAATTGTAATGTCCAACTGCCAACCATTGGGCTTGACTTAACTGGGCCGAATTCAATAGGATTGAAATGGGCCAAGAGGCAGGAAGTTGGGCTTTAATTCATAGAGATGAATTAGAATACGAGTTATTCACCCAACTAATCCAATAGTTACATGAGATGTAATTGGAAATGAGTTTCCTACCTAAATAACTAAGTTTTGGGAGATCAGTCAAAGTTGACTCAAAACGAGCTGAAATATGGATCTTGGTCTCACTAGAAAATCTTCCAATGGGATTTTTCGAGTCCTTAATGAGGGTCTTTGATTTGAGTAAAATAGTGGGAGCGTATTTAATAAAAGACCTTATTAAATATGTTTTATCATGATACTTATATTCTCCGTGTTTCTATAATTAGAATTACCATGAAATAAAACACTATAAATTTATTACTGCGATTTGTCCTTAAGAAGGACAATATATCCAGAATTAAATTTCTGTATTGGTACAGGAATTTGAGGATTGTCCTCAAGTACGAGAAAGAGTTGTATGTTCTCAAGCAAATGATACCTGAGCAGCCAATTCCTACTAGGATCGAAATGGATTCTTACGAGAAACATCAAGTCGATGTCCAAGATGTAGGATGTCTTATACTTGCAACCATGAAGGTGCGTGATATGATCATGCACTTTATGATGCTTTATTGAGAGCATGCAATGCATAAGAACCATAAGTCTTTCCGACCCTTTTTCAGTTGAGATCTGACATAAAGAAGGAAATCCCGATAGTTATAATGTTCTTCATATTATTAAATACATTAAGAACTTGGTCAAATGAGATTTCCTTTTTGCCAAATGTTGGCCAGCGATATGATCTTGAAATTGTTGCCGGATAGTTATAGTCAAATCGTTGTCAACGATTCTGACAGACCTCTACTAGAGACTGCAAGGAAGTTGAGAACTGCCAGGCAGAGTCTCTACAGTAGAAAAGGGTAGACTATTTTGATAGTCTTGAAAGGAAAAGCCTTAAGCCTGCTAAACAAGGAGAAGAACAAGGGCAAGAACAAGTTCAAGCCCAATACTTATGTCTTCAAGCTAATAGGCAGGGTTGCAAAGAAAGGCAATTGATTTCATTGCTGTTTGACCGGATGTTTGAAAATTGCTATAGATACCAGAAAGAGTATGAGAAAAGAAAGCAAGTGCGACTTCCTCTTTGAGCATTATGTTGTAGAAGTCAACCTACTTCAAAGTCATGAGTATTTGATACTACATGTGGATCTCACATTAATGTGAAAGATCAAAGGGGGTAGGATGTTGACTAAAGGTGAAGTCAACCTGTGGATAGGAAATGGAGCAAAAGTTGTTGCATTAACTATAGAAGTCTTTGACTTTTCCTTCGGACCTTGCTTTGGAACTAAACAAATGTTATTATGTTCCAGCTATTGGTAGAAACATCAGTTACATGATATTTTTTATGATAGCATGTTTTTGGATAATGGACTTGGTGTCCTTAATCTCGATATGCCCATCTATAATATAAATGCGATAGGGGTCAAACCAAGTGATTTGAACCCTACATGCCTTTACACTATCGTTTAAGCCATATAGGTGAGAAATGCATCTCCAAGCTCCATAATGGTGGACTCTTGAACTCATCGATTATGAATCATTTGATGTATGTGACTTTTGCTTATTGAGGAAGGTGACTAAGGCCTCATTCACCGAGCAAAGTGAAAGGGCCGATGATCTTTTGGGCTTGATACATAGCGATGTATGTGGGCCTCTAAACAAGTCGTCTAGAGGTGGTTATCCTTACTTCGTCATATTTATTGATGATTTCAGTAGATATTGATTTGTGTATCTTTCGGAACACAAGTCTGAAACCTTTGAAAAAGTCTAAAGAGTTCAAGAATGAAGTGGAGAACCAACTTGGCAAAAGTATTAAGGCCATACGATCATATCGTTGTCGTGAATACTTAAGCCAAGAGTTTGATGACTATCCGAGAGAGTGTGGGATAGTGTCCCAAATCATACCTCCTGTAATGCCACAATGGAGTGGCGCGACTGAAATGAGGAACCACACCTTGTTAGACATGGCACGATCCATGATGAGTCATTCAAACTTTTTTTTACGCTTTCTGGGGCTTTGCTCTACTTACAGCTGCATTCACTCTTAACTACGTTCAATCTAAGGTGGTTGGAAAGACTCCATATGAGATATGGATGGGCCGAAGGCCCAGTTTGCCATTTATGAGGATTTAGGGATGTCAGGTTTATGTGAAACGCCTTATGACGGATAAACATCGACCCAAATCGGATAAATGTATATTTGTGGGATATCCTAAAGAAACCAAATGATATTATTTCTACAACCCCTTCGAGGACAAAGTGTTTGTCCTTAGGACTAGAGTGTTCCTTAAGAAGGAATACATCTCCAAAGGAGACAATGGGAGAAATGTAGAACTTGGAGAAATTCAAGTACCACAAAATACTAACCCGCCTGCAATGGAACAAGAATCAGTTCCACAATATGTTGTGGTTGAACCACCAGTTCAAGTAACACAAGACTTGTGTAGGTCTAACAGGCCATGTCACCAACCTGAGAGATATGGACTTCTCCTGACTTAGGAAGGTGACGTGCTACGCATGGATCAAGATGAGCCTGTAACCCACCAAGAGACCGTAATTGGCCCAGAATCTAGAATTGGCTTGAGGCCACCATGTACACAAACCAGGTCTGGACCTTGGTTGAACAACCCGAAGGGGTAAAACCCATAGGGCGCAAGTGGATCTTCGAGAAGAAGATTGACGTGATTGGTAAAGTGAGCACCTTTAAGGCACGACTGGTTGTGAAAGGTTTCAAGTAAATTCATGGTGTAGACTATGATGAAACTTTCTACCCAGTAGCGATGCTTAAATCTGTTCGGATTCTTCTTACTATTGCTGCATATTGTGACTATGAGATCTGGTAGATGGATGTCAAGACTGCAATCCTTAATGGGAATCTCCTTGAGGATGTGTACATGACACAACCTGAGGGTTTTGTTAATCCAAAGGATGCTAGAAAGAAATGTAAGTTGCAGAGATCCATTCATTGATTAAAGTAAGCTTCAGAAGCTAGAATCTTCGTTTTGATAAAGTTGTAAGACAGTTTGAATTTATCAAAAAACAAGGATGAACCTTGTGTGTACAAGAAGGTTAGTGGGAGTGAGATTGTCTTTCTCATATTGTATGTGGATGACATACTACTTATCTCAAAGGATACCTCTAGACTACAAAATGTGAAAACATGGTTAAGGAATTGTTTCTCAATGAAGGACTTAGGCGAGGCTTCCTACGTGTTAGAAATCAGGATATATAGATATAGACTACTGAAGTTATTGGGCCTTAGCCAGAGTACGTTATGTACTGCACCAGTTATCTTGTATGGTTTGAACATGACAAGAATGTACCAGTTGAAATCAGCGAAGGTCACTGAAGTCAGTCAAGAACATCCTTAAGTATCTGAGAAGAACTGATGATACATTCTTGACAAACGAAGGTGTCGAAGAATTTGTTGTAAGGTGTTACATCGACACTATTTCCAAACCGATAGAGGCTATTCCAGATTGCAGTCTGGATTTGTGTTTTGTCTTAATGGTGGCATTGTATGCTTGAAAAGGTTCCAAGCTTGAGACAGTTGCGGAATTTATTACAGAGGCCAAGTATATAGTTTCCTTAAATGCAGATTTAAAGGTCATTTGGATCGGGAAGTTCATTTATGAACTGGGAATAAATCCTAACTTTACGAACTCTATTGATCTCATTGTGATGATGATGGAGTAATCGCATAAGCTAAGGAAACTTGATCTCACCGACGATCCAAACAAATACTTAGGTGCTTCCATCTCATTCGATAGATGATCGATAGAGGAGAGATGTGAAGATTTGCAGAATGACTACACAAAATAATTCGCTAATAGAGTTTCTTGCTCAGTGGTAGCATGACACTCACACTAGATCCATGGGTATTAGATTGATGCTAGATTGGCACTAGTGCTAGTGGGAGATTATTGGTGTAAGCCCTAAAGATCAATCTATTTGGAATAAATCATTATTTGTATCATGAATTTGATCATATATTTGATATATGAATAAGGCATTCATTTATTATGTTATTAGTTTATAGCATAATAAAGTCTTTAGAATAGACAGTTCATTCAATGAGATATTAAGTGCGTGACTTAATTGTGAGACCTTATTGAATAATAGAACTCTATTATTAAATATCCGTAGTCGAGTATTATTGTTAATTAGGACGGAAATAATACATAGAGACTATTGTGTAAGTAGACTGATGACCACATCTCAAGGGTCATGGATATATGATATCAAGTCGGCACACATGTATAAATATTAGGAGTAATATTTATACCGGATGACCCACTATGAGAATACTTCATAATAGTTATGTAAGTTTCATAAGTATTCTCATGGCAACCATAGTGAAGTAGTCTTTCGACTTGAAGTCACTACGATTCCTACATGAGAAGTTATAGACTTTAATGCTATCAAACTTCACGCATAATAGGGTGAGATCATAAAGGTAGTTATTGGGTCTGCAATAAATCATGTTTAGGAGTGTGAGTGATGTAGACAAGATTCGTCCTTCCTACATAACATGGGTAATGTCTTGGGTCCCACGATAGAGTGAGACGTGAAATATGCGTGGCCACGCGGAAGTGGGCCAATATGTGATATTGGGCCCATTTGTCATTACACGTCTACTCGGGGATCGGGGAATAAATAATTGAACATAACAAGGATGACACTCTTATGTCTTGTGTTCAATTAAGACATATGGACAAAGCGACATTTACTACGCGGTAAATTTTGGTCGTGGTAAGGCTAAAATCGGATCACCGTTACTCTCGCTAATAGAGTAGTAATGATGCATTGCTAGATGCCGCTCATTATTTATAATATTTAATATTATAATTAATATTCGATATTATTACAATATTTAATATTATTGCCAACTTAGTCAGAGCCTATAGGGTCACACGTATAAAGTAAATGTGGAGCAATTATATTAATTAAATATGATTTAATTAATATAAGGACAATTGGTCTTGTAGTGTACAAAGCCCAATAGGGTAACCAGTTAGGTTAAAAGGAGCTGCCAACTTATAAATAGAAGTGCTCTCCCCTTTAACCTAGTCTTGCTAACCATGCCTCCCCGTAGCCATCATCTAGCACAAGACGCATAACTCCGACACCCATTTGCTTGCGTGGACTGAGTAGAGGTGCTTCTCCTTCGTGGCACTGGTGATCAAAAAGTAAAGCACGCTTCAAGAGGTAAACACTATTTTCCATTTGTGAATCATGTTTTTAATGCGCGATCCATGGGATGGTTTTCTTCTGCCTTGAGATTTGATTTTAAAATAGGATAATCTCATGAAAACCCAACATAGGGTGCCCCATACCCTACTAGTTTTCGAGTAGTCGACAATAGCTAAACCATCATTAAAAATTGTTTTATAACACTGATTAGGGTTTAGTTGTTGTAGGCTTATCGATATTAGGTAAAACCCTACGTTAGATAATTGCTGATTGGTGATGCATGAATTATATGTTATATGATAATGTCTTTGGTCGGTTGATTGTTTTGGTTGATGTGTGACAATATGCTAATGTTGTTTATTAATATGTTAATATTTTTAATAACTAATATTTATATGAAGTTGTTGAGGTTGACTGATTGTATGCTAGAAACCCTATTTGACACCGTAATGGTACGCTAAATGGTTTTGTGATGAGATGGCAATGTATGGGCAACGAGATAAGTTGTGGATGCTTCGGGCATCGTGAAATTGTTAAGTGTGAGTTTTGTACCGGTGTCAACTTAGTTTGTTTGTACATTGCATAGTTGCCAAAGTGGCCAGCCGGGTGACTTGGAGTCATGCGAAGTTGGTGTACTCGGGTGTAGGGGTGTTCGCGGATTGGATTGGATCGGTTTTGAGCTAAAAAGTCATCCGATCCAATAATGAAAACATCGTGCGGTTTGGATTGGATCGGTTTGCTTCCTCCAAAAAATCCGATCCGATCCAATCCAATCAAATGCGGTTTGGATTGGATTGGATAATTCGGTTTTTGTCATACTTTATTTTTTTCTAATGTTAAGTGTCCTTTCTACTTATTTAATAGTGGTAAAAGATAATCTTTGTTTTAATTTGGGAGTTTGAGAAGAAAAAAATTATTGATATTTTTTAACACGTTCTTTTATATTAATTCTCTATAGATACTCCCACTTATCCTATTTTTTTCCTTGAATCAGCTACAAATAAATTGTAGCTAATTAATTTTCAAATTTACTTAATTGTTTTCTTACTTTTCATGATTACTCAATCAAATATATATATGCTATGTATCAAAACTTTTAGTAAAATATAACTTCAAGACATTAATATTTATTCTAAATAGTTTTATATATGTCATTCCAACAAAAATATTAAAGAGAATGAGGGATATAAAAGTATGCAGAATAATGTTTAAGTATGAGTAATACTATAATTTCAAAAAGAATAGTATATGTATATAATAGATCGGTTTGGATTGGATTGGATTGGATTTCACTATAGGATCCAAAATCCGATCCAATCCAATAAAAAATTGCGGTTTTTTCGATTTTCGGTTTTTTCGGTTTTCGGTTTTTCGGTTCGGTTTTTGCGGTTTGAATCGGTTTGGATCGGTTGATGAACACCCCTACTCGGGTGTGGGTACGGAATATGGAGAGGGACGAATCTAGGAACCTTGGGGATGTAATCCAGTTTGGAACGATCTACAGTGACCAGTGATTTGCAACCACTGTGTCGTGATCCCCGTGGAAGCTTGACTATCCCAATGTCTGGCCCTGAGCATTCCAGTCGCGGGTGGACCTTCTGAGGCGACAAAGATACCCCTATTGGAGTTGAGCTCATAGAGGGAAGCACCCTTACTAGTCACGGTGAGCGGAACAGTAACCTAGACAAACCAACTGATATTCTCTGGGTAAAGGAGGGCCCGAGAGAGAAACATAATGTCCGGGAATCAATAATTACTTTGAGATAGATCAGCCGACATGCATAGGAGTGTGACTCCTTAGAGGAATGATCCTAGATGTGTAATTCGAGGATGTTTGTAAAATTATAAATTGAGAAATGTTTTCTTTAAGTATATATATGTTTTTTGTTAACATGTTATATTGTGCCCCATTCCCTTTTATGATGTGCTAGTTACTTATCTCCCTCCTTTCTTTATCTTTCTTTGTATGTATATCGATATGGTAGATGAGCGGCCTGGATCGGGGACGACTGCATGATATATATCGACTGTTGCATTATCTACAGAGGATCCCGGCCAGGGGCCTGATCCTAGGGGTATTGAGATCGTTTATCACGATGTTGATGGGTGGCAGGTCGACCACTCTCAGTTCTTCATAGTTTACGTCGGCCCGGTGAGCTTGTCTATACATCTTGGAGGAGGTCCATGCTTCATCATCATCGGCCCGTATCGTGTCGCCCAGTGCCTACCGTTTTCTGAGATGTGGTTTCCACCTCGTTAGCGGGAGTTCCCTGATGATATATGGAACATGGTAGATAACTAAGAGGCCAGGAGCAAAGTGGGCGTGGTCGATAGAGGCAAAAGGAGGAGGAGCGTTCAGACTATGTATGGATACCGTCGTTGTCGGGTGGTGATGAGCAGCGACGAGTCTGTTTGGGAGCCGAGGGCTAGAGATGACAGAGTTTCCAGACGCCGGTTCGGCTAGGGAGATGGTAGTTCCAGACACCCACATCACTGAGGTTGTGGATTTGCCGGGTTGCTTATGTAGGTTGAGTGCCTCTGTGAGTTTGTTTTAATCTTTTGATGTATTTTGAGAGGCGGACCGGGTATCTTTAGGACTTTTTCCTTTGTGACTAGGTTACATATCTTTTATTTTCAGTTTCTGTATAGTTCTTTTAGGTTATGGTTCCTCTGTTGGGACTTGACGCACTCTGAGGATGATGGTTGTTTATATTGTATATATGTTTGAATGTCATAGTTTGTGCATGTTCAAATGTTTTAAATTCTTTACCGTTTTTGTTATTATAATATTTTTCGAATGTAATAAAGCGTGGTAACGTTAATAACAAATTAAAGCTTAGTTAATTGGGTTCTTCATTAATGGGACATTGGGGTGTCTCAAAGGAGGGTTCGATGGTGAAGAGGAGCTCAGCGGATCCAAACATGGGAATCCAGAGGGAACCCGAGAAGAAGCCGCTTTGTCAATGTTTCGCCATGGACGACGACGACACTCCACACATTTCCTCCATAATGAAAAACGCTGCGTTTCTTTCCTTTTCAGATCTTGTTGGGCATCTCGGTTTCTGTTTATGCTACCAGAGACATAGGGGACAATATATAGTGGTCACGATATGAGGGCGACAATGTCAATGATGACATGATTTGGCATTCATGCGTCTGGTGGGGGTGGTGCAATAGTGAACGACGGTGGTGGTGTGGATGCTGAGGGAGACAAAGAGGAGGTGGAGCCTGTTAACATTTTGGGGACTAATTTGTAAATATTATTATTATTATTTTAAAATTCAGAAACTTGTTATTGCAGGTGAAAAAGTGGAGTGTTTTATATATATCCCATTCAAGTTTGGTACATTGTAGTTGCCGAGAAACACACTGTTTGACGTTTTATTTTGAGCATTTGGGGAGGTGGAAGAAGGGCATCTCAAGTTTGAGAGAGTGGAAAGACCAGCAACTTCGCTTTCATTGTGTACTAGACAATGGTGGGTGTGGGAGGACCGTGATGGTGAGCCATCAAATTAATTGATGGGTATTGTAGGTTGGCGTATTATTGTGGCAGATGCAGATGCACTGTCATTCTATGTAAAGACGTTTTTTAAAATCCATGAAACTGAAACCTGCTTCAACCAGATATATAAAGCAAGTAAAATGGACAGAGGACCGGTACACCACTTGGCAATTTCTAAACCGTAAACGCGCCCTTCTTTCTATTTCAATAATAATTGTCTCTTTTATATTTACTCAATTTTTGTCCATATAGTTAACACTTAACAACCGTATGGTAGCTAGCCTTATCCATTCTAGTACCCACACAGACAAATTCACAACCATATTTCAGTGCTTCTTTTATCCATATAATAACACTCCATCTCCTCCTCTCTTTTCATACTCATAATAGTCTTCACCTTCCCGCAGCTAAAGTCAACAACTTTCTTCAAGGTTGCGTGTTAGGCCGGTTAAGGAATTGAATTTTGGAGAAATCAATACCTGAAAAGAAAAAAAAGAAAAAAAAAGGAAAGAAAGACTTGGGTGGGTTGAATTAGGAATAGCAATTGGACCCTACCCGATGGGTTCTCTCAAAAAATACTCATCATGGACAGAGTAAAAATCCATTTTATGAATATGAGTACGGATACGGATAGTTATCCTTAAATTTGAGAGGGTATGGGAGTGGGTATGGGTACCTCGGTATCCACCCCTATCCATACCCCCATACATATATATATATGGTTAAAGTAATATTTTGGTCCCTATATCTGACATGAATTCTCGATTTGGTCCTTATATATAAAAAATTATTAAAATGGTCCCTATATATACAGAATCTTCATTTGGTCCCTATACGTTACCCGTTTGGTCCCTATACTAGCAAAAAATTATCAAATCAGTCCCTAAAATTTTGTACGGCATGGACCAAATGAAGACTTTCTGTGTATATAGGGACCATTTTAATAATTTTTTATGTATAAGGACCAAATCGAGAATTCATGTCAGATGTAGGGATCAAAATATTACTTTAACCTCTCTCTCTATTTATCTATCTATATATATATATATATATATATATAATCAAAATTAGAAACCTGAATCACTGAAACCCTACACTTCAATCTTGAGCCGTTTAACTTCAGTCCCTTCGCTTCCCGTCTTCCAAGTAAATAACAATAACACTTCAATCTATTGTTTTGGAGGCTTAACGTTCTTTATTTGTTTTGGATATTTTGCATGTTTTTATTTAGTATAATACGTTAGTTTGTAATATTTGATGAATACATTTGAAATATCGTTGTTGTTTTTGAAATTAAGTTACGATCTTTTCGTCATTTATTTTTTTTCGTTGTTAAAATCCGAGTAATAGATGAGGATGTGGATACTTAGGTATGGATAATGATACTGAGATTATTACCCACAAGAATATGATCAATACGGATAATTTTTTCAAATACAAATATAAAAATAATTATTATAATACCCTACCCAAATCCTATCCATTATCATCCACGTATTGAATCCCGATGTTGACATTGCAAATATCATGGCTATTCTAAGAATTTTTCAATCCCTCTTTCATGTCCGAACCGTATGACTGAAAGCAACCCTTTGCCACACGGTGTCGTCGTGTCGATAAGCGTGATGCATTGCCTTTCGAAGGTGGTAGCCTCTCTAACACGACAATATATTTAAAATATTTTTATATCATAATATCTTTTCTATAAAGTTAACAATATATTCTTCAATCATATTTTAATAATTTTATAACTATATAAAATAATCATTTTAAATATTTTCAAATAATTGTCAATTTGTACATATTGAATTTAAGTTCTCACTTTTAAATATTGATTTTTTTATTATTAACATCAGTTTGGATAAATTTATCAAGAAGTATTTATTAAAAAAAGAAATGTTTAGAAAATCTTGTAATAAATGTAACCAAAAAAAAAATCTTGTAATAACTATGAGTAATTCAAACAACATCTCCCATATAAGTTGAAATTAACATCTACGTCTCAATATTTTTTCAAAAGTTCTCTCATTTAAGTTATGATCAACAAAACATCTATAAGTTTATAAAGATTTTTTTCGTAAGTGAAGAACCATTAGTTTATTTTAATTTTGAAGCTCACATAATCTAAAAACTAATCTAAATTAAGCCTTATTCTTAGTAGTGTTTGGCCCAACTTTTTTTTGACTTCTTAAGGAGAAGTTGGGTCATGCACATTATTTTATGAAAAGCTGACCTTAAAGTAAAATGAACGACTGCAACATAACGTATTTTTAACGGTAATTATCATGAATTTTAGCGGCAATAATAATTGGCATCAAAACTTTTACCGATAATTATTAATTAGCTGGTATATCCAATGTCACTAAAAGCTTTCCTGACAATATATGAAATGTTGGTAAATGCCCAAATAATTGCCACTAAAAATCAAAAGATTTAGCGGCAATTATCATGTCTTTTAGCAACAATTTTATTGGCCACTAAATATGATTTTAGAATTGTCTTCTATGTTCATTTAGTAGCTTTTCTTATTGCCACTAAAAAATTCTTGATGATTTTTCCAAACAATTACTATTGCCACAAAATCTTAGGATTATTTGCCATTAAATGCGGGTATGATTTGATTAGCAAAAGTTTTAATGACAATAATATTTGTCGTACAATGCTGCTTTGAAAAAGCGCTGTCTATTTCCTTTTTTATTACTATTTTCACTGTTTTTCTACATTTTCCCACTGCACTCAGCAAAACTCAACAGAACCATGCATTTATATATAGTGTACAAAGCTTACATACAATATTGGTAAGTATCACTACAAAAAAAAACACGACTTACCGACGAAAAAAACCTATCAGAAATGAAGAAATTCCGTCAAAAAACTACATTACCGACGGATATGGTTTCGTCAGTAATAGACGCGTAGGAAAACCTTTCCGACGGATCTTGTTCATCAGTCGAAAATTTCCGACGACTTTAACCGTGCTAAAACTTGCCACACAGAATCCCTGATTACCGACAGAAATTCCATCGGTAACTCTCTGTGGAAGTTATCGACAGAAAATTCCTTCGGAAAATGTAACCAACAGTTACCGACGGAAATATCCGTCGGAAACAAGATTTTTTCTATTTTTATAAATTATTTTTTTATTTATTTTGTTTTATATTAATAATTAATAATTAATTATTTTTATTAAAATTTATATATTCAATATTAAATATTATTTTTTATTTATTAATTATTATTATATTTTATTTAAATTAATTATATTTTATTTCTTAATTATTATTATATTTTATTTATTAATTTATATTTTATTATAATTAATTATAATTTAATTATTATATTTTATTTTAATTAAATATTATTATATTATCAATTACAAAATTAAATTGAAATTAAAAATAAAATTTAAAAAGAAATTAAATTAAAATTAATTTAAAATAAAAAAAACTCAACATATAATCCATAAATAAAATATTCGTCTATCTACAAAAATCTACTACACCTATAACTATCCTAATACTCATCACCATAATATCTGTTACCGTCATCCTGTCGGGGGATTCTGTCGGCATCACATAACTATCAAGCTGCGACTCACTAGACAGACCGTCATCATGCGGCTGCGGTCGTGGATCAATAGTAGTAGTGGAGGGCTGGGCCTGGGTCTGGGGCCTGGGTGGCATGGAGGACCCCCTGTAGAGCATTGCGCCTGTTTGGTGGGAGGAAATCGAGCACAACGGTCATGACCGTAGAGAATGTCTCCATCTGCTGCATGATGCGCTCGTTAATTAATTAATTATGTTTGTATACTTGACTTTTTAAATCTCAAATTTAAAAATATATTATTAGTATATTAGTTAATTGCTAAAGTAGTTATTAAGATATTATGTATTTTAATAATTTTTTATTCTTCCAACTTTTTACGTTAATTGACTATATAAAGACGTCATATGATATCAAGTCTTTAAAATTATTATTAGTATATTACCTAATCGTAGCTATTTGATCGTCTCACCTTTGATTAATATTTATTTAATACATAATTAATATTATCACAAAACTTAATTCAAATAATTATGTATGATACTCTCCCGCTCACTAACACTTAGACATCGATTCCATTCGCCATTGTAATACTTTGGATATTGAAAACCATTCTTCGATCATTTAATTTATTGCTTCAAATCAATTAAGTTGATGCACAACGGTCATTATTCCTAAGTTATTTAATTAAATCAAAATCAATTAAATATCAAAATCATTATTCATACAATTATTAATCTAGTATTATTGTTATGCAACTATTTAATTATTTACTTTTTTAATTTACATATTTAAATTTATTTTCCTTACATAATATTAATTTTGTTTCAATAATTAGCTATTTTGGTACAAAAAAAAATTAATCTCTCTTTTTAATCACATTCGATGACGTCCCAGCTTCCAGATGCCCCATGGCCAGCTATCATCACAGTCCCAGCCCCCACGTAGCTGATGCATACATACATATATATATATATATATTGGTGAAGTGAAGTTTAGATGCAGTTAAAGATTTTACCAAAGTTCTCATTGTGGTTATTTCCACACTAACATCGTACGTGGTTATTTCCATACTAACATTGTAGTTATTTCCAATTTAAAAGTTCTTATCCCTTAAAATTTTATCTTCAATTCGGAACAACAACGACAACAAACACATAAATGAGTGGCAACCAAGCAGAACACAAAATAAAATTTCTAACACATTTCAATATTTAATTTAAACATGAACAACTTATCAAGGGTAAAGATCGATATCAAGCACGCATAAAAAGTAAATCAGAAAGAGAATAGCAAATGTCAAATTTAACAACAACAACAACAACAGAAGGTTAGATTCAAACCTCAATGCTAGTGTTGACAAGGAAGCTGGTGGCTGTCGGAGTAAGCTGGTGGCAGTGTCCCTTTGAAACAAATAAAGCAAGAAAAAATAAATTAAAATTTCCACTACAATCAGAAATTTATAGAACAAAAATAACATAACAGCATGAACATATTAAATTTATACCAGTACAAGGAGGGTGGTGGTGGTGGTTCTGGTTCAAGGAGGGTGGTGGTGTGGTGGTTCTGTTGCAAGGAAGGAAAGAGTGGTGGTGCTGGTGGTGGGACGCGATGGTGGCTGTGACGGCTCGCTTAGGAGAAGATAAAGGTGGTGGTGGTGGAGCGCGGTGGTGACGGGCCGGAAGAGAGAAAAAAGCAGGAGAGGGAGGGGGAGGAGAAGCAGAGAGAGACGAGAAAGGAGAAGGGAGGCACGGGGAGGCTGGAGGTGTGGCGGGGTGGCGCACGGAGTGGTGGTGTCGTTGGGAGGGGGGGGGGGGGCACCGGACTTCGCAGGGAGGAGAGGGGGCATAGAGCAGAGAGAGAAACAGGGAAATAAAAGTGAGGGGAAGTGTTTGGCACTGGTGCTTTAATCTGAATTTACCGACGAAAAAAGCCGTTGGTAATTCAAAAAATGTATTGCCGACGGAAAAGTCCGTCGTTAATATGGTTTTTGCTTTCCGACGAAAATTCCATAGGTAATTACCGACGGCTTATTCCGTCGGTACCATTTGGCACCAAAAAAATACCTTTCCCACATTATGTACCGATGGATTTTCCGTCGGAAGAGCCCACGATAACACTTTCCGACGGTAATTTGTTAGACTTTTGGTATTCGTGTTTACCGATGGCTATATCCGTCGGAAACTATCTCGCTACCCTCACGGGCAACCGACGTTCGTCGATAGGCCACCCTTTTCTTGTAGTGTATAAACTAAACATCAAAACCATATAACCATTTAACTAATATACTTTCTTCAATTCACAGTAACACGTACACATAACCAATTCTAATATTTAAGTCCATATACCAAAAAGTAGCTAACCTACACTAAAAAATAACTATAGCTAATTAACCAATACATGCAGGCACTACTAGCAATATATACAAGCTAATTGACCAACACACTAGTAATTCTACACATCCTTTCTGCACATGGCTTCCATCTTTTGCCAGATGGCACAAAATCCTTGTTGTCGGCCTACATAATTAAGATACACACATGGATCACTTGCACATACACACAAGTCTAATATATACGATAGACACTAGCTAGCATAATATCAGAGTATGTTGTACCATTTAGTATTAGAATATATGTAAATATATTTTGTATCTAGTCATAATGTTAATGATCTTGTGTATAATTAGTTTCTTTAATTATAGCCTAGGATCTCTCTTGTAATGGTACTAATTATACACAAGATCATTAACATTATGACTATATACAAAATATATTTACATATATTCTAACGTTTAGTTGTTGATAAAATTCATAACAAGAGCTACTCAAAGAGGAAGCAACCGAGCAAACCAACTATCTCGTCTCCAAATGGCCAAGTCTTTGTCTCCAAACCAACCGAGCAAACCTCCGGAGAATTCTACTACACCCGCTTTTCTAAACCAAAACAGTTACTTTGTCATCTGCATGATGCAAAGAAAAATGATCTGTGAGATGAAAAGTCAAATCTAAGGCTCAAAATTTTCACTGGTAAAACAGGAAAAGAAAAGAAAAGAAAACTATGGCATAAAATAACATTTGCGACTTTTTGTGGCAACAAGGGCTGTGGCTTTAGTTTTTCTCTATTCAATGACAACAATGAAACTAAACTAGCATACATTTTATCAAGTAGTTGTAGTGTCGTAGGCCATAAAATTTTCATAACAGTAACTTATATTGGCCATGAATGAAAACACAGGAAAACACCATTCAAATTCCAAAACATGAAGGTAATGCATAAAGTCGTGTCTATTACTTTGCTTTAGTTTATTCTAAGCTTATATATATCAATAATAAAGTGTAGTGCTGCGCTGCCCAGAAGAAGAAAAATAGCCAGAATCCTGCTAGATTCAAAGGCAGTTGTTGGATGGACAAAGTGGTAGGGATCATTCATCCATTCCAGAGTCGAGAAATCTGCCAACTCATTCTATTAAAAATTCTAGCAAACATTTTCAGGGTGTCTTGCATTCTACTATATATAATTAATGTATTAATGTATACACGTTCCAAGAATTTGTCTCAACTTTTTTCAAAATGATGCTTGCCACAGAAAATGCTGGTAATGTGGCTCAAAAATTTTCCTAGAAAAATATCACAATATACAACCATGCTAGTAATTTCATGACTCGTAGAAACAATTTTTCAGAATTTCAACATTAAACTAACACACTATTTTTCCCATAAACTGCAGGCATTAATAATGATAAGCCATGACCACATTTCTACTTCTTCCAATTTTCATCAAGACCTATGCAACAAGTTTGAGTATACTATAAGTTCAAACAGAACCAAACACTTTTAGCCCTGCATTAGCAATATTCTAACTATTTTAATAAAAACCACACTGAAAAGTGAAAAAATTTCCATGGAAGGAAGATCCAAATTCCTTTAAGATTTGTCAAACATATCCAAGGAAAGGGAACCCAACAAAAATGGGCAAATTAGCATAATTGCAACTATTTCCATGAACATTTCTCATGTGATTTTTTATCAAACCAAGAGATCCATGAATCAGAATTTTAATAATACAAATGATTCGAAGGGTGCAAAATAATGACCAGCCACATTTCAAATAGAGCTCTATTTTCAGTGAAGTTCCATCAGTTATGCAGTAATCAATATTGGACTGTCTGAGGTTATTGAGAAAAAGGATTTGCATGGTCATTTTGTTTCTTTTTGAAAAAGGTTATGCAGTAATCTTTTGAGAGCATCCCAACCCCATTCATTTCATGTATCCAAGCTATGTGACTAAATGTTGAAAAGTTCAAATCATCAACTTTGCAATACGTTGGCAAAATCATTCATTTGAGCAAAAGTCAAAATCCCTTCTCAATGGAACATCATGATACTTCCCATAAAATCAAGATTCACTACACTTCTGAGTTTTATTCTTAGCAACATGAAATGGAGGCAATATATTTTTACTAAGATACCAACCATGGCCATCCCTAAGATTTTGGGTGTCCCGTGCAGACAGAGAAATCGATGTCCTTTTTTATAAGTCGAATATATATATATATATATATATATATATATATATATATATATAAAATCAAAAAACGCACAAATAGGTGCAAAAAAATTAGTCATTAATTGTTTTAATACAATCTTAAGTGAAACAAAATATTACCGAAGAAAAGGAAAAGATTACAGTATAATAGAATTATAGCAAAAATAGTGGATTGATTCCAATAATTAAAACCTTCATTTGCTAAGTGGTTCATTCTATGACTTGTACCAAATAACTTATAGCGAAAACAAAAAAACTCTATCCAATTCTTTTGAATAAACAAGTCAACTCCTATCTTGCTCTTCTCCATTAGAACAATAATGAATTTAATATGATGACGAGAGAAGTGCCTAGCAAGAGATGCAGTCAGTCACGTAGAGGCAGTGACAAAACAAAGAGTTTCTACTTTCTAATTCGAACGGAAGAAGGGAGAATGAGAATGGTCACATACAAACTTTCAATTTATTTTAGAATTTAGTAATAATGTTTAAATTTTATAATAAAAACAATATTTTATATATTATATATTATACATTTAATGAAAATATAATATTAATTATAAACAGGCCGACCTATTTCCACTTATACTTACATCAAGTTTTGGACCTGAATTTTAAAAAACAATTGAACCTTTAAGTAAAAAAATAAAGTATTTAAATTTTTTTATTTTAATATATACATTAATACATATATACTAAATAAAAAATTGTTTGGTGCCCCCTAAAAAATGGGGCTCAGTGCAGTCGCACCACCAAATCATGCTCTCGACCTCCACTGATACCAACCAAAGCAACAAAAATCAATAACTAGCTACTAGACAATACAGTTGACCAAAGCTGGAAAAAAAAGGTCGAAACAGATTAATGGTCCACTCTAGTAGGGAAAGGATAACACCAGAAGTCTTTTCTAAAGAAATTAATTACAAGAGGACTTGAGGTGCTCAAGAATCCATAGCTCTGCTCTATGTTCTATAGAACAAATAATTAGATAAGACAATTAACACCATATTCATCTACCACCAAGCACAATTATAATTGTTCATAGGCTGCAACAAAATAGAAGACAGATCTCAGCAAGGGCGTAAGGGTGCAGCCATATATAATTTGAGATACTTACTCCAACCTAAGGATCTTCAATGCACATGTCTCTGCAGAAGTTTCTCGCAAACTCTTCAGGATCACTCTCAAACATGTTCAAGTCCTAGAAATGAATGATTTTAAACACATACAAGGTGAACAAACAAATAAGTGAAGAAAGAAATTCCAATGTTATGATACAACACCTGGTTATTAGGCATCCCTACTTAATGTTTATTATTAATATCACTCTGGATCATTATCTATTATCTATTCTAAACTGATAAAAATCCTCAGAAGATGAATCAACATGCTGTACAATTTGGTTGATTTTTTATATGGTACTTAATCCACTCTAGCATCTTTCTTTATTGTTGTTATTGTTAGCACATGCACATTCAGTTTCACACTGATCCACACTCTATGCACAGCACACACACTTTCACAGTAATGGCACTCACACTCTCATTTAGAAGAGGAGAAAGAATAAGGGAAGGAGATGAATATTACTTGAATATACCCACTGATTTTATTCATCATCATTAGAGGTATTTATACAAGTCCCACATGGACTATATTACTCTTTTCACCCTTAACAGAATTTGACTAAGTCACTAACTAACACATTAACTAACTTTTAACTGAAAAACTGAATTACAACTAACACTTCCCCTTAATTCAGATTTTCTAAAAACTCCATCCCAATCTTGCTCCTTAGAAGTTTGAATCTCTCTGGCTTCAATGACTTAGTCAATATATCTGCTAGTTGCTCTTCACTCTTGCAATATTCCAGCACTAAGTTGCCTTTGTTAACTTGATCTCTCAAGTAATGGAAGCGATTCTCAATGTGTTTGCTTCTTCCATGAGCCACTGGATTTTTTGCTAGGTTGATTGCTGATCTGTTATCAACCTTTAGCTTCATTGGATTAGTTCCAATAAGTTTTAACTCCCTCAAAAGTGTCTCGAGCCACATTGCTTGACAAGCTCCTAGTGCAGCTGCTATATATTCTGCTTCACATGAGAACAATGCCACCACATTTTGCTTCTTTGAGGACTAGGAAATAGGGCCACTGCAGTACATGAACATGTAGCCTACGGTGCTTTTCCTGTCCTCTCTATCCCCACACCAATCTGAATCAATGAAGCCAACTACTTCAGTCTTGCTTCTGTCTTCATTAGGGAACAATAGTCCAAGTCCTATGGTTCCTTTCACATACCTCGGTAGTCTTTTAGCTGCTGCAAAGTGAGATGACTTAGGTTCCTCCATGAATCTACTCAACAGACCTACTCCATAAGCCAAGTCTGGTCTGGCATTGCACAAGTATCTTAGAGAGCCTATCAACTGTCTAAATTTGGTTAAATAAACTGATTCCTCATTCTCACATTCCTTCTTTAATTGCAAGCCAATCTCAACAGGAGTTGAAGATGGGTTACAATCAAGCATTTTAAATTTTCTAAGGATATCAGTTACATACTTCTTCTGGTGCATGAACATCCTTTTCTTTGATTTGAGAAATTCAATTCCCAGGAAATATGCTAGCTCTCCCAAGTCAGTCATCTCAAACTCAGTCATCAATCTCTTCTTTAGCTTTACAATCAGACTTTCATCACTTCCAGTTATCAACAAGTCATCAACATACAGACAAACAATTAAAGTGTCACCTGTATTCAATGCTTGAGTATACACACCATGCTCTCTGCTGCATTTCAGGAAGCCTTGCTGAGTTAAACAATCATCCATCGTTCTATTCCAGGCTCTTGGTGCCTGTTTTAAGCCATACAAGGCTTTGTAAAGTCTCAGCACTTTCTGTTCCTTTCCTCTGATAGCAAAACCAGGTGGTTGTAACACATACACTTTTTCATCTAAGGGTCCATTGAGGAATGCACACTTCACATCAAGCTGGTGAAGTGTCCACTTCTTGTAACTGGCTATAGCTGTCACTAGCCTTATGGTCTCCATTCTTGCCACAAGTACAAACACCTCTTGATAATCAATGCCTTCCTTCTGCAGGAACCCTTTTGCCACCAATCTAGCCTTATACTTGGCTATTGAACCATCTGGCTTCACCTTGACCTTGTACACCCATTTGACTACAATTGCTTTCTTCTTCTGAGGCAAATCAGTCAATTCCCAAGTATCATTTTTGTTGATTGAAGCTAGCTCTTCCTGCATTGCTGCCACCCATCTATCATCTGTCATAGCTTCTTAAAGGATACTGGCTCCACTTCACTGAACAAGGCCATATGCACCAATTCACCATCTGCACTTACTACATTATCTGGGGTAATTTCATAGTCATTCATCCTTAGAGGTGGCTGTCTTTGCCTCTGAGGTCTATGTGACTCATCAACATTAGCAGGATTTGATGACTCAGCTTGATCTTCTTGAAGATCTAACACCACACTGCTACTGGTCTTCTGCTCCCAGTTCCACCACTTAGATTCATCAAAGATCACATCTCAGCTTATCATCACTTTCATGATTCTTGGATCAATTAGTTTGTATGCACCTGTTGGATGATACCCTAGAAAGACCACCTGCTTGCTTTTGTCATCCAATTCATGGTTATCAAATCGAGATACGTATCGTGTATCGAAAAGACCCATTTTCCGAATCGTGAATCGTATCTTATTAAGTATCGTAAGATACATGATCAATAAAAAAATGATATAAACAAGTAATATAAGGTAACATAAGCAAAAAATATGTGTTGATATGTCATATATGAACTTCAAAATAGTTCAAGATTCAAGTCATAAACAAAAAAACCAACAACTATTCAATTTCAGCCCTCAAAAAACATAATCTAACTAACTACACTTTAGACTAGTCTCATTCATCATCAACCCCAAGATCAATATCACTCAGTTCATCCTCATCCTCAGGTATTTCATGCAATTCCTCTTCCTCTGCATCTCCAACTATCTCTTCAATTTCACTCTCATCTCCTATCATGACAGTTTTTCCCTTCTTATCCGCCTTAGCATTCAAATTTTTTGGACCTATAAGAAAAAGAACTTGTTGAGTATGACACTATAGTTAAATGTTACTTCTCCTAAATATGTTTTAAAGTTTAAACAAATACCTCTCTTCCTTTTCTTGGATGGAGCTCCTTCTTCAAGAGTAAAGGACTCATGTATGTCCATCCATGAAGCATCAACTGGGAAGCAAGGATCCTCTTTTTTAGTGATCCACACATCATCAGATTCAATATTGGATAAACATATAGGATCATAAGTCTCTCCTTTCTCGTCCCTTGAATACTGCCTCATCTCAAGTTGAAGATTATATTTAACAAAGACAAGAGCATTTAATCTCTGTTGCTCTAAGCGGTTTCTTCTCTTAGTGTGAACTTGATCAAATATGCTCCAATTTCTTTCACACCCAGTAGCACTACAAGTGAGACTCAAAACTCTCATTGCCAGCTTTTGCAAGTCTTTGCCCTCACCACCATAACTTTCCCACCAAAGAGCTGCCATAACAAAACATAACATTCAATATCAATACTATATCTTTCCTAAAGTTGAACATTAATGCAAACTGTAAAACAATAAAGCTCACCAGGTTGCTTTGTTTCCCTAGTGTCTATTGCCATGCTCCTTCCAAAAAGTCCCTTAGATGTCTTGAATCTATCCAATTGTTGATCAATTGTAAATCTGGTCCTTCTATCCGGGATCATTTTCTCAATGGTCTCATGTAAACCAAATAAAACTTCCTCATCCGGATTGAAATTTAGGTCATAATGGAACCTAATAAAATAAGGAATGCAATTATAGTCCATAATAAATAATTGCAGTCCATAAA
This sequence comes from Sophora flavescens, assembly GCA_030762895.1. NCBI lineage: Eukaryota > Viridiplantae > Streptophyta > Magnoliopsida > Fabales > Fabaceae > Sophora > Sophora flavescens. The sequence goes on from CM061062.1 coordinate 155,621,164, forward strand.
ACATAAAGAATCAATGAAATTACTTACATGGGATTAAGATAGTAAGCGGCGGCATGGAGAGGCCTATGTAGTTGCAAATTCCAATGAGTATCAATTATCTTCCACACCTTTTTGTATCTTGACTCTATATTCTTCAAGTTTGTAGCTATTTGCTCTTTGGCTCTATCCATAGCTTCATAGATATATGGTATGGCAGGTTTTGAATCTCCATCCACAAGCCTTAAAACCTTTACAAGTGGAGTCACACACTTCAAGCAATACTGAATGGATCTCCAAAATCTAGGATCACATAAAACTATATCCATCACTTTTTTACCCTCTTTCTTGTTAGCATAAGAACTAGTAGCCCATTCCTCCGAAGCAAACAAAGACCGCAGAGCATTCTTTTGCTGCATAATACACTGTAGAGTGAGAAAGGCGGTTGCAAACCTTGTGATTGTCGGTCTAGCTAATTCTCTTCCCTTAGAATGCTTCCTATATAAGTTTAAGACCCATGTGTGCCTATAAATGTAAGTTGTGACCTTTTTTGCATTCGCAATGGTATTAAAAAAACAGGAAGCTCCCCAAAGTCTTCGAGGATCAAATCAAGGCAATGAGCTGCACATGGAGACCAAAATAATTTTGTCCTCTTCTCCTCTAACAATCTTCCAGCAGCCACAAGATTAGAAGCACCATCTGTCACAACTTGCACTACATTTGCCTCCCCAATTTCTTCTACCATAGAGTCCAATAAGTCAAACATTTGCTTGGCATCCTTGATAACATCACTAGTGTCAACAGATTTTATGAAAACAGTCCCACTTGGACTATTTACCAAAAAATTAGTGAGTGACCTGCCTTTCCCATCTGTCCAACCATCACACATTAAAGTACAAACCCATTTTCCCCATTCAATCTTGTATTTTTCTAGGATTGCATGGATGTTGTCAACTGCTTTCTTCAGATAAGATACCCTCACTTCATGATAACTAGGGGGTTTTAAACCCTTTCCATACTCAGCAACAAATTTCAGCATTTGGACAAATAAGGGACTTCTTACCATATTAAATGGCAAAGCATTGCCATAGATGCACTTGCAGATATCTTCAATGACCTGCTCTCTATCTTTGATAGCCTTATTCATTGTTGTAGAATTCCTTTTTCATAGAAGCATTCCTTTTTTTGTAGAATCTTTAGCAACAACCACTTCTTCTATGCAAGCCTATTTGGCTTTGTCTTTCTCATCTAACAGCTTCAAAATCATTTGTTTCACATCATCAGGAATTGACGTACATGCTGTGACATTCTCCTTTGTACCAGCAAGATGATGTTTCATTCTTGTAATCCCACCCCAACAAGAATGTGTACAATACTCGCACTTGACCATAAGCCTATGGGGTGGAACAGGATCACAATGTTTCCATGTGATATCAACTTCTCTCTTTTTCTTTGTCTGACCCATTATCCAATTAAAAAAGAATGAAGCACTCACGTCACGTTGGGATGAGAAAAAAGAGAACAGTAATGGTCAATGGAAGGGACAAAAGTTAACGGGGCGTGGAACAACAATGGTCAATGGTCAACAGTAATAAAAAAAAGAGAACAAATACTGAATGATAATAAAGAAGACAGATGGGGACCAACCTACCCCACGACAAAACCTAAATGATAAATAAAGAAGGCAGTGCAAGCTTTATCGGTGGGAGTGGAACCAAAAAGGGGATCGAGCACTCACGTGGGAACAAAGAAGACAGAAGAAGAAGGGGGGACCGATCGAGCACTCACGTTGGAGAAGAGAAGAATGGCAATGTAAAATAAAGTCAATCAGAGTGAGTATTGTGTGTTTTTCGGTGCTTACCCTCACCCCTTTTCTGAAATTTTAGGGCTTTTTTCAACCTAATCGTACTCGGGTCACACGACCCGACCTGGGTTTCTAAGTTCCAGCCGATGCGCGCAGAATCGTGCGATACAGGTCAGAATCGCAATTCAAGCAATACAGAAACGATACGAGCGATTCAACCGCGTTTCAAGGCCAGTTTCGATTCACAGTAGTGATATGTATCGAAGAGTCTGAAATTCGTATCGAATCGCGATACGTATCGTACGATACTTACTACACTGATCCAATTTGCTTCTGGTTTGTTCAGGCACATGCTTGTAACACAAGGAACCAAGGATTTTTAAGTTTGAGACATCAGGCTTTCTTCCTGTCCACATTTCTTCAGGAGTTGCATTTTCCAAGCCTTTGGTTGGACATCTGTTTAGCAGGTAAAATGTTGTGGTTACTACTTCCCCCCAAAGGCTTTTGGGCAGTTTCCTCCCTTTCAACATGCTTCTTGCCATGTTCAGTGTTGTTCTGTTTCTCCTTTCAGCAATGCCATTATGTTGAGGAGTTTAAGGTGTTGTAACTTCATGTATGATTCCTTTCTCATCACAATACTTTTGGAAATCATGAGAAGTGTATTCTCCTCCTCCATCTGTCCTCAACACCTCGACTCTCCTATCACTTTGATTCTCAGCCATCAACACAAACTTCTTGAAAGTAGTTAGCACATCACTTTTCTTCTTAATCAAGTAAATCCACATCATTCTTGAATATTCATCAATGAATGACACAAAGTAACCGTTACCTCCAATGGATAGAGTCTCAAAAGGACCACACACATCTGAGTAAACTACCTCCAATTTGTCTTTGGATCTGTGAAGAGCTTTATTCTTAAATGCATTTCTTGGCTGCTTGCTTGCACAACAATCTTCACATACTTGATCAGGTTGTGACATTTGTGGAAGTCCTTGAACTAACTCTTTCTTTTGCAAGAAGTCCAAGCTGCTGAAGTTGAGGTGTCCATATCGATAGTGCCATAGCCAATTCACATCTCCCATCACTGCACTGAGACAACTATGCTCCAAAACTTGGATTCCAATTTTGAAAGTCCTATTCTTTGTCAAAGGAGCTTTTAAAATCATTTTCTTTTGAGCATCAAACACCTTCATCTGGTTCTGTTCCAGGATCATTGAATACCCTTTCTCCACCAATTGCCCTAGACTCAGCAGATTATTCTACATGCAAGGTACATAAAGAACATCTGTGATCAAGGCTTTAACACCATATTTTCTTCTGATCTGCACCTTTCCAATCCCTTCAGCTTCAATGATTGAATTCTCAGCAAATTTCACTTTGCTTTTCACCTTTTCATTCAATTCAATGAACCATCCCCTCCTTCCAGACATGTGATTCGAGCAACCAGTATCAAGATACCATTGATCATCAGCATTGGAATCTCATGTTGTTGTCACCATCAAGAGCACATTGTCATCAGAATCAGAATCCTCCTCTTTTGCTAATTGAGCTTCATTGTTCTTTCTTGGCACTTTCTTGCCTCTACATTCATTAGCAAAGTGGCCATACTTCTGACAATTGTAGCACCGGATGTCCTTTCTGTTGAAGCTCTTCTTGTCTCCTTTGTTCTTGTTCTTAAACTTCTTGTTCCTCTCCTCACCATTAGACTGACCAGAGTGATTCCCTGAGTCGTCTGAGGAACTCCTTTGTGTGCTCCCCCTTCTCTTTTCCAATCTTGTTGTTGCCCCATGTTCTTTGTTTCTTTCCTCTGTGATGAGCCTGAAGTGCTTGCTCAGTCTCATTGCCTCCATCCCTCTCATTGAGCCTTTGCTCATGAGCTTCAAGGGAGTTCTGCAGCTCCTCCACTTTCAGGTTCTATAGATCCTTAGATTCCTCGATTTCCACCACAATGTGATCAAAACGAGGAGTTAAAGTTCTAAGGATCTTTTCAACTATCTATTGATTAGTAAAAGATGCTCCACAAGTCTTCATTGAATTCACCAATACTTGCAGCCTGTTGAGGTAATCAGCAACTGAATCTTGACCTTGCATTCCCATCAACTCATACTGCCTTCGCAATGATTGGCGTTTCACTTTCTTGGTCTTCTCAGGACCTCCATATGCTTTGAACAAGATATCCCAAGCCTCTTTAGCTGTTTTGGACTTGGAAATATTTTCAAAGTTAGACTGATCAACACACTAATGGAAAAGGCATTTTGCCTTATAATCCTTCTTCTTGGCAACATTATCATCCTTTTCTGTAACTCCTTCTTTCACAACTTCTAATATCTCCTGAAAACCAAGGATAGCTTCCATCCTTACCGCCCATTGATCATAATTCTTGCCATCAAGAATTGGCATAGATGGAACGAAACCTCCATTCCCATTTGGTGCAGACATTTTCGAACACTTTCACAGGTCCCTAATCTTCTGCTACTGATGCCATTGTTAGCACATGCACATTCAGTTTCACACTGATCCACACTCTATGCACAGCACACACACTTTCACAGTAATGACACTCACACTCTCACTTAGAAGAGGAGAAAGAATAAGGGAAGAAGATGAATATTACTAGAATATACCCACTGATTTTATTCATCATCATTAGAGGTATTTATACAAGTCCCACATGGACTATATTACTCTTTTCACCCTTAACAAAATTTGACTAAGTCACTAACTAACACATTAACTAACTTTTAACTGAAAAACTGAATTACAACTAACAGCTACAACATCTATGTGTAGTTATGTCTTGCTTAAATTTGATATTAGGGATCAAAATTCAAAATATTAAATAAAAAAGGACACGGTTCACAACTTGCTTTATACACCTGCAGTGGTTCATGAATGCCTCGAATGATATCAATTAGTGGAAACAAATAATTCAAATTGAAAAAATTGTCCCAAAGAATTCAATTTTGTCACATTAACAGTCATAGTGATGATCGTTGCGTCTCCACTGCCACCAACCTCTAGTGAAGACAATTCTCTGTTCATCACATCCATAGATAACATTATCATGATTCATGCATACACCATCATTGTGAATGATTCAAGACTTTTAGAAAAATCTTAGTAAACCAAAAAATTAGATCCAAAAAAAATTTGAGAAAAAATTGATAAAAATCCAACAATCAGGCGTTTCACCAGAACTAACTCTATGATTCAAACACCTACTCAATTCAATCATCAGACAACAAAAAAAATTGATAGAAACATGGATATATATTGATGGAGATAGTGAGTGAGTGAGAAAGCTAACCTAAACAATGCGATTTCTGAGCAAAGCAAGGTTCTTCTTCATTCAAGATTCAGAGGGAGCAAAGATGGAGATTGGAGCGACTGTGGAAGAGTGAGGGAGAAACAGAATGAGAATCTAGGGTTCAGAAAAGGGAAGATTTAGAGAGTGAGATTTTTAGAATGTTCAAAGTGCAGCTTCAGAAAGTTTGGAGCAAGTTCAGAGAGTAAAACTTTGGCGCGAAAGAAGATCGAGTCTTGCTATTGATAAAAGTGGGATTAGTTGGTAAGATAACTTATTAATGACTAATATTTATTAGTCACCAAAATTTAAGTTTAGAAATAGAATTAGTGGTAATTGCTATTATGAATAAAAATTGAAAATAAGAAGCTTTTAAAAAAGCTAATATGAACATTTTTTTTAGATAGGCGGAGCTTATTTTTATTTTATCCCTCTTCGAATCACACCCCACCCTCTTCACTTTTTAGTTTTTTTTAATGCAATTGTTTTCAATTTATCTTTCTTTCATGTTACCCCTCTACAAATCTGCAGGTGAATGTTGGGTTGGGTATTCGAATAAGGTAGTTGGGATGAGGTCAAGGGGCTAATTCTACGTTGCACAAGGGTCATGGCTACCCCCACCGTGCATAAGGAGTTATAACCATTGGATTTCGTAGGACTACAGATCTCAATCTTAACCATCCACACCCAATCATTTGCATCCACTTCTCTCCCTTCTCCCTTCCTCATCCTTCTCCACCCCATCTCCCTCCGACAACACCAGCACCTTGTCCAACATTTGGTACACGCAGCTCGATGGCTAGTGCACCGACGTCACCACCATCTTCCCCTTTTTGCCAGCACCCCCAACATCGTCACTAGCCAATGCATTGCCTTCGAGTCCATCCCGGAGTTAGGCTCGTCCAGGATCAGCAGACTCGGGTCCACCGTAATCTCGTGTGCGATACTAACGTACTTCCTCTCCCCGGCAGAGAACCCTTGGATGATGTTCCCGATTATGGTTGCACCTAGCTAACCCTAGCTCCGCAGACTGCGATCGCCTTCTCCAACATCAAGAAGGCATCCTTCTCAATTTCATTCTCCTTCTCCTGTGCGGTCCCAGGAGATGGAAGGGAGGTGGTTGCTGGGGAGAGCACGCGAATGGGTCAATGAAATGGGTTGTGTCGCTTGAGCAAGGAGCTGCTCGCGAATTTCAGACCAGCACAGAGCAATGCGGCGGAATGACGGCAAGAGGAGGCTTGACTGTTACTTGGAGAGGTGCGGTGAACCGGAGATGCGACGGCGGTGAGGTAGTTGGTACGGTTCCACGACGGAGCTAGATGCAGAATTTGGACAATGGATGGGCGGAGAAAGGGGAGAGGGAAAGATGGGAGAAAAGGGAAAAAATCAGGTGTAGGAAGTCTATTATTAGATTGTATAAGTCTTTGCGATCTAACGGCCAAGATTAAAAACAAAACTTGTGCATCATGGACAACCTACTTAACTTGTGCACCATAGAACTCACCGAGGTCAAGGATAGAGTTTGAGCAAAAACAACAAACTGGATACGGTGGACAATATGATGATGTGTTCTAACTTCTATGTCTTGTTGATTTGCAATCTTTTTAGTACTCTCTTTAAAAATATAAAAAAATAAACAAAGATGTGTCTGCGAATAAACGTTTTGGATCCTGGGGTGGGAGTTCTATTTTGCATATGTAATGCAAGGTTACTTTTATAATAAATAATAAATTTAAATTAATTTTTTTTTGAGAAAGTAGCTTTTATTAAATGAAAAAAAATTACCAAACAACTTTTATCTTAATTGAAGCTTTTAATCTAAGAAGCCAAACAACATTAGCTTTTACTTTAAAACTCTTGTTTTTAATTTCTCCTTTAAAGTAGCTTTTAAGCCCAAAAAAAGTCAGGTCAAACATACCCTTAATGTGTGACTTTTTTCTATAAGACATCTCATATTTTAATAATTTTTTTTAAAAATCAGTTAATTGCCTAATTGTTTCTTAATTTATACATATATCCCAAATGTTTTAAATATTTATATTTTTAAATATTTTATAATGCTGAGGACTAATTGTCGATTTTCAATGAAGACATAACTCCAATCGAGCTATTTACTACTAAAGTATTTCTTTAAGGTTAAACACATCAACGCCTTCCTTCCACAACATTCTCAAGTCTTCAATCAAGGGACTTATATAAACATCTATCACTTTCGGGTTGTTTTGGACTCGGAATTATCATAGATAACATAATGTATTTGCAGTTCATGCACAACCAAGGAGGTTGGTTGCAAATTACCAGGAGAACAGGCCATGAATTATGAATACTACTTAAATTACCATATGGATTCATTCCATCCATAGCAAGTCCAAGCCTAAGGTTTCTAGGCTCATTGCCGAAATCCAGAAACAAACAATCAATTATCTTCCATTGCAAAGAATCACGATGGCGAAGTCGTCCATCACATTTTCTCTCATTTGCATGCCATCTAATGTTCTTTGCGTCATTTACATTAACGAACAATTGCTTGAACCTTGGAATTACTGGAAAATTTCATAACACCTTCATATGAGGACCCTTTGTGATCACATCACAACTAGAATCACCACCATTCACTTTGTAGTGTGATATCGTACACTTGGGGCACTCGTGCATCTCTTCAAACTCTTTCCTGTACAATATACAACCATTAGGGCATGCGTGTATTTTCTTATACTCCATACCCATCGGACACAATATCTTCTTCGCCTCATAGTTACGATTCAGCAAAGTGTTACTTTCTACAAGCATGTCTTTAACCAACTCAAGAAATTCGGTGAAGCTTTTATCACTCCAGCCATTTCTCACCTCCAGATTGACCAATCTTAACACTGTTGACAACTGTGTGAAATTAGTGCACCTCAGATACAAAAGCTCATCCGCATCACTGCTCAAAGTATCATACGCATGTGCTCGCTGAAAAGACTCTTGTCCAATATCATGGATCATGTTCTCTAGTTGATCGTCCATATCTACGTCAACTTGCTCTCTTTGGGACACACTTGGCATGTCTAACAATTCACTATGCCATGTCCATCTTGTATAACCGTTGGAAAACCCATCACAAATAAGATGCTCCTGTATCTTGTAACGCCCTATTTTCTCGTTTGTTGTATGACGAATGGATTAAGTATGTTTAAAGGCTTAATCATGTTCCTTAGGGGTTAGTTAGCTTGAGTTTCAAGTTTGAGGAGGATCGGAGTTGAGATGGGTCCATAATGCAAAGAAACGCAAACCGAGTGATTAATTAATCGACTAATTAAATAATTGAGAGTGAGATTATTAAAATTAGGCCAGGTAAGAGTACAATAGGTTTTTAGGAGTAGCCTAAAATAATTACAGAAAAATATCCCAACAGTAAGTTATGCGGGAAATACGGAAGAAAACACTCGGGTGTGCTGATGGGGCAACACGCGGCAACAAGTGTCACGACACCATGGTGCCACCTCACATTCCACTAACCTAAGCCTAAACACCCACACATGACACCTATCCTCCACACCACCACATAACCTAGCCTATCTAAGTGACTTCTAGCATAACCATGCATCAAACTAAAGCTTAATTTATCTAAAAATCTTGTCTAACTTAAATGTAATAAAATTAAAGGCATGTGCTTCTTCTTTCACGTGAAATGAAGAGCACTAGAGAAGCAAATATGTAGAAAAATGTACAAGGAAGCCATTTTCGTGGCTTAAAAGCTTGGTTTAAGGTGGCTTCAGTTGTCGAATTTTTGAACCGACTGCGTATTCATATTTGTGGTTTCGACACCTTCATAGTTGTGTCTTAGCATGTGAGTTTCGTCAAGGTAAGTCGGTGTCAACGTCGCCAACATTTATCCTTTTTAAGCTACTTGAATTCATTCTACTACAGCCATTGATAACAACTCAAAAATCAAATTAATGTAAACACAGAAAAATACATTAATGCCAACGAAATGTCTCTGCTAGGGTTTCCTCCTCCATGATCATTTAGGGTTTTGCATGAGTTTCATGGTTGCTATCATCCCGATCTGTGAGACACCCTCTACCCCGCATAGGTATAAATCATAAAAGATAAGATAAGTTTAAAATAAAACATGCATCATTTATTGAAAATTTAAAACAAACAACGGATAGAGAACATCACATTGTATCAAACATGGAATTAAAGCATAACATAAAACAAAACCTAACCCCTGATGTCACATACAGAGCTGGTATAACCAAATCCGGAAACATCCTAGGATACAACTGAATGTCTCTGCTAGGGTTTCCTCCTCCGTGATCTTTTAGGGTTTTGCATGAGTTTCATGGTTGCTATCATCCCGATTTATGTGACACCCTCTACCCCGCATACGTATAAATCATAAGAGATACGATAAGTTTAAAATAAAACATACATCATTTATTGAAAAATTAAAACCAACAACGGATACAGAACATCACATTGTATCAAACGCGGAATTAAAGCATAACGTAAAACAAAACCTAACCTCTGATGTCACATACAGAGCTGGTATAACCAAATCCGGAAACATCCTCGGATATAACTGAAACAAAATAACTAAAAGCATAAGACTGGAAATCCTAACTACGAGTAGCGGCTCCTCAGAGTCCCTCTTCAATTGGCTGCTCGCCGTCCTCTGCATAAAGATACATGCCACAAAACAAGAAATATATCAATAGGGTGTAAGAAACATGAATATGAATATAATGGCAAGGAAGTAGTTAGCAAGACGAGCATACATCAATCAAGCATGTTATAACAACAACAACATAACATAACAATCATCATCATACAACGTGTATTCTATAAAATGCAATTCTGCTCCACTACTCCATTTTGCACTTGGATCCATTCTACCTCAGGAAGTCAACTTTGGAGTTACATAACCACATTGGCCAATAAGCACCAACGTCGGGGCAGTTCACCTTACCATGGGTGGCCCCTAGGATAGCCGACGGACCTTACTCTCGGATGCGCCACCGTGGGGGCGCACGATTCACCTAACTCTCGGATGAATCACCGCGGACGGCCATATCACCATACTCTCGGGCGACCTCCCCTATGTTAAACATCCCCCACTAACATCTCCAATCCGTGAAAGCATGCTTAACACAACACACAAATACAATCACCACATCCGCTTGGGCCATTAGGCTACCCAAGTTTTATCACCATCAACACCTTGACTACTAGGCTATCGAGGATTATCGCATCGTTTCGTATTCATTCATTAAACACTATAGTCGTTCTGCACTAGAGATTACCACCTTGACCATCAAGCATTAAGGTCCCCTTGGCCACTAGGCTACCAAGGTTCATATCATCATTAATTAACACTCTAGTCATTAAGCACTAGAGATTACCACCTTGACCATCATGCATCAAGGTCCCCTTGGTCACTAGGCTACCAAGGTTCATCATCTTATCACTTGTCTATTGTCTACAAGTTCATCGAGTGTCTTATTAAGTCTTTTAAGGCATTTGGGGTGAAACCCCTGCTTTCTGCACTGTTCTATGTTCTGTTCTGGTTAGGTGAGCACGGGAGTGCTCACCCTAAGTATGGGCGTACTGGACCTTCAGGCAAGCACGACCGTCTTGCTTGTTAAGCACGGGCGTGCTCAAGTACGCGCCCTGTTCTGTAATTTAAATTGGAGCTCGGGCGTGCTCCCTGTTAAGCACGGTCGTGCTCAATGGAGTGTGGCCGTACTGATCTGGGTAGAAGGGTCAGAACCCATTGCCCAAATCCTTGGGACGGTTCATAGATTCAAACCTATTGGCTTTTACTAATCCATTGATCATCAGTTTCAGTAATATTGATTAAATATCCATGACTTACATTAAGGGAATTAATCCTTTAATCTCAGCTAATTTAAATGTCCCTAATCACTCTTAAATCAGTCCCTAGGGTCATAACTAAATCGTTTGGTATAATCCTTACTCTTATTACTATTATTCAGATTTATGAACAAAGGGGAACAACCTCCCTTAACAATTTTTAACAGTTTTAACACATTAACATTATAACATTCACGACATACATCCATCAACCAATAACATCATGATATCATCATTATGATAATACACTCATACATCATCAATTCAACATGTTATGACAAACAACATGATCATCAATAACAATCATGCCATCATCATCATAAACAGTTTAACATCAAATAGAAATTGGGCATATAGGCATACAACATGTTATCAAACATAAAGGTTTATGGGAACCCTTCATCTTACACTACCCCAAGCCTACATACTCATACTATTCCTTCTCCCTATAACTGGTATGAAGAATTCCCGATAAACTGACGACCATCCTAAATTGGTTTCCTCGAACGGCTCGACGAACGTTCCCAAGCCTTGGCCAACACAGGGGGTAACCAATTAGTTCCCAATTCATGAAATAGAGAAGGAAACATAAGAGGGGAAGACCATTACCTTTGCTAATTGGCACTAACGCGTGATTGTACTCTCCCAACTACGAACGGAACACCAAACAATGATTGGGTTCAGAGGGGAAGAATGAGAGAGGCTGCCGTCACACTTAGGGTTGCCTAAAGTGCCAATTTAGAGGGTTTAACTCATAACCCTTGCTGTTAGCAATCTATATATAGACTCTGCACCGAGCATGTGACACCCTATACCCAGCATTTGATATAAGGCATTAAATATATAAAGATAAAGATATATCATCATGCATATTCATTTAACTCAAATAAAAGGTCCATGGGTAGAAAGGTCCCACATGAACATTAACAACAACGCGGAAATAAACCATGAGTTTTAGGGAAAATAAAAACATGAAAACATAAATCAATAACATATCACCCAACCCCGATGTCACATTCAAAGATGGTATAAAAGGGTTCCGGAATAAATCCATGGAATACAAAACCACTAAATAACTAAAACTGATAAAACTAAGCATTCGACTAAGTCGTGGCTCCTCGGAGTCACTCCTCAATAGGCTGCTCACCGTCCTCTGCAAAGTGCCAATCAGGCCAAACAAACAAACAGAAAAGGGGAGTAAGAAAACATATTATCACAACGGCATGGAGATAGGAAGCAAGATGAACATACATCAAGGCACAACAACAACATAGGCATACATGTACATAATAAGCATCATATCATTCATCATAAATCAACCAAGTATGCTATGCGGTGCAATACGACACTACTCCGCTACTCCATTATACATGCGGATCCAACTAAATCAGGATGTTAACTTCGGAGTTACATATCCATATTGGCCATAAAAGCACCAACACCGGCAGTTCCCCAAACCATGGAGGAACCCCTTGGATAGCCGGCGTATCACAACTGGATACGCCACCTCGGGGGCACACAGTTCACCAAACCATGGGTGAACATCCCGAGATTTGGGCCAGATCATCATAACTAGGACGACCTCCCCTATGTTGAACATCCCCCTCAACATCAACTCCAATGCTCTATGCAAATGGCACAACAACAAACAAGGCAACCACCTCTTTTACTTGGGCCTAAAAGCATCCAAGACTTATCACCAACATCAACATCAACACCTTAGACCCAAACTGTGGGGTCAAGGCCCCTTGACCATAAAGCACCAAGGTCCAACTTAACAACACCCCGACCATGAAGCATCGAGGCCACTTTGGCCAAAAGGCACCAAAGCCCAACAACATGCGGTAACCCATTAGGTACCGACTTAACCAATTCATCTTTATATCATTATTAGGGATAATTAGGGTCAAAACCCCTTACATTCCTTTAATTCAGATTCTGTCCAGGAGAGGAAGCACGGGTATGCTTGTCCCCTTCATGGCCTTGCTGCCTTATAAGTGAAGTACGGTCGTGCTTCCTATTATGCACGGTCGTGCTTCGATGCATGGTAGTGCTTATGCACTGTACGATCGTGCTTAGTGCGCAGCCTTCCAGAATTAAAAGTCGTGCTCCCTATTCAGTACAGCCATGCTCCCGGAGTCAACCATGCTGTTTTGGGTAGAACAGAGCCTAATCTTGGGTTAAAAACCCCCTAAACACTCTTAAATCAAGCCTAGGGTCTTAAACTAAACCAGTTAACCTGGAATCTCACATTTTCTAACAGTTCACATTTAATTCATGTCCTTAGATAATTATTCCCTAATTACTATGTTAATTAGGAGTCCTAAATTAACCAATTAGGGCCTTATTAACATGTTACCTTAACCGACATAAATTAACCCATACAGTCTCAATAACAACAACTTCAACCAACAGATCATGACATGTTATCAACCAACTCAATCAACACAATAGGTAGAACATCATAACCATGAAATAAACATAACAAACTCATCATAGACATATTCAACATATTAATATAGCCAATAACATACAAATAACTTACCATACCATCAATAATAATAATAAGCATATTAGAGACATGGAATTTATCATATAACAACTCAATGGGGTCATGAGAACCCCTCATCTTATGCTACCCCTTGCCTAGAGATTATACTATCCTTCTCCCTAAACCTGGGATGAAGGTTTCCACTCGCTAAACACCAACGACAACCCGGTCATGTTCCTTTAAGCGGCTCAACAACCTCCAAGCCTTGGCCAAACCAAAAATGGTAACCAAGTAGTTCCCAAATCAAGAATAAGAAAAGGGAAACTAAAAAGGAACAAACTTTACCTTTACTGGGATGAACAACACCAACTAAATCTTTCCAAAGAGTCTCCAAACACCAACAAGGTAAGGGTTTAAGAGAAAATAGGGAAGAAATTTGTAGTAGGGTGGCTGCTAGGTTAGAAATAGGGTTCCAAAGTGAACCATTGGTTTCTGTGCCAACTATATAAAGGCTGCACCTGAGCACGATCGTGCTGGACTTAGCATCAGCGAGACATGGTCCGCATAGTGAGCACGACCGTGCTCACTATTGAGCACAGGCATGCTCAACTTAAACTTGGTAATGCGCGCCTAACTTTAAGCAAGAGTGTGCTGGCTAACGAGCACGGGCGTGTTCATGTACCAGAAAGGGACTTTTAAGCCAAACATCTCACTAAGCCCTTAGCCAACAATTCTAACTTAACACTTAAATCTTAAACAATCAAACAAGTATATATAAAAGTACTTAACGGAAAACGGGGTGTTACAATTCCTCCTCCTTATAAAATTTTTGTCCTCGAAATTTCTACATACCTCAAGCGAAAAGGTGCGGGTACGCTTCCATCATCTTGTTTTCCAGCTCCCAAGTAACACTTTTTTCAGTAGCCCCACTCCAAACAACCTTGACTAAAGGGATCTCTTTGCCTCTTAGCTGCTTTACCCTCCTATCCTCGACTCGAAGGGGTAACATCTCAAAAGTCAAGTTCTCTTTTAACTGTATTACGTCGGGTACTATCACGTGACTAGGGTCATGAACATACTTTCTAAGTTGAGACACATGGAAAACACTATGAAAATTGGACAAGAACGATGGTAAGGCTATGTGGTAGGCGACTTCGCCGACTCTTTTCAGGATTTGGTAAGGACCAATGAATCTAGGAGTAAGTTTCTTTGCTTTCATCACTCTACCAACCCCAATTGTCGGGGTAACTCTCAAGAACACATGATCACCTTCCTGGAATTCGAGCGCCTTCCTTCTTTTGTCATGGTAGCTCTTTTGCCTACTTTGTGCCACTTTCATCCTTTCCTGAATCATTCTTATCTTTTCAATGGTTTCGTGTACTATTTCAAGTCCTAGCACTAAATTATCACCAGGTTCATTCCAACACAAGGGTGTCCTTCATCTATTCCTATAAAGAGCCTCATAAGGTGCCATCCCAATACTGGAATGGAAACTATTGTTGTAGGTGAACTCTATCTGGGGCAAGAACTTGTCCCAACTACCCGGCTGCTCTAGCACACAAGCTCTCAACAAGTCCTCCAAGGACTAGATGGTTCTCTCAGACTGCCCATCAGTTTGTGGGTGGTAAGCTGAACTAAGCCTAAGCTTTGTCCCTAAAGCATCCTGCAAACTATTCCAGAACCTAGAGGTAAATCTAGGGTCTCTATCTGAAACTATGCTAGAGGGTACACCATGAAGCCTAACTATCTCTCTGATGTAAATCTTAGCCAACTTCTCCAAAGGATATTCCATATTCATCGGGATGAAATGGGCAAACTTAGTCAGTCTATCCACAACAACCCATACAGCCTCAAAATCAGCTGGAGTCCAGACACAAAATCCATGGAGATGCCATCCCATTTCCATTCTGGGATACTCAACGGTTGTATCTTTCTTGATGGCTTCTGGTCTATCTTGGCCTTCTGGCACACTAAGCAAGTGTAACAGACTGATTTTTTAATTACGCTGTTTAACCAGTTAAAATATAATTAATTATATTTTAATGTGAGAGTTAGAAAGTGATTTTTAATAAAATAAAATCATATTCATAGTCTCTCTTATGGTAGAAGGCTACGGTGAAATTTTGGGTTGAAAATTCAGACGGAGCCCGGTCTGCGCTTTTTTTAACTGACAGTATAATTTTATACTGACAGAAAACCCTAATTTGGCCCGAAAACTGAAATTTGTAGTTTTTTTATATTTTGTCCATGAGGAAGTCTACTTTCCAAATTTCTGATCAGAAATAAAATATTATGTTTAGTTGGACGAATTTTGGTAAAAGTTCGGACGGAAAACAGTCGGTGTTTTCACTGACAGTAAGATTTTAATGATCAGAAAACATAATTTTGACTCGTGAACGAAATGGTTTATATTTAAATCATATTTTTAACAAATTTGGTTTTTTTAAAATTTTCAACCGAAAACGAAATATTACGCTTTTACGCAGGCGTAAAACCCTAATCGGGAAACTGACGGAGTCGAAAACGGAACTGCATAGACCCGTCAAGAGATCGGGACAATGAGTTATACATGATGACTCATGGAGGATGAGTCACCAAGCATTTATGAGCATTAAATGCTAGTAATCATGACTTTTAGGTGAAAAGACTAAAATGCTCCCAAGCTTTCGCGGGTATTAACAAGACACATCTACGCACTCTTAACCACTCATTTTACGTGGTTGTAAACCTCCCACATCTCTCCAATTTCGTTTATCCACCTCCAATAAATCATACCTATTTTATTTTGCTTTTGTTTCATTATTTTTCTTTCAAAAACCGAAATATGGTAAATGACGGAGCTGCGTACGAAATTTCCGGGAACCGCTAACGGATAGGATCAGTGACTCATTCGTGAGTCACTATGTGTGGCCCAAAATCAGCCACACCTCCATCAAATGTGAGCCACATATTTATTAACCATAGTTAAGCAAAGTAACCCTAGTTAAGTTAATTATTAACTATGGATAAGCTTATATTAATTAAATAATCACAAAACCCATTAATCTAAAAGTTAAAACCAAACAAGGCCTAAGATTTCCCCTATAAAAGCCCTCCAAAACCGTGGCCTCCCCTCACTATTTCACTCATCTTCTTCATCTTCTTCATTTTTCTTCATTTCTTCACAAATCACCAAAACTCCATTTTCTTCTTCAAGAGCTCCAAGTGCTTCCATTGAAGAACTTGTAAAGATCATCATCTTTTATCCATATTCTTCATACACTTGAGGTAACATGATCATCTCATCTATTGTTTAAGCTTTTGTTCTTCATATGCCATAGTTTTCCATTTCTAGATCTAGAACTTGTAATAATTCTAGAAAATTGTAGAAAAATCATAAAAATGTGAAACCAATTTCTATGATCTAGTTATGATCCCTACTTTCTTTATCCAAGAGAATGTGATCAAAATCATTTTCCTTCCCTATTTTATAATTGAGGCCGAAACCGAGTATAAAAGTGGTTTTCATGTTTTGTTGTTTTGTTTGAAAGTTAGTACTTGATTTAAGTTTATAGTACTTGTATAGCTTAAATCCAAGAGCTTAGGTTCAGCAAAAATCCCTAGCCTAATTTTCTTTGTGAGACCGAAATTCAATTAAATAGGGCTTGGAATATTTTATGCATGTTTTCAAGTCATAGCAATGTATCTAGGCTACCTAGGACCTAAGTAATTAGTATCCAAAAGCTTAGGTTGAGAAAAGAACTCTAACCCTCATTTGAATGAGTTGGCCAAACCTAGTACCATATGTCCATATTTAGATTTGTTGATTCATTTGTTTTATTGTTGATTTGGTTGAAGGTGGTTTTGTTAACTCGTGACGGGATAACGTGGATAGTCGTTTTCGTGTTTTCGGTGATAACTCAGGTGGGGGAAAGAATCAACCTATCATCGGAATCGATAAGTAGTAGATTATATGATAATTGTGTAGGGCGACCTAAACCCTACTAGTAGTCGAGTAATCGAAAAGACCAAAATCCCATTGGAAACCTTTTCTGTAAAACCAATGGTGATTCGGGGATTGTAGGTTTATCGACATTAAGTTGATTTTAAGTATTTGAGGATGTTTGATTTTATGTTATCAAATTTACTGTGATACGCTGGTTGAGGTATTCCATCTGCATGTGACGTATTGTTGCGGTGTTTGAATATTTATGATATTGAGGATGTTCAGTGTCTGTCACGGTCGTGATGGTTGTCATGGCCAGGCCGTGACAGGTTCTGTTTTGTAGAATTCTTCCATTTGTTGCCTGTCACGGCCGTGATGGCTATCACGGCCTGACCGTGACAGTGTCTGACTTTGTTATTTATTTGATTTGATTATTATGCATTGGTTGTGATAAATTGCTTTATATGATATGAGATATTTGAATATTTCCTGATATTGTGTGATGCATGATCTGCCTGGTTTTTAATACTATGCCTAGTTGATTTTAAGTAAGGATATATGTTGTTCGGGAGATGATTGTTTGGGTGAGAGAATGAATTGACTTAGAGGTGCCTAGCTTAATTAAGTTATCTAATGGATGAGATGTGACATAGAATGCGAGTTGAGATTATGATGGGAGCTTGAGGTACAAGGTTGTTATTGATTCGAGATAGTGAGATTCATATAGAGGCTTTGATGCAAATACTTTTTCAGTCCATGACGCGTTGATATGATTTATCCTATCAAAAGATAGAAGTGTACTATGTTGAGATTCTAACCTATCAAAAGATAGAAGAGCACTAAACTGAATCCTATCCTATCAAAAGATAGAGGAGCACTATACCGGATCCTATCTTGTCGAAAGGTAGAAGGGCAATATGACGAGTCTTATCCTATCAAAAGATAGAAGTGTACTATGCTGAGTTTCTTGCATCAGACTGCCATGGACTACTAACGAATGTGAAAGGAATAGAGACAGTTATGATAGTATAAGTGTTTAGACTACATGAGTTGAGGGTAGAGGACAATATCATACTTTGAGGATGATTTATTAGTTATGTGTGTTGCTTGTCTCTGACATTTATTGTATGATATACTATGACTCTTTTCCACTTTTTGATGATAGAACTATTTCTTATCCCCTATATCTTTCTGTATGTTGTATTTTATTTATTATGTGATCGTATGAGAAGACTCTGTGGATGAGCTTGATATTGAGGAACTGGATGGGATTCCATATGAATCAGATGCGGGAGTACGAGCTGTGGACTCCAACGATGTAGTTTAGTGTCTAGGGCCAGTGAGTCTTATAAGACGTTTTATATTTCCGCAAATGTTAGTTTGTTTTAAGCTGCCCGTTAGGGATCCTACTGACGGGATACCCTAAACAGTGTTTTGATAACTCTGATGCAAGGCATATATGGTGTATGTATTATATATATAAAGTGTGATGCTTTAACTTTCAAATATTATATGTTTTATAAGTTAAGTTTTAATTTTACGTGTTTTGGAATACACGTTTAATGTTAAGAGCGCGATTAAATAATCAAATAATAAGGTTTTAATTTAATGGCACAAAGGGGCACAACGGCGTGTCTCAGCAAGCGTACACAAACTCGGCCACATCTTTTTTCATTCTAGGCCACCAAAACATGTGCTCAAGATCCTGATACATCTTGGTGGTACCTGGGTGCACACTCAAACCACTCCTATGTCCTTCCTCAAGGATCAACTTTCTAAGCTCGGGAACATCTGGCACACAAACTCTATCCTTGCATCTCAAAATCCCATCACTTGCATCTTAGAAACTAAGGTTTCTACCCTGAGCAAGCAACTCTCGCTGGTCTAAGAGAAACTTATCTAACTTCTGACCCTCTCTAACCTGATCCATCAAATTGTTGGTAACCTTCAAGGTACCAAGCCTAATACTCTTAGGGGTAAACTCACAAGCTAGACTGAGATCTCTAAACTCTTCAATCAGATCCATCTCCCTAACCATCAAAGCGGAGACGTGCAAGGTTTTCCTACTTAGGGCATCGGCCACTACATTGGCCTTTCCTAGGTGGTAGGTTAGATCAAGCTCATAATCCTTCAGAAACTCCATCCACCTACGTTGCCTCATATTCAACTCCTTTTGGTCAAACAAATATTTTAAACTCTTATGATCACTAAAGATATCAAACCTCGCCCCATAAAGTTAATGCCTCCAAATATTCAAGGCAAACACCACATCCCCTAACTCTAGGTCATGGGTAGGGTAGTTCTTCTCATGGGTTTTCAACTACCTAGAAGCATAAGCTACTACCTTAGCATTCTGCATCAACACGCCCCCTAAACCTTGTTTAGAAGCATCGCAGTACACTACGAAAGGTTTACTAGGATCTGGCAAAACTAACACTGATGCTGATGTTAGCCTTTCCTTGAGGGTTTGGAAACTTTCCTTACACTTAGAGTCCCACACAAACAACTGTCCCTTTTTTTGAAGACGGGTTAAGGGTAAGGCTAACTTAGAGAAACCCCCTATAAACCTCCTATAGTACCCTGCTAAACCCAAAAAACTCCTAATCTCAGTCACTGACTTTAGCACCTCCTACTGGAGCACCGTCTCAACCTTAGCCGGATCAACAGCTATCCCACCTTTTGAGATCACGTGACCTAAGAAACTAACCTCTTCTAACCAAAACTCACACTTAGACATCTTGGCATACAACGGCCTCTCCTTAAGGGTCTGCAAGAAAACCCTCAAGTGCTCCTCGTGTTCTTCCTTACTCTTGGTGTACACTAAGATGTCATATATAAAGACTACCACAAACTCATCCAAGTAAGGGTGAAAGGTCTTGTTCATGTAGTCCATGAACACCGCATGAGCATTAGTCACACCGAATGGCATAACCAAGTACTCGTAGTGACCATATCGAGTTCTGAACGCTTTCTTCAGGATGCCCTCAGACTTAACCCGAATTTGATGGTACCCTGACCTCAAATCTATCTTAGAAAAGACGCAAGCGCCCATCAACTGATCCATGAGATCATTAATCCTAGGGAGGGGATACCGATTCTTAATGTCACCTTGTTGAGCTACTGGTAGTCGACACACAACGTCATACTACCATCCGTCTTCTTCACCAACAGCACTGGTGCTCCCCACGGAGACACACCAGGCCTAATGAACTTCTTATTCATTAGGTCCTTCAACTGCTTCTTCAACTTAGCTAGCTCTAGAGGACACATTTTATAGGGTGCTATGGAGATTGGTCCGGTACCCGGTACTAAATCTATGGTGAACTCCACATCTCTCTCTGGGGGTAGTTCGTAAACATCCCCCGGGAACATTTCACGAAACTCCTGCATAACAGGCACACTTCCGACATCATAAGGGCTCTCAACTTCTGGGGAAGACAACATCGTGAACACTTGGACTTCGTCTTTCATCAAAGCTTTTACTTGGTTGGCAGAGAGAAAGGTTGGATTCTTAGACTCCTCAAGAGTTCCAAAAATCAATGTCTTATCAAAACAGTTTAAAAGAATAAGGTTGAGAGATAACCAGTCCATGCCAAGAATAACATCAAGGTCTTTCAAGGGTAAACATACAAGATCAACAGTAAAGGTTCTACCATCAATAACAATATGACAATTCTTGTATGCATGAGAAGTAAGAACAGGTTTATTGGTAGGTGTGGAAACAGTCAGATCAAACTCAAGAAAGGTAACGGGCAAATTTAAACTCTTGACCCTATCATGTGATATAAATGAGTGTGTAGCACACGAGTCATACAAAACAGTCAAAGGAGTCCCATCAATTAAGCACATACCTTGGATCAAGTCGACGGACTCAGAGGCCTCAGCTCCACTAAGAGTGAAGACTCTCCCAGTGGTCTACAGTCGGTTGACCTGAAACTGCTGACTTTTGCTTGAACTTGGGGGTTCTGGCTTTGATCCTCCACAATCTCGACTGATGTGGCCAGACTTGCCACACTTGAAGCGGATGACGCTCGGTTCCTTACATTGGATGGTGAAGTGATCCGGTGCACCGCACTTACCTCACTTCTTGGGCCTAGAGGCATAAGAATTTCAGCCTCTGGACCTATCATATGAAAACTGTGGCTTCCCGCTACTCTGTTTGAAATCCCGGTCGACTGGAGCGTAGCGCTGCTTGCCCTTATCCTTGTCCTTCTACTCAGTCTTCTTACTGCCCTGGCTGTCTGAATTTCTGTAGCTGGCGACCTTGGACTTGTTGGCATCTTCAATGATCCTACACTTGTTCACAAAGGTCGTAAAGACTCTGATTTCCTGGTAACTAATCTCCTGCTTGATCTCTGGGCGAAGGCCATCCTCAAACTTCACACACTTTGACCGGTCATCCACCATGACCTGATAAGGTGTGTAATACCTAGCCAACTCTTCGAACTTTGCCGCATACTTGACCACTGACAGATTCCCTTGCTTCGGTGCCAAGAATTCCATCTCTTTCTTGTCACGTACATCCGCAGGAAAGTACTTCTCCATGAACCTATCTCTGAACACAGCCCAGGTGATTGCTGTACCGTCAGCCACCAACCTCTGACGACAGTTCTCCCACCAGTGCTCAGCCTCCTCAGTGAGCATAAACATGGCGAAGATAACCCGCTGCTGATCATTGCAGTCCGTAGCTTTGAAGATTGTAACAGCCTGATTTTAATTATGTTGTTCAATCGGTTAAAATATAATTAAATTATATTTTAAATTTGAGAGTTAGAAAGTGTTTTTGATTAAAATAAAATCATATTCATAGTCTACTTTATGGTAGAGGGTTATGGTAAAATTTTCGGTTGAAAATTCAGACGAAAGCCGGTCTGCGTTTTCACTGCCGGTACAAGTTTACTGTGAAGAAAACCTAATTTTGACCCGTGAAAGAGATAGTTAGTGTTATTATTATGTTTCCTTCAACTTTGGTTATTTTCAAAATTTTCGTTCAAAAATAAAATATAATATTTTATTCGGGCGAAAACGTCAGAAGAATTACGATCGGAAATGCAACCGGGTACGAAATGGAGCAGAATAGGAGACATAAAAGGATTGAGGTGAGATGAGGGGGTGAGATGACTCACTAGAGGTATGGCCTAAGCTACCTCCTAAAAAGTGGTCATGATGAACTTTTTGAAATATATCATATTATATTCTAAAAACCTATTTTTCTCTTTCCTGTTCAACCAAACAAGGCACAAGGTCAAAACTTGCTCTCCAAGCTCATTCCTCTCTCTCCTCAATTTCGTCCCTCTCTCTCCCCTCTCTATATATACCCCTTTCATTTTCACTTCATCATCTTCCTCCTTCAACCTCCATTAAACCTTCATCTTCTTCTTTCTTCTAAAAGTTCAAGCTTTTAAAGCTTTAGTTTTTATTCATCTTTTCTACTTAAGTTCTTCATTAAAGTACTTCCTTATACTAAGGGTAATGCTCTCATATGAATCTTTTTTCAAGTTTCATCTTTTATTTCTTAGTTTACTTTATGTGTTCTTTATATGCTTTAAACTTCTAAAATCTCTCTGAAATGGTAGAAAACTCCTTTTGAGTTGAAACCACTTTCTATAGTCTTGTATTAACTTATATTTTCACATACTAAGAGGTTGTGTAAAACAAAAATCTCTACCTATCTCTTCCAATGAATGCCGAATGCTTGCATTTGTGACCTAGGAAGTTTTTGTTTCAACTTTTGGAATATGATCATGTGATTGAGTTTCTAAATATCCATTGATCTTAAATCTATAAATCTTGGAAGTTTTGATAACTTGTTCCTATGATGGCTGAAAATATGAATAAGTAAGCCTAGGATACTATGTTTCAACTTTCCAACTATGATCATGGATTTAGAACTCTTAATACCTTGTGATTCTAAACCTAAGAGTTATTGTTAAACAAAGAATATTTTTCCTCATCATCCTATGATGGCCGAAACTTAGTGTTTAGGTACTAGGATGTTTGAGTTTTTATTTTTCCAAAATGATCATGGACTTAAGCTCCATAAGATATTTGGATGCTAAGTCTAAAATATTGGAAAGTTTAAGGATTTCTAACTTGTTTATTCTATGTTATTAAAGCTAGGATGTATTACTTTCATTTTTCCAAGATGATCATGGACTTGGAAAGTTTAAGGATTTATAACTTGTTTATTCTATGTTATTAAAGCTAGGATGTATTACTTTCATTTTTCCAAGATGATCATGGACTTGAGCTCCGTAAGATATTTGGATGCTAAGTTTAAGAGATTGGAATGTTTAAATTTCCATTGTTTTCCAAAATGATCATGGACTTGAGCTCCATAAGATATTAGGATGCTAAGTCTAAGAGATTGGAAAGTTTAAAGATTTCTAACCTATAAATCCTATGAAGGCCGAACCTAGAAGGTTATAGACCTAGGATACTTTGTTCTTATTTTTCCAAAATGATCATGGTTTTGAGTTTCTTAATACATGTGAATGCTAAACCTAAGAGATTGGAAAGTTTAGTGAATGCTAGCCTATTTTACTAGCCTTGGCAGAATACCCTAAGTTTATAACTTAGTGGGATTTTAATTCAACTTTGCAAGTGATCACTGTTTATGAACTCCTAACACTTAAGGATCATAAATACATGAGTTGTATAATTTTTGGGAATCTCTAACCCTAAGAACTAGTCTTGGCCGAGCCTATACCTTGTGATTTAGTGTTCTTGTTTGATTTTAACTTGTGATTTTGTGTTCATAACCTTAGACTTCCATCGCGGAGGAAACGAGAACGTTCGTGGTATACCTCTTCGAGCATCTAATCTCCTTACCTTCACAGAAGGTGGAGTTAGTACTTTGTGGTGTGACAGCGAGGACCTTCGAGTTCGGGAGTCCGGTGATAACCCAGGTGGGGGAAAGAACCAACCTATCATCGGAATGGATAAGTAGTAGATTATATAATAATTGTGTATTGCGACCTAAACCCTACTAGTAGTCGAGTAATCGACAAGACCAAAATCACATTGGAAACCTTTTATGAAAAACCAATGGTGATTCGGGGATTGTAGGTTTATCGATATTAGGTTGATTTTATATTGTTGATGGCTGATTTGATTTTATTACCTTTATTGAATTGATTTTGTGCTATGTTGGGGATATTGGAATATTTTGATTGATATTGTGTTATGCATGATCTGCCTAGTTTTTGTTATTATGCTTATGCATTTTAAACAAAGATATATATGTTGTCTAAGAGATGATTGTTTTGGGTGTGAGGATAATAATGTTTTAGAAGTGCCTAACCTATATGATGTATGTTAAAGAGGTTTTATGGCATAGAATATGTGTCAAGTTCTAATGGAAGGTTAAGGCACTAGGATGTTGTTAAAACGGGTTGGTGAGATTCAAGTATAGGTGTTGTTGTCCACAACCATGTATTGATAATATAATACACAAAGACAAAAGTGTATTGGTAATATAATACACAAAGACAAAAGTGTATTGGTAATATAATACACAAGGACATATGTGTATTGGTAATATAATACACCGTGTATTGGTAATATAATACACGTAAAACACTTCTGTGTATTGGTAATATAATACACCGTGTATTGGTAATATAATACACGTAAAATCAAGAGTTCTGGTGAGACCACTTCCACCTTAGGAAATAGGTGTGCCACTATGGTGTCTTTGGGTAGCATGAGATTGGGGGTATAGGATGATACATTAACTTGAGGGTGATCTGATAGTTATGTGCGTTGTTTGTCTATGACAATTACTGTATGATTTACTATGACTCTTTTCCGCTTTTTGATGATAGAACTGTTTTCTTATCCCCTATGTTTTTGTATTCTTGTGGGTTACTTTATTTACATTAGGAGACCCGATGGAGGATTATGTTGTTGAGGAGATGGACGGAGCTCTGTATGAAACGAATGTTACTGAGGAATTGGATGGAACTCCTTACGAACCAGACGCTGGAGGTCGAGCTGTGATCCATGGCGAGTAGAGTATAGATAGTATGGCCAGTGTGTCTAAGAAGGATTATTTTTATATGTTTCTGCTAAGTATGGCTTTTATTTTAAGTTTATGCCTGTGAGGGATCATACTGAGAGGATTCCCTCAACATTGTTTTGGTAATGTAATAAATAAACAGGTGTGTATTTATATATATTACAACCTTGGTGTGTTTAATTTACAGAAGTTATATGATTGTTTAAATAAAGTTTTAATTTTTACGTACTTTTCACACTAAGCGCGTGATTAAGGAATTAATTAACAAGGTTTTAAGCTAATAAAACACCAGGGCACAATGGGGTGTCTCAAAGATCTTCTCGATCTCCCTTGAGAAACCCAGTTGTGCCCCGATGTTTTATTAGCTTAAAACCTTATTAATTAATTCCTTAATCGTGTGCTTAGCGTGAAAAGTGCGTAAAAATTAAAACTTTATTTAAACAATCATATAACTTCTACAAATTAAACACACCAAGGTTGTAATATATACATACACACTAGTTTATTTATTACATTACCAAAACACTGTTGAGGGTATACTCTCAGTAGGATCCCTCACACGCATAAACTTAAAATAAAAGCCATATTTAGCGGAGACATATAAAAAATATACTCCTTCTTAGACACACAATCTATACCCTAATAGCCCTGGATCACGGCTCGACCTCCAGCGCTTGGTTTGTAAGGAGTTCCATTCAACTCCTCAGCAACCTCCGTTTCATACAGAGCTCCGTCCAGCTCCTCAACAACATAATCCTCCATTAGGTCTTCTAATGTAAGTAAAGTAACCCACAAGAATACAGAAACATAGGGGATAAGAAGCAATTCTATCATCAAAAGAGGAAAAGAGTAATAGTAAATTATACAGTAATTGTCACAAACATAACATCATCCAAAACCTAACTAACAAAGCACCCTCAATTTAATGTATCATCCTCTACCCCAAACTCGTACAACTAGACTTTCATATTGACGTGGCCACCATGGATTTCTTTCACGCATTCCTCTCGGGAAATAGCAGTCAATTGTTCAAGTGACAGGTTCCAAATTCCCGGTGTACATTCTCTTCCATGGTGAGAACGCTCATGCAAAGCATGACACTATAGATGCACGATGCTCCCGGTGCACACCCCGTCCTCTCCCGGGGGTGCTCAATGAAATTCAATGACACTATAGCTACACAACCTATTTCTAAGGTGGAACGGTCTAGAGAGAACTCTTGACCTCGTGTATTATATTACCAATACGCGGTTGTGAACAACAACACCGACCTTATGTATTATATTACCAATACACGTGAATCTCACCAACCCATTTTAACAACATCCTAGTGCCTTAACCTTCCACTAGAACTCAACATATATTCTAGGTCACCATACCGCATTAAAATACATCATCTAGGTTAGGCACCTCTAAGTCACCATTATTCTCACACCCAAAACAAACAACTATCTCTCGAACAACATATATATCTTTGCTTAAAATCCACTAAGCACAATATTTCAACCCGACAGATCATGCATAACATAACATCAGAAAATATTCCAAAACCACAATATATCACATAAGCAATTCAATTATAAACATAAATTCAATCAACCTCAGATAAGATAAAATCATTCTAACGTCGATAAACCTACAATCCCCGAATCACCATTGGTTTAACATAAAAGGTTTCCAATGGGATTTTGGTCTTGTTGATTACTCGACTACTAGTAGGGTTTAGGTCGCCCTACACAATTATCATATAATCTACTACTTATCGATTCCGACGATAGGTTGATTATTTCCCCCACCTGAGTTAGCACCGGAATTCCGACTTCGACAATCCTCGTTATCACACCACAATTTAACAGTTTCTCCTTCCACCAAACAATACAACTATAATTAATCAACAAAATCACTCTTAACCTAACTAGCTAGGTTTCGGCCTCCTAATTCAAAATAGGGTTAGGATTCTTTTCTCATTTCAAGCTTTTGGATTCTAGTTCCTATAGTCTTAGATAGCTTAGATAAATTATCATAACTTGGAAATATTAACAAAATAATTTAATCTCCCTTTTAATTAGGTTTCGGCCTTACTTAGTAAAACAGGCTAGGAAGTTCATTTTGATTCAAGCTATTGGTTTTAGATTACATAGATAATTAAGAGTATTAACCAATCATTAGAATTCATTAAATTAACAAAATCTATAAACTCCTAAACCCTAGATTTTCGGCCAACACCATAAAATTAGGATAGAAATCTTTGTTGAAGTTAATCTCTTAGATTATAACCATATAGGTATTAGAGAGCGTGATACAAGTGATAGAATTGAGTAATGACACAAAAACTTCACACTCACTTTCTCACCTAGGTTCGGCCAAGAATGGTTAATAGGCAAGGAAAATGACTTTGATCACATGCTTTTGGATAATGAAAGT
The DNA here is from genome assembly GCA_030762895.1 of Sophora flavescens. Taxonomy (NCBI): domain Eukaryota; kingdom Viridiplantae; phylum Streptophyta; class Magnoliopsida; order Fabales; family Fabaceae; genus Sophora; species Sophora flavescens. The sequence continues at coordinate 155,648,970 of CM061062.1, forward strand.
AGGGATCATATCTAGATCATAGAAATTGGTTTCACATTTTTATGATTTTTCTACAATTTTCTAGAATTATTACAAGTTCTAGATCTAGAAATAGAAAAGTATGAAATATGAAGAACAAAAGCTTAAACAAGAGATGAGATGATCATGTTACCTCAAGTTAGGAAAGTAGAAGAAGAATAGATGATGATCTTGGCAAGCTTTGTAATGGAATCACTTGGAGCTCTTGAAGAATGAAAATGGAGTTTAAGTGTTTTTGGTGAATAAATGAAGAAGATGAAGATGAGTGAAATGGGGAGAGAGGCCACGGTTTGGGGGGTATATATAGGAGTAATCTTATGCCTTGTTTGGTTTCTTAAGCTTAGATTAATAGCTTATAGGAATATTTAATTAATATAAGCTTAACCATGGTTAATAATAATTAACTTAACTAAGGTTACCTTGCTAAATAAGGTTAATTAATATGTGGCTCACATTTAGTGGAGGGTGTGGCTGATTTTGGACCACATAAACTAACCATGGTTCCTTGACCATGGTTAAAATCTAACTTAACCATGGTTAGGTTAAGCTAAAAGGGTATTTTGGTCATTTCACCTAAATTTACATTTAATGCTTCATAAATGCTTGGTGAGTCATGGTGGTGACTCACCCCATGACTCAACTCCTTCAGTGTCCGGTTTTGTCTCTGCACCTTCCTTCTCGACTCCGTCCGTTCCCCGATTAGGGTTTTACGCCCGTATAAAAGCGTAATATTTCGTTTTCGATTGAAAGTTTTCAAACTAACCAAACTCGTTGGAAATATGATTTAAATATAAACCATTTCGTTCACGAGTCAAAGTTAGGTTTTCTGATCCTTAAAATCTTACTGTCAGTGAAAATACCGACTGTTTTCCGTTCGAACTTTCACCAAAATTCGCCCGAAAATACACATAATATTTTATTTATGATCAGAAATTTGGAAAGTAGAATTCCTCAAGGACAAAATATGAAAAATCTACAAATTTCAGTTTTCGGGCCAAATTAGGGTTTTCTGTCAGTATAAAAATCATACTGTCAGTTAAAAACGCAGACCGGTTTCCGTCTGAGTTTTAAACCCAAATTTTAACCAGAGCTTCCTACCGTAGAGTAAGTTCTAGATGTGATTTTGTTTTCTCCAAAATCATTTCCTAAGTCTCAAATAAAAATATAAATAAATATATTTTTACTGTTAAAACAACGTAATTAAAAACATCCTGTTACATCCCTCATCCATAGCAGGACTCCCTCGGGGTCATAAGCTCCTCTGAAGGACGGTGGGTTATTCCGCTGGAACCTATCGAGACCCTGAAACTCTGCCTGTCCCACATGATTGTTGTTTTGAACCTGGCCAATGGCATTGGCGAGTAGTGCCAAAGCATCGGCGATAGCTTGACCATTCCTACCTCTTCCTGCCATTGGTACCTGCATTTACCCGAGACAACAGTTAAATACAAGAAACCAAGCGGGAAAGAATAACAGATCTTAATACTAAAGCATCATTATCTATAAGAGTATAAACAATTCAAACAAGACCACACAACAAAATCATAACAGACTCATACCATGTCCGAACAAGGTCGAACTACTCTGATACCACTAAATGTGACACCCTCTACCCCGCATATGATATAAGGCATTAAATATATAAAGATAAAGATATATCATCATGCATATTCATTTAATTCAAATAGAAAGGTCCCACATGAACATTAACAACAACGCGAAAATAAACCATGAGTTTTAGGGAAAATAAAAATAAGAAAACATAAAGCAACAACATATCACCCAACCCCGATGTCACATTCAGAGCTGGTATGAAAGGGTTCCGGAATAAATCCACGGAATACAAAAACCACAAAGTAACTAAAACTGATAAAACTAAGCATCCAACTAAGTCGTGGCTCCTCGAAGTCACTCCTCAACGGGCTACTCACCGTCCTCTGTAAAGTGCCAATCAGGCCAAACAAACAAACAGAAAAGGGGAGTAAGAAAACATATAATCACAACGGCATGGAGATAGGAAGCAAGATGAACATACATCAAGGCACAACAACAACATAGGCATACATGTACATAATAAGCATCATATCATTCATCATAAATCAACCAAGTATGATATGCGGTGCAATGCAACACTACTCCGCTACTCCATTATGCATGTGGATCCAACTAACTCAGGATGTCAACTTAGGAGTTACATATTCGTATTGGCCATAAAAGCACCAACACTGACAATTCCCCAAACCATGGAGGAACCCCTTGGATAGCCGGCGTATCATAACTGGATACACCACCTCGAGGGCGCTCGGGTCACCAAACCATGGGCGAACCACCAGAAACTTAGGCCAGATCATCATAACTAGGACGACCTCCCCTATGTTGAACATCCCCCTCAACATCAACTCCAATGCTCTATGCAAATGACACAACCACAAACAAGACAACCACCTCCTTTGCTTGGGCCTAAAAGCACCCAAACAAGATAACGGTTCTAACACTAAGGATCATTATCTATAATAAATATAGATAATTCAAACAAGAGCACAAAACAGACTCACAACAAACTCATACCACGGCCTGATAGGATAGACCTGCTTTAATACCACTAAATGTGACACCCTCTACCCCGCATACGTATAAATCATAAAAGATAAGATAAGTTTAAAATAAAACATACATCATTTATTGAAAATTAAAACCAACAATGGATAGCGAACATCACGTTGTATCAAACGCTGAATTAAAGCATAACGTAAAACAAAACCCAACCACTGATGTCACATATAGAGCTGGTATAACCAAATCCGGAAACTTCCTCGGATACAACTGAAACAAACTAACTAAAAGCATAAGACTGGAAATCCTAACTACAAGTCGCGGCTCCTCAGAGTCACTCCTTAATTGGCTGCTTGCCGTCCTCTACATAAAGATACATGCCACAAGACAAGAAACATAGCAATAGGGAGAAAGAAACATGAATATGAATATAATGGCAAGGAAGCAGTTAGCAAGACGAGCATACATCAATCAAACATGTTATAACAACAACAATATAACATAACAATCATCATCATACAACGTGTATACTATGCAATTCAGTTCTGCTCCACTACTCCATTATGCACTGATGCACCACCTTGGGGGCGCACGATTCACCTAACTCTTGGATGAATCACCGCGAATGGCCAGATCGCCATACTCTCGGGTGACCTCCCCTATGTTGAACATCCCCCACTAACATCTCCGATGCGTGAATGCATGCTCAACACAACACACAAATACAATCACCACCTCTGCTTGGGCCACTAGGCTACCTAAGTTTTATCACCATCAACACCTCGACCACTAGGCTATCGAGGATTATCACATCGTTTTGTATTCATTCATTAAACACTCTAGTCGTACTGCACTAGAGATTACCACCTTGACCATCAAGCATCAAGGCCCCCTTGGCCACTAGGATACCAAGGTTCATATCATCATTAATTAACACTCTAGTCATTAAGCACTAGAGATTACCACCTTGACCATCATGAATCAAGGCACCCTTTGTCACTAGGCTACCAAGGTTCATCATCTTATCACTTGTCTTTTGTCTTCAAGTTCGTTGAGTGTCTTATTAAGTCTTTTAAGGCATTTGGGGTGAAACTCCTGCTTTCTGCATTGTTCTGCGTTGCTTGCGTCGGGGCGAACGGGGTGCTGGACCTTCAGGCAAGCACGATCGTGCTGCCTATTAAGCACGGGCGTGCTCAAGTGCGCGCCCTATTCTGGAATTTGAATTGTAGCATGGGCGTGCTCCCTGTTAAGCACGACCGTGCTCATGCCCGTGCTCAATGGAGTGTGGCCATATTGATATGGGCAGAAGGGTCAGAACCCATTATCCAAATCCTTGGGATGGTTCATAGATTCAAACCTAATGGCTTTTACTAATCCATTGATCATCGGTTTCAGTAATATTGATTAAATATCCATGACTTACATTAAGGGAATTAATCATTTAATCTCAGCTAATTTAAATGTCCCTAATAACTCTTAAATCAGTCCCTAGGGTCATAATTAAACTGTTTGGTATAATCCTTACTCTCATTACTATTATTCAGATTTATGAACAAAGGGGAACAAGCTCCTTTAACATTGTTTAACAATTTTAACGCATTAACATTATAACGTTCACGACATACATCCATCAACCAATAACATCGTGATATCATCATTATGCTAATACAATCATACATCATCAAGTCAACATGTCATGGCAAACAACATTATCATCAATAACAATCATGCCAACATCATCATAAACAGTTTAACATCAAATAGGAATTAGGCATATAGGCATACAACATGTTATCAAACATCAAGGGTTATGGGAACCCTTCGTCTTACGCTACCCCCAAGTCTACATACTCATACTATTCCTTCTCCTCATACCTGGTATGAAGAATTCCCGAAAAACTGACGACGATCCTAAACTAGTTCCCTCGAACGGCTCGACGAACGTCCCCAAGTATTGGCCAACACAAAAGGGTTAACCAATTACCTTTGATAATTGGCACTAACGCATGATTGTATCTCCCAACTACGAACGGAACACCAAACAATCATTGGGTTCAAAGGGGAAGAATGAGAGATACTATCATCATGATATCATCATTATGTTAATACACTCAAAACTCGCTGGAGTTCTAGGGAGTCCAGACACAAAATCCATGGAGATACTATCCCATTTCCATTCTGGGATACTCAAAAGATACAACTTACCTGATGGCTTTTGGTGTTCTGTCTTAGCCTTTTGGCACACTAAACAAGCATACACAAACTCGGCTACATCCTTTTTCATCCTAGGCCACCAAAACATTCGCTTAAGGTCCTGATACATCTTAGTGTCACCTGGGTGCACACTCGGTTCACTCCTATGTCCCTCTTCAAGGATCAACTTCCTAAGCTCCGGGACATCTGGTATAAAAACACTATCCTTGAACCTCAAAACTCCATCACTTCCTTCCTTAAAACTAAGGTCTCTACTTTGAGCAAGCAACTCCCACTGGTCTAAGAGAAACTTATCTAACTTCTGGCCCTCTCTAACTTGATCCATCAAACTATTGGTAACCTTCAAGGTTCCAAGCCTAATGCTCTTAGGGGTAACTTCCCAAGCTAAACTCTGATCTCTAAACTCCTCGATCAGATCCATCTCCCTAACCATCAAAGCGGACATGTGCAAGGTTTTTCTACTTAAAGCATCGGCCACTACATTGGCCTTCCCTGGGTGTTAGGTTAGATCAAATTCGTAATCCTTAAGAAACTTCATCCGCCTACGTTGCCTCATATTGAGCTCTTTCTGGTCAAACAGATGTTTCAAACTCTTATGATCACTAAAAACCTTAAACTTAGCTCCATAAAGGTAATGCCACCAAATCTTCAAGGAAAACACCACAACTCCTAACTCTAGGTCATGGGAAGGGTAGTTCTTCTCATGGGTTTTCAACTGCTTAGAAGCATAAGCCACTACCTTACCATCCTGTATCAACACCACACCTGAACCTTGCTTTGACGCATCACAGTACACTACGAAGGGTCTACTAGGATCAGGTAAAAGAAAAACTGGTACTGATGTTAAACTATCCTTCAAGGTTTGGAAACTCTCCTCGCACTTAAAGTCCCAAATAAACAATTGTCCCTTCTTTGTGAGACGGGTCAAGGGTAAGGCTAACTTAGAGAAACCTTCTATAAACCTCCTATAGAACCCTGCTAAACCAAGAATCTTCTAACCTCGGTCGCTGACTTTGGCACTTCCTACTGGAGCACCTTCCTTACCTTAGCCGGGTTCACGGCTATCCCACCTTTAGAGATCACGTGACCTAAGAAACTCACCTCCTCTAACCAAAACTCGCACTTAGACAACTTAGCATACAACTGCTTCTCTTGAAGGGTCTGCAAGAAAACCCTCAAGTACTCCTCAGGTTCCTCCTTGGTCTTGGAGTACTCTAAGATGTCATCTATGAAAACCACGACAAACTTATACAAGTAAGGGTGAAAGGTCTTGTTCATCTAACCCATGAACACAGCTGGAGCATTAATCATACCAAAAGGCATAACTAAATACTCATAGTGACCATAACACGTCCTAAACGCTATCTTCGGGATGTCCTCAGACTTAACCCGAATCTGATGGTACCCCGACCTCAAATCTATCTTCGAGAAAACACAAGCCCCGATTAACTGATCCATAAGATCATCAATCCTAGGGAGGGGATACCTATTCTTAACGGTCACTTTGTTGAGTTGCCGATAGTCAACACACAACCTCATATTGCCATCCTTCTTCTTCACCAACAACACTGGCGCTCCCCATGGGAATACGCTAGGTCTGATAAACTACTTTTGCATCAGATCCTCTATCTGTTTCTTCAACTTGGCTAGCTCTAGAGGAGACATTCTATAGGATGCTATGGATATAGGCCCAGTGCCAGGCACTAAGTCTATGGTAAAATCTACATCTCTCTCTGGGGGTAGTTCGTAAACATCCCCCGGGAACACTTCAGGAAATTCTTGCACAACAGGAACGCTGTCAACATAAGGAGGGATCTCGACTTCCAGGGAAGATAGCATCATGTAAACTTAGGCCTCTTCCTTTATAGAAGCCTTAACTTAGTTGGCAGAGAGAAATGTCGGATCCCTAGACTCCACTGGAGTTCCAAAAACTATGGTTTTATCAAATCAATTCAGAAGGACGTGATTGGAAGATAACCAGTCCATGCCAAGAATAACATCGAGGTCCTTTAGAGGTAGGCATACAAGATCAACAATAAAGTCTCTACCATCTATGGTAATAGGAATATTCTTGCATGCATAAGAAGTAAGAACAGGTTTATTCGTGGGTGTGGCAACAGTCAAATCACACTTAAGAAGTGTCATATGCAATTTAAGACTTTTAGCACATTCATATGACACAAATGAGTGACTCGCACCCGAATCGAACAATACAGTCAAACGAACTTTATTAATGAGGCACATATCTTGAATCAAATCTTCAGATTCTGAGGCCTCGGCTCCACTGAGAGTAAAGACTATCCCCATGGTCTTCAGTCGATTGGCTTGAGGTTTCTGACCTTTTCTTGCACTATGTGGTTCTAACTTTCCTCCCCCACAGTTCTGACTGATGTGGCAATACTTGCCACACTTGAAGCAGATGATGTTCGTTTCCTTGCAATGAGTATTAAAATGATTCTGTCCACACTTGCCGCACCGAAGAGGTATAGAATTAGAGGAATTCCATCTCCTGGACCTGTCTGAAGAAAACTGAGACTTCTTGCCATCCCGCTTGAAGTCCTTGACAGCTGGAGCGAGACGCGGCTTCCACTTGTTTCCCTTATCACTCTTCTTGTTGCTCTGGCTATCTAATCCCTTGGAGGCCGACCATCCAGAATTGTAGGCATCTTCAAAGATCCTACACGTGTTCATTAAGGATAGGAAGACTCTGATCTCCTGATAGCTGATAGCCTGCTTAATCTCTGGGCGCAGACCATCCTCAAACTTCACACACTTGGAGTGATCGTCCGTCACATACTGATAAAGAGTTTAATAACGAGCCAACTCCTCGAACCTAGCCGCATACTCTCCTACTGACATGTTGCCCTGCTTCAGTGCTAAGAATCCCATCTCCTTTTTGTCACGGATATCTGTTGGAAAGTACTTCTCGAGAAATTTGTCCTTGAAGACATTCCATGTAACCACAGTACCCTCATACTGCACGCGTTGTCGACAGTTCTCCCACCGGTGCTCCACCTCCTCACTCAGCATGAAAGTCCCAAAGATGACCTTCTGATGATCGTTGCATCCCATAGCTCGAAATATCTTATCAATCTCCCTCATCCACAACAGGGCACCCTCAGGATCATAAGCTCCCTTGAAGGACGGCGGATTGTTTCGCTGGAACTTGTCAAGACCCTGAAACTCAGCTGGTCCCCTGTTGTTGTTGACGTTCTGGTTTTGGCCTATCGCGTTAGCAAGGAGTGCCAATGCATCTGCGATAGCCTGGTCATTTCTGCCTCCTCTTCCTGCCATAAGTTCTTGTAAATGCCAAGACAGCTTGTAAACTATAGAGAACTTAAAGCAGGAAGAGCTAACGGTTCTAATACTAAGCAGCATTGCCCATATAAGTACAAGCAATTCAAACAAGAGCACACAACAGACTCACAATAGACTCATACCACGTCCTGATAGGACAGACCTGCTCTGATACCACTAAATGTGACACCCTCTACCCCGCATACGTATAAAGCATTAAAGATAAGGGAATTCAGAATAAAACATGCATCATTTATTAAAAATTAAAACCAACAACGGATAGAGAACATCACATTGTATCAAACACTGAAATAAAACATAACATAAAACAAAACCCAACCCCAGATGTCACATACAGAACTGGTATAACCAATCCATAAAATATCCTCACATACAAACTGAAACAAAACTAAACTAACTAACAAAAGCTAGAAATCCTAACTACAAGTCGTAGCTCCTCAGAGTCACTCCTCAACTGGCTGTTCGTCGTCCTCTGCATAAAGATACATGCCACAAGACAAGAAACATAGAGAAATGGGGTAAGAAACATGTATATGAATATAATGGCAAGGAAGCAGTTAGCAAGACGAGCATACATCAATCAAGTTTGTTATAACAATAGTAATATAACATAACAATCATCATAATACAACGTGTATGCTATGAAATGCAGTTCTTCTCCACTACTCCATCATGCACTTGGATCCATTCTACCTCAAGAAGTCAACTTCGGAGTTACATATCCACATTGGCCAATAAGCTCCAACACCGGGGCAATTCACCTTACCATGGGTGGACCCCTAGGATAGCCGATGCATCTTACTCTCGGATGCGCCACCGCAGGGCGCACGATTCACCTACTCTCGGATGAATCACCGCGGACGGCCAGATTGCTATACTTTCGGACGACCTCCCTTATGTTGAACATTCCCCAATAACATCTCCGATGCGTGAATGCATGCTCTACACAACACACAAATACAACCACCACCTCCGCTTGGGCCACTAGGCTACCCAAGTTTTATCACCATTAACACCTTGACCACTCGGCTATCGAGAATTAACGTATCATTTTGTATTCATTCATTAAACACTCTAGTCATTCTGCACTAGGGATTACCACCTTGACCATCAAACATCAACGCCCCTCCTTGGCCACTAGGCTACCAAGGTACCATATCATCAATAATTAACACTCTAGACATTAAGCACTAGAGATTACCCCCTTGGCCACTAGGCTACCAAGGTACATTCTCTTTTCACTTGTCTTTTGTCTTCAAGTTCCTTGAGTGTCTTACTAAGCCTTTTAAGGCATTTGGGGTGAAACCCCTGTTTTATGCATTGTTCTGCATTATGTTCTAGTCAGGTGAGCACGTGATAAGCCTTTGGCATATCTAGTTTTATAGATAGTACAGTCGTTGTTCTTGAGCTAATTGTGTGAGTTTAATCTCGTTTTCACCCAAATTTAGTTTTTATTGTCCCTAAGCAATGTTTTGAGCCACTTAAGTAGTTTTTAGGATATTTTGGTTATTTTTGAGTCAATAAAGCATTTAATGCTGCTATGTATTTTCAGGTTAAAAGTGAAGCTCAAGGGAACTTAGAGAATTGAAGAAAACAAGCTAAAAGAAGAATTTCGAGGTCTCAACCCGCGAGACAGTGCTCACCCCACGAGCCAAAGCTGATGCAGAACAAGAAATTAGGATCTTTCAGACTCTCCCCGCGAGTAAACATTCGCCCCGCGAGCCAAACACAAGGAAGCTGAAGACATTCTGTCTCGCCCCACGAGACAGCTCTCGCCCCGCGAGAGTTCAAACTCAGATAACCGGTAAGAGTTTGTCTCGGTCCACGTGCAAGTTCTTAATTGGATTGAGAATTGAAGAAAGTCTAAAACTTGGTCAAAAAAAAGCTACATGATGGCACAGTACAAATTCTATTGAAATTGAATGACAATATTTGATTTTGAATTGGACTTGGATTGGAATTGAGGGACCACGCACAATGAGGAATCCAATTGGAATTAGATAAAGATATAAAAGAGAAGCCTCACATTGCTAGAACGGGAACGCCGCAAAGAGATGGTGTCTTTTTTACTCAAAGTGATATGCTTGGTCCCACATGAAGATTTGTTGTTGAACTAATTTGGAACCAAATCACGTATAGGGCATATGATGTTATGAGTAGAAATCCAATTGAAATTGAAATTGGGTATTAGATGGAAAGAAGTTATAGCCCCAGCGCAAGGTCAATGAAATTGATAGAAAGGAAGTTGGATTGACATGAAGTAAATTGTGGCAGGGGCCCACATAATAGATTGAAGATTTGCACGACTTATCATAAAAATTAATGATAGAGATTTTGGGCAAATTGATAAACACAATTCGCTAGGCCACGTGATATTGGCAATTAAATCCAATTGCAATTGGATTTGGAGGCTACTTATAAAAGAAATATGCCACAACGTCGGCGAAAGTAGCACGGTGCCGCAGGGATGCACAACACAGTGAGCAGTGCCATAGTTTAGATTTCTTCTTCTACTTCTTGTTTCTCTTGGATCCGCGTCTCCCTTGGTGTTTAGGATTATTTTCTGTTTTCTTTTCAATTATTTGTTGTTGATTATGAACGTGATGAGGAGCTAATCCTCTTTTTTGAGGGATCGATGAAGCCACTTACGATGGAATAGTTCAATGTGATGTTTTCTTATTCCCTCATCTCAATTCTTGTTTCTTAACTCTGATTTGTTTGTGTTAATGAAAAGGATCATTGGTTAACTAGTCTAGTGCGTTGAGACCGAAAGGAGATTCGTGCTTAGGACTTGGGTTAGGAACACCAATTGAGTATGGCTAGGAATAGAGTAGGAGATTGGTGCAACCACGATAGGGAACAAGAACTTAATTGAATCTAACTATGGGTTATCGGATCGGAAGATAGGTAATTTGCATGTTTAGGTACGTCTTATTGAACATCGAAAGAGACTTTAGGATAATTGAGGGGTCCCGGTTGGCAAAGAAATTGAACATGGCGATAAGAGAATAATCATTTGGGTAGTATGCATTATTGGGTAGGTGAATTCGTAACCTTAGATTTCACTATCCTAGTTAACATCTAGATATTTGATTAGATAACATCTTTTATTTTGCTTTAATTTAGATAATTAATATTTGCTTTAGATAATATATTTTATCCCAACAACCTTCTCTCTCATCTTTGATTTGGTCAAAAGTTTGTTATTTTCTTTGAATTTAGAATAATTGGTCACCCAATCCCTATGTTCGATACTCGGTAAATACTTACCATTTTAATTATTACTGCTTCGATCCGGTACACTTGCCGGAGCCCATCATGTTTTTGGTGCCATTGCCGGGGATTGGCTTAACCAATTCTCTTTATTTGAAGAAAATAATTATTTTTGAACAAGTCAAATTTTTCTTTTTAAATTTTTCTTATTATTTTTCTTTTTAACTTCTTTGATTTCACTTGGTCTTGTGAGTTTTTTTTTGTATACAAGGTACCGTTCTACCAGGAGATTTGCTATACGACACAGAAATTCGTAGGACCAAGAAAAGGTGAATGCAACACATGGACCATATATTCTATCTAAACCGGGAATCTCAAGTTGATTGGATCGCGCTTACTGACATTGTTGATAAGCATGTGAAGGTATACTCCAAGGAAGAATGGAAATCTTATTTGTCATCTTTGCAACCACCACCACATTTCAAACTAGATCCCGATTTGCTAGAGTTTCTTTGGGATATAGATGCTTAACTTTTGAGCCAGAGCATAGATCGTATCAAGGAGGAATTTAGTGTCATGATTCAAAGGCATAAAATGCGTAAGGAGCGTTCTCAAGAGCTAGCGGCAAGACTAAGTGACAACTTTCAGAGGTTAAAAGAGCAAGCTAGTGAATTTTCTAAATTTCTAGCAGAAAAGCCGCACAAGAATCGAATTGAAGAGAATGTATGTTAGCATGGACTTGAATGAAGATGGAGTGGTGGTGGAAGATGATTCAAGAGGAGAGGATCATGGAGAGGAGTGCAAGGAGGAAATATCTCTAATTGTTCCCTTGCAAGGGACATATGAGAAGAGTCATGTAGAAAATACTTCTCTCACCATTCCTATTGAGGAGCCCAGAAATTCTGAGTTGGATAAATATGTTGGTTTGCATGCATATGTGGATATAACAAAGTTGGTGCCTTCTATTTGTCTACCACATTACTTTGTTAAAATACCAACTTTGGAGATCAAGTCATTGCCTGAGCATTGGGAGTTTTCATCAATAGCGGCAAAGGCTCTAAAGTCGTCTCAAGAAGTTATACTTGTAGTCCTTCATGGAAGATCTAGTTGCATAAAGGCCATACTTGGAGGCGATGACTTGTCATTTGATCCGGGAGGAAGTGAGCTCATCATAACACTTAGAGAAGTCACTGGAATCTCCCCACACTTGCTTCTTCCATCTCCACTCCACAAGCCATGGGATCCGGGAGGAAGGATTTACATTTTGAGCATCTCTTGGCCTTTGTACCATAGGCTATGGTATCCGGGTGGAAGCGTCTTCATGAGTTTTTCTAAACCCTTCTCTTTTTAATTAGCTTTCTTTTATTTGCTTTGAGTTATATGTGTGTGAGTCTTGTGTTGGTAAGCTTGAAGAGATTTTATTGAATTTAGTATAAATGGATTTCATGAAAAATGTTGAGATTTGATGATTTTCCCTAATGATTTGAAAGTTGAAAATTTGATTATACATGCATGTTTTCATGGGATCCATTTTTGAGATGAAAATCAAATTCATGGAAAATTCTCTTGAAATGTGAAATTGAGTGAATGTTGTGTTGGTTGTGGCTTCTAATATTCGGGGTCGGGGGGGGGGGGGGTCGGGGGGGGTTGAATTGACTATTTGTTATTTTAAAAACTTTTTCCCCTTTTTGTAAAAACTGAAACTTTTCCTCAGTTTCTTGAAAAATGTTTTGCCAAACAACTTAAACCAAAACAAGTTTTTTCTAAGTGATAGATTGAAAACTGTATTCTTTTACAAGAAAGAGAGAGATGAAAATATTGATTGAGATATTATGCATTCATAGGTTTGCTCCTTAACAATTTGCCTAATTACACATTCATCAAATAAAGCAATTAAAAGAGTTAAGGGATTGAGAGAAATGCAAACCGAGATTTATCCTGGTTCAACTACCTCCTATGGTAACCTACATCCAGTCCCCACTTTGCATTGAGTTTTGTCCACTAACAATCAAAACAATTACAGGATTCTTTACAAAGCTTCACAACTCAGGTTCCTTCTACCCTGTGACAGCTTTCCAGAAAAAGCAATCTTGTAATCCCCAAGAGTCCCTTCTACTCTTGTCAAACCTCTAAGAGTTCCTTCTACTCTTAGATCAATACTCGGAGAGATACCTTATCTCCTTTCTTCTTCCTTTCTCAGTAAAAGAATTGAATTACATAGATCCCCTTTTTATAACTGAATACATAGATTGCCTAATCGATTGTGTTCTTGAAAAATCTTGATTCAGACTGATACATAGATGTGTACATCGATTGTGTTCTTGAAAAACACAAGAGTTCTCAGCCCAGAAGTCTTTACATCGAATGGTAAATCGATTGCATAATGGGTTTCAAAAGTCTTTGCCTCTGTTTGGGCTTATGCATCGATGTACTAATCGATTGTTCTATCATTTTTAAAAGACCTAACTTCTGTTTTGTGTTTACATTGATGTACCAATCGATTGTATGCATGTTTCCATAAGTGTTGTCTTCTGTTTAGCCTTATGCATCGATTGGTCAATCGATTATAAGCTTCTCTTAAAAAGTGTCAGCTTCTGTTTCACCTTATACATTGATTATGCAATCGATGTACTGAACCTTGTTTTACATTTTTATCAAGTTAGACACAATCATTCGATGTATACATTGATGTATACTTTTTATACATTGATGTACACATTGGTTTTCATTAAAAGTTAGTTAATTAACTGAAAGTACATCGATGTACACATAGATGTACAGAACTTTCAATTAACCCTTTTTTCCTTCTAATTCCATTTTACTATATGAAAACCTTTTTAGTTTGTTTTTATGAGAGCTATTTCAAAATGAAAAACGTAAAATATTTCTTTACATTGATAATCTAATATTGCTTGAGATCCTTTGAGATTCTTATTTGTAGTTCTTCATCTTCAAGCATTCCTTCATGATCCTTCTTTTGTTCCTTTTATCCTTTGCATCCTTTTCCTTGCATTGATTATATCTTATACAAACATACAATCTTGGCAAGAAATTAGTGAATCAAAGTGTAATTCAAGTTAGTTTAGTCATTAATCAAAACATACTTGGGTAATTTTTCCACAAATTTGATGGATGACAACCTACCATACTTTATATGTCCAGTCTAAAAGTATATTGTATAGGAAGAATATATCAGAGTTCATAGTGCAGCAGTTTTCATTTTTACTCCCCCTGTCTAAGTGATAGTTTTTGAACATTTGGATCATGAATTGGTGACAGTATGGTACCCTTTTCCTTCTCCCCCTTTGTCATTATCAAAAAGAAATTATAAGGGATGTTAGATACATATCTATAAGGTACATACTAAGATATTCATTGAGAATCAAATCATTCATTCATTCATACGATTATTTCAAGTAGAAAGTACAAAATATGATTCAAAACAAGAGTAACAAAGAAATCGGCTTAATCATTCATCTCAGTCATCCATACACAAAAAAATCACACAGAGAAGGCCCTAAAAACTAAGCATCTTCATTGTTCCTTGGCTCTTCATGGTGTTGTGTATGCTCTGTTGCTGGAACATTGGGAATGTATTCTTCCTCAGGTGTATTTTCAGAAGCAGCAGTAGCAGCTTGCCTAGCCATTTGCACAACATCCTCAGAAGTTGGAGTTGCTTCTGGAGGTGAAGGTGCAGTGATGGGGATGCCTATGTGTAAATGAATGGTTGCTATCCGCCCTTCAAGAGCATTAATCTTTAGACTCATGTAATCTAAAGTTCTATTGATCATCAAATTTGCTTATTTTGCCTCTGTTCAAACACTTCAATCATAGATAGCAGCCTATCCATTTTGGAATTTGTTTCAGCATTGTCAATTGCAGCGCTTGCTTCATCTCCATCTAAACTTACCCATTCCCCTTCAGAATTCTTGGCCAACTTCATCTTGCTTATGGTGCCCTCACCAAACTTGTGAGTCACTTTCCTTGCTTGGAACCTTTCCTCATGTTCCATTGAGACTTCAAAGTGCTTAAGCAATTTGACAACTAGGCCAGGGTAAGGTAATGTAGCTCCACTGATTCTGCAGTCTACCATGTGTCTTACAATGATGTAGCTCCAATTAAGTTGTTTCTTTTCAATCATAGCCCAAAGCATCAGAATATCATTGTTCTGAACTACAACATGGTTTCCTGATCTTGGAAGCAAGATCCTGCTTAGCACATATTGAAGCATCCTGTGCTGAATGTGCATTGAGCTGATGTTGATCAGTCTTTCTTCAGGTGCATTTTCAACTAAAAGCACCTTCTTAGCCTCTTCCTTATCATAGGCTTTTAACCAAGCACTATTAGGACCTATTCTAGCCATGTTACTTCCCAAGTAATCTAGTCCAGTGAACTGAGAAAATTCTTCAAAAGTCATCTCAATTCTTTTGTTTTTGACTTCAGCAGAAAAACCAACATTATCCATTTCCAAGGTATAGTAAAATGTCTTGATCAGAGTTGGATAAATGTCACTTTTAGTTTGCAGAAATTCACTTAACTTGTAGTGTTCAAGAATCTTGTGAAATGTGAATCCATTCTTTTCAAAGTAATTGAAATCAACAGTTCTAGCCTCATTTATATCTCTATGCTTAAAATATTTCTTATACATCATGATATATTCTTCATCAGAGAAATACCTTTTCAAGAGTTCTATCTCAGTATTGAGATCCTCATCCTCTTCTTCTTCTTCCTCTGTACTCTTCCTCTTTTTTTGTTCTTTCTTTTTAGGTGCTTCCTTAGGCACCTTCTTCTTTACTTCCTTCTTCTTTGGAGCAGGCTTTGATGTCTCACTAACATTTTCCTTTCCTTTAGAATCCTTTCTCTTAATAGGTTCTTTGATTTGTTGTTTTCCTTGCCTGAGAGGTTTATGTTTTCTCCATTTCCTTCCTCTTAGGGCGTGAAGGTGTGGCTATGGGGGAAAGTTGTTGAGGTGTGGAAGAATTGGTTGAAGATGATGAAGTAGATTTGGATTGAACTGGAGTAATGGGTGCGGTTTGCTTTACACAAGCCATTTTAGGGATTTTCGAGTTCTGCTAGGGTTTTGGGTGCTAAAGATTTGTTTTAGAAATGTGAAGAATTTGGAGGGAAAGTTGGGTATTTATAGAATCAGTTCAGTCAATCGATGTATCAATAGATTCATTAGTGGTTTTTAGCTTTTTCAATACTTCAGACAATCGATGTGTCAATCGATGTATACGCTATGTCAAAGACTACCAAGTTCTGAACTTGAACTCAATTGATGTGTCAATCGATGTATAGGGCAAGTCAGTGAGTCCTAAGTTCTAGAAACTTCACTTAATCGATGTTACAATCGATGTATATACAGGATTATCAAATTTAACCCAAGTACATCGATGTATCAATCGATACAAAAGCACTTACAGAGAGTAGTGCTTTTTGGATCAGTAGATCAATCGATGTACAAATCGATTTATATCAGATCATATTAAGATTTTTAGATTTTCATAGCAGGTTAATCGATGTTGAAATCGATGTATAAGGACTTCCAGAGAGTCATGTTTTCTGATTTTGTCTAACAATCAATGTGTAAAGCGATGTGCTAGTGCTTTCTATGTATAAAAGATTTTGATCAATCGATGTAACTATGTTAAAATCGGATTTTTAGATTTATACATAGATTGCATAATCTGTGTACTCGCTTTGAGATTATGGTTTTGGCTTAAGCTAATCGATTTGCTAATCGATGCACTTAGACCAACAATTAAGAAATCATGCATTCAATCATACAAAACATCAAGAATAAGTTGGATCAATTATTCCTAATTCTCTTCTTATGTAACAGAAGCTTTCTTTAGCTAATGGTTTAGTGAAAATATCAGCTAATTGCTTAGATGTGTCAATAAATTCAATAACAATATCTCTACTTTGAACATGATCCCTTATGAAATGATGTCTTATTTCAATGTTTAGTTCTAGAATGCATCATAGGATTTTTAGTTAGATTTATAGCACTAGTGTTGTCACATTTGATTAGCACTTTCTCTAAGAGAACACCATAGTCAATGAGTTGTTGCTTCATCCAAAGGATTTGTGAACAACAATTTCCTGCTGCAACATATTCTGCTTAAGCAGTTGACAAAGCCACATTTGTTTGTTTCTTACTAAACCAGGAAACTAATGAGTTCCCAAGTAAGTGGCAAGTTCCACTAGTACTCTTCCTATCCAACTTGCATCCAGTAAAGTCAGAGTCAGAGAATCCTCTTAGATTACAAGTTGATCCCTTAGCATACCATAAACCCATATCTTTAGTTACTAGCAAGTATTTCATGATTCTCTTTACAGCTGTTAAATGAGATTCCTTAGGGTTTGATTGATATCTTGCTCATATGCAAACACTAAACATTATATCAGGCCTACTAGCTGTAAGGTAAAGCAATGAGCCAATCATACCTCTATATTTGGATATGTCTACAGTTTTACCTTTTTCATCCTTATCCAAGTAACATGATGGACTCATTGGAGTTGCCATTTCCTTTGAATTCTCCATGCCAAACTTCTTCAGCAGTTCCTTGCAATACTTTGCTTGGCTTATGAAGGTTCCATCATCACATTATTTAATTTGAAGTCTCAAGAAGAAAGTGAGTTCTCCCATCATGGACATCTCAAATTCATTTTGCATCAACTTGGAAAATTCCTTACACAATGATTCATTAGTAGCACCAAATATAATATCATCAATATATATTTGTACAAGTAGTATATTTTGACCTTTTCTTTTTGTGAAAAGTGTTGTGTCAACCTTACCTCTAGTAAAACCTTTTTGTAATAGAAAGTTGCTTAGTCTTTCATACCAAGCTCTTGGAGCTTGTTTAAGTCCATACAAGGCTTTGGTGAGATTATTAACATGGTTTGGAAAATCATTTATTTCAAATCCTGGTGGTTGACCAACATATACTTCTTCTAGTATAAAACCATTAAGAAATGCACTCTTAACATCCATTTGATATAACTTGAAATTCATAATACATGCATATGCTAGCAACATTCTTACAGCTTATAGCCTAGCCACAGGTGCATAAGTTTCATCATAATCTATGCCTTCTTCTTGATTATATCCTTTAGCTACTAATCTAGCCTTATTCCTAATTATAATGCCATTCTCATCAAGTTTGTTCATAAACACCCATTTTGTACCAATTATCTGTTTATCCTTGGGTTTTGGAACAAGTTCCCAAACTTTGTTTCTTTCAAACTGATTTAATTCTTCTTGCATTGCCATGATCCAATTATCATCAACAATAGCATCATTAATAGTTCTCGGTTCAATTTGAGAGATAAATGCCATGTGGTTGCATGCATTTCTTAAAGAGTGTCTAGTAGTTACCCCTTTGGATATTTCACCAATTATGTTGTCCAAGGGATGATTCTTTACAATTCTCCACTCCTTAGGTAGTTTGTTATTTTGTTTCTCTTCTGGATTTTCTAGAGCTTCTTCTTCTTTTGCCTTGTATTGCTCTTCTTCAGTTGAGTTTCTTCAGATGTTTCTGCATCATCATCACAAATATCCTTTCCCAACCTTTTGGGGTTAGATTCATCAAAAGTGACATGTACAGATTCTTCTATAGTTTGAGTTCTCTTGTTATAGATTCTAAATGCTTTACTAGTTAGAGAATAACCTAGGAAAATTCCTTCATCTGCTTTTGCATCAAATTTTCCAAGATTTTCCTTTCCATTGTTAAGTACAAAGCACTTACAACCAAAAACATGCAAGTGTGATATGTTTGGTTTTCTTCCTTTATAAAGTTCATAAGGAGTTTTCTTTAAAATAGGGCTTATCAAAACTCTATTTAGCACATAGCAGGCTGTATTTACAGCATCTACTCAAAATTGTTTTGGTAAGCTAGTGTCATTCAACATAGTTCTTCCAATTTCCTCCAATGATCTATTCTTTCTTTATACTACTCCATTTTGTTGTGGAGTTCTAGGAGCTGAAAAATTATGTTGAATGTCATACTCATCACAAAAGTTGTCAAATTCCTCATTTTGGAATTCACCTCCATGATCACTCCTTATAGAAAAAATTTTCATTTCTTTTTCATTTTGTACAAGTTTGGCGAATTTCTTAAAAGCAGAAAAAGCATTATTTTTGTGTGCTAAGAACAATGTCCAAGTATATCTGGAAAAATCATCCACTATTACTAAGGCATACAAGTTTCTACCAAAGCTTTTGGTTCTAGATGGACCAAATAAATCCATGTGCAAAAGTTGCAAGGGTCTAGTTGTCGAAACAATGTTCTTAGGTTTGAAAGAGATCTTTACTTGATTTCCCTTTTGACATGCATCGCATAGTCCATCTTTCACAAATTTCAATTTTGGTAATCCATCCACAAGATTTTTAGAAATTAGTTTGTTTAAGTAGTTCATGTGGATATGTGCAATCCTTCTATGCCATAGCCAATTCTCTTCTTCTTTTGAAACTAGACAACATGCATTATTTGAAGAGATATTATCTAAGTCAAGCATATAAATGTTATCTATCCTATGGCCAATTAGTTTCAGATTTGCATCATTCTGATTTTCTATCATACAGCTATTAGAGTTGAATTTTACCTTGTAACCTTTGTCACATAAGTGACTTATACTCAAGAGATTGTGCTTTAATCCCTCAACATATAGTACATCTTCAACAATTGTTGTTGGGTCACTTCCTATGTTGCCAATGCCTAGTATCCTCCCTTTGTTATTGTCCCCATATGTAACACTTCCACTAGATTTTGGAGTGAATGTTATAAACTTGCTTCTGTCTCGTGTCATGTGCTTGGAACAACAACTATCAAGGTGCCATTTAACATTCTTGGTCTTCCAACACACCTACAAAACAGATTTTTCAAACCTTTCTTTTAGGTACCCAAATCTGGTTGGGTCCTTTGTTGTTAGTCATCACATATGTTCCCTTAGGAACCCATATTTGCTTAACATTTATCCTTGAACGATTTCTAAAATAACATGTAGAAGCAGTGTGTCCTTTTCTAGCACAATAGAAACATTTGACAAAAGGACTAGTAGATGACTTAGGTGCAACAAAGAGTTTCTTAAAAGGTTTTTCATGCATTGCTGGTTGATATCATATTCCAGCTTTATCATATACAACTTTTTGTTGTCCTAGAATAGCATTAAGATTATCTCTTCCTAAAGTAAATTTAGAGAGAGTGGTTTTCAGTTTTTCAACCTCTTTTTCAAGCATATTGTAATTGGAACATATAGAGCTAGATGTATTTAGCTTACTATTTTTAGCTTCTGATTCCTTATTCTTAATTTGAAGAGATGCATAATCATTATATTGTTTAGCAATTACTTTTCTACATGATATGAGTTGCTTAGCAATTTTCAAATATTTACTATGCAATTCATCAAAGACATCTTACAGTTCATCATAAGTAGGGAGAAGATCATTTACCTCATCTTCAATTTGTGTCACTTTGATGACTAGTCATAAGACAAAGATTTGCCTTTTCTTCCTCAGATTCTTCATAGGAATCCATGTCATTCTCCTCCCATGCTATGTATGTTCTTCTTGGCTTTTTGTTCTTCTTGGCTTTGGACTCAAAGTTGTCATGCTTGTCCTTCTTTTGAAGCCTTGGACACTCATTTTTGTAATGTCCAGTTTTTCCATATTCATAGCATTTTACATTTGTATTTGAACTTTCACCATTTGAGAGATTCTTTTTGGAAAAGAAGTTTGAGGCCTTTTTGTTGAAGGTTTTCTTCTTTTTGAGAAACCTCTTGAATTTTCCAACCAGCAGTCCCATATCTTTTTCAGAATCTTCATCCTCTTCAAGTTCTTCATCTTCATCACTGTCATGAACTTCTTTGGAGATTTGAGCCTTTAGTGAAAAGCCTTTCTTTTTCTTATCCTTCTCTACACGATCATTTAATCTACGAAGTTTCATCTCATGTTCTTTAAGGTTTCCAAATAGTGTAGCAATGTTCATAGATTCTAAGTCTTGAGCTTCAGCTATAACAGTGATCTTTGGTTGCCATTCTCTTGTCAAGCATCTCATAACTTTGTTGATTTGTTGTTCATCTGAGATAGTCTTTCCAAGTCCATTTAGTTGATTCACAATATGGGTGAACCTTCTTTGCATATCATTGATGTCTTCATCTTTCTTCATGTGAAAGAGTTCATACTCGTGCATGAGTGAGTTCATTCTTGCTCTCTTCACATCACTTGTCCCTTCATGAGTAACTTGCAGCATATCCCATATTTGTATTGTTGTCTTACAATTTGAGACCCTAAAAAATTCATCATAACTTAAAGCAACAGTTATAATATTCTTAGCTTTAGCATTATAACATACTCTTTTCTTGTCCTCATCATCCCAATCAGCTCTTGGATTATTTGTCTTGGTGCCATTTGCATCAAGATTATGAGGGAAGTATGGACCATTCTCAACAGCATCTAATACATCAAGACCACTTGCCTCGAGGAATATTAATATCCTTTCTTTCCAATACATATAGGCAGTGCCATTGAATGCAGGGGGTCTTGCTAGAGAAGCCCCTTCTCCCGAGATGTCATTTGAAGTAATCCTCTCAAGCTATTAGGCTTTACACAAGAGTGAAAGCTCTGATGCCACTTGTGGGCTGTGGCTTCTGATACTCAAGAAGGGGGGGTGAATTGAGTATTTGTTATTTTAAAAACTTTTCCCCTTTTTTCAAAAACTGAAACTTTTTCTCAGTTTCTTGAAAAATGTTTTATCAACCGACTTAAACCAAAACAAGTTTTTGCTACGTGATAGATTGAAAACTTTATTCTTTTACAAGAAAGAGAGAGATGAAAATATTGATTGAGATATTATGCATTCACAGGTTTGCTCCTTAACAATTTTCCTAATCACACATTCATCAAATAGAGCAATTAAAAGAGTTAAGGGATAGAGAGAAATGCAAACCAAGATTTATCCTGGTTCAGCTACCTCCTCTAGTAACCTTCATCCAGTCCCCACTTTGCAGTGAGTTTTGTCCACTAACAATCAAAACAATTACAGGATTCTTTACAAAGCTTCACAACTCAGGTTCCTTCTACCCTGTGAGGGCTTTCTAGAAAAAGTAATCTTGTAATCCCCAAGAGTCTCTTCTACTCTTGTCAAACCTCTAAGAGTTCCTTCTACTCTTAGATCAATACTCAGAGAGACACCTTCTATCCTTTCTTCTTCCTTTCTCAGTAAAAGAAATGAATTACAGATTCTAGGAAATCAAAAATTACAAATTGAAGTTCTAACATAAATATATCAAGTATTCTCAATGAAAAGCTCTCTCAAAGAATTTCGTGGTTAATCTCAGTATTGAGTGAATTCGTTGTTTAGAAAGTGTTTGCCCAAGCCTTTATATAGATGTTTGTCAAAATAGATCCATTGGGAATATCTCAAAAGTTAGTTAAGATCAAAACAAACTTTCATTGAAAAATTAAGTTAACAGTCAATCGATTGTCTGATCGATGTATTAATCAAAGATTCAATTTTTATAACCGAATACATCGATTGCCTAATCGATTGTGTTGTTGAAAAATCTTGATTCTGACTGATACATAGATGTGTATATCGATTGTGTTCTTGAATAACACAAGAGTTCTCAGCCCAGAAGTCTTTACATCGAATGGTAAATCGATTGCATAATGGGTTTCAAAAGCCTTTGCCTCTGTTTGGGCTTATGCATCGATGTACTAATCGATTGTTCTATCATTTTTAAAAGACCTAACTTCTGTTCTGTGTTTACATCGATGTACCAATCGATTGTATGCATGTTTCCATAAGTGTTGTCTTCTGTTTAGCCTTATGCATCGATTGGTCAATCGATTATAAGCTTCTCTTAAAAAGTGTCAGCTTCTGTTTCACCTTATACATTGATTATGCAATCGATGTACTGAACCTTGTTTTACATTTTTATCAAGTTAGACACAATCAACCGATGTATACATTGATGTATACTTTTAATACATTGATGTACACATTGGTTTTCATTAAAAGTTAGTTAATTAACTGAAAGTACATCGATGTACACATAGATGTATAGAACTTTCAATTAACCCATTTTCCTTCTAAGTTCATTTTACTATATGAAAACCTTTTTAGTTTGTTTTTATGAGAGCTATTTCAAAAATAAAAACTTAAAATATTTCTTTACATTGATAATCTAATATTGCTTGAGATCCTTTGAGATTCTTCTTTGTAGTTCTTCATCTTCAAGCATTCCTTCATGATCCTTCTCTTACTCCTTTGATCCTTTGCATCCTTTTCCTTGCATTGATAATATCTTATACAAACATACAAGCTTGGCAAGAAATTAGTGAATCAAAGTGTAATTCAAGTTAGTTTAGTCATTAATCAAAACATACTAGGGTCATTTTTCCATATGTTGCAAACCTAGACAAATGAGTGCATGAGTGAAATACTAAATACCCTTGTAAGGAAGGGAATTGTTTGAAATTGTTGATCTCCCTTTTGTGTGCAAACATGGATCCTTTGCTTAGATTGATGATTGCATGAATGATGGATTTTTCTTTGTTTGAAGGAAATGAATATGGGGATTGCATTCATGAAAAGAGGGTAACATTGAATAAAAATTGAACTGATAAAATTGCATGAAATATGTGCAAAAACAATTGAGTCCATTGAGCTTACCCAGTTTTGTATCTTTTTTGAGTTTTAGTTTGCATGGGGACAAGCAAAGTTTGAGTTTGGCGTATTTTGATAAGCCTTTGGCTTATCTAGTTTTATAGCTAGTAAGGCCACTGTTCTTTGTTGTTTTGGCTTCAACGACTCAAGAGGAGGGGCGAATTGAGTTTTCAAAGAAAATATTTCCCTCTTCAAACTTTTTCACAAAGCTTTATCAATCAGAGTTGTGGATTTGTGTTCTCAGGATCTTTTATAAAATCGATGAAGGGTTTTTACAAAATCTTGAATAGAAGGTGATGAGGATAATAAAGATTAATAACGAATAGGTTCAGATTCAATAACTCAATAATAACAAAATATAGTTTATACAAATCAAGAACAGAAATTATATTTAAACTTTAAACATCAAAATCACAGGTTCTTGATCATAAACAAAAATTAAAGAGTCTGAGTTTAGAGATACTATACAACCATATTTATCCTGGTTTAGTCACCACCACTATGACCTACATCCAGTCCCCACTCCACCTGTGGGATTTCACACACTAACACACAAGCTTTGTCAGGTAGCTTGAAAAACCATTACACCACAGAACACTCCTTTACCTCGAGATACCACACTCTTGTGAAGAGCCTCAATGTTCTTCCTTAGGGATACCTCACCCTAATCACTCAAAGAGACTCCCTCTCTCTTTACAATCGAAAAGTAAAAACAAAAGTCGATTCCTAACTTTCAATAGTCAGATAAAACAAATTGAAGCACTTATGAGTATTGAAACACTATTTTCACAGTAAGCTCAATGAAGATGATGAATGATATGTGTATCGTTATAATTCTTTTGTTATTTGTTATGATTCTTCTTAAAGTGTTCCTTTGATCCCTCTTTATACAGAAAACAAGTTATAGTCATTGGGATCAATTAAAACAGATTTGGATCTGATTTAACAGAATCTGTTTTCTTGATTCTCGTTCTTGAGATAAGATTCTGATAGTTCTTATAGAATTCACGTCCATAAAATAACGAGTCCATTTAGAAAAATAGCCGTGTCCATCTTAAAAAAAATAGCCGCGTCCATCTTAAAAAAAAATAGCCGCGTCCATTAGCCACATTAGCAGACGGGAGTACTGCCATAAAGTAATTGGACGTGCTCCAACTAGTAGACGAGCGCTTGTATCACTTGAGTGGACGAGCACTTCTGTCACTTTAGTAGACGTGCGCTTGTGTCATTTAAGTAGACGTGTGCTTCTGTCTTTAGTAGATGTGAGCTTATGTCATTTTAGTAGACGTGTGCTTCTGTCACTTTAGTAGACGTGAGCTTCTGTCACTTTAGTAGACGTGAGCTTCTGTCATTTTAGTAGACATGAGCTTTTGCCACTTTCTTGGACGCCAGCTTTTACTACTTTTGGAGGAGCGCTTCTATTATTCCTAGTGTTGGACGAGCGCTTATATTATTCCAGTGTTGAATGAGCGCTTATATTATTCTTTCAAAAAATCATTTTCATTAACGAAAACTTATTCCTTTTAATGCAGGTTATGAAAAATGATTTTCTTCATGCATCTTTCTTAATTGAGCTATTTGTGAATAAGAGATTTCATCTCTTACAAATCATCTAAGACTTAACACTAATTTCTTCGTTTAAGCTCTTGTCTTGATGATTCCTTGATCTTCGTCATTGCTCTTTGATTCCTCCAAGTTCTTCCTTGAATATTCTCCTTTGATTGCTCACTGAACTTGTTGAATATTGCTTGATACCCATCTTTACAATTTGACACTAAACACTTGCATACACATTAAGTTGTATTTGTCATATATCAAAATCTTTAAGTCATTGAATCTAACAATCTCCCCCTTTTTGATTATGACAAACCTTTTAACAAATTATAAGATCAATGTATAAGTGTAGCAGACTCTAAGTGTTTTGACAGATTTATATCATGGTATCAAAGCAGTCAGAGCAGTAGTATATCAGAGCAAAAAAAATATTAACAGAGCAGAATTTGATTTACTCCCTATTAATCATGTAAGCTTATAAACTCCTTAGCTCCCCCTCAACATATACATGTATAATTTGTTATTTTCTCCTTTCTCTATATCTTACTTTTTCCTCCCCCTTTTGGCATCATCAAAAAGGTAAAGAAAAGAAACATTCAAAGCAATAGAGAAGGTAAGCATTTTAAACATTCAAGCATAGCATATAAAATTGTTCATGATAGAGGGATAGGTGCAGGGACAAATCAAAGAATAAGTGTGTCCATTAATTTTCCTCCCCTTTTAGATTTTCTCTTGTTTCTTTAGAGATTAGATATAGGATTGATCGATTATGTCCAATTCTCTTCTAATGAAGAAGAAGGTTTCCTTGTTCAAGGGCTTGGTAAAGATATCAGCAAGTTGGTTAGTTGTATCAACATATTCAATCTCAGTTTCTCTACTTTGTATCTGATCTCTAATGAAATGATGTCTGATTTATATGTGTTTAGTTCTAGAGTGCATTATGGGATTCTTAGTTAGGTTAATTGCACTTGTATTGTCACATCTAATAGGAACTTGGTTTAGTTGCACACCATAATCAACTAATTGTTGTTTCATCCATAAAACATGTGCACAACAAAAATTACACTGCTACATATTCAGCCTCTGCAGTGGATAAAGTCACACTAGATTGTTTCTTACTGAACCATGATACTAATGAGTTTCCTAGTAAATGGCAAGTTCCACTAGTACTATTTCTGTCTAGTTTACAACCAGCAAAATCAGAGTCTGAATAGCCAATTAACGTACATGTAGCTCCCTTGGGATACAATTATCCCATGTCTTTTGTTCCTAACAGATACTTAATGATCCTTTTAACTGTTGTTAAGTGTGATTATTTTGGATTTGCTTGATACCTAGCACACATGCATACACTAAACATGATATATGGCCTACTAGCAGTAAGAAACATCAACAGGTTTACCTTGCTCATCTTTTGCCCAGATAATAGGAGGTACTCATTGGAGTAGCCATCTCCTTAGCTTTTTCCATGCCAAACTTCTTGATCAACTCATTGCAGTACTTGGTTTGGCTAACAAAGATTCCATTTTCAGTTTGCTTTATTTGCAGTCCAAGTAAAAATTTTAGCTCACCCATCATTGACATTTCAAACTCACTTTGCATAAGACTTGCAAACTCATTGCACAACTGCTCATTAGTAGCACCAAAAATTATATCATCCACATATATTTGTACAAGTGTTGTGTGCCTTTTTCTTAGTGAACAAAGTTGTGTCAACTTTACCTCTTTTAAATCCTTTTTCAATGAGAAAATTACTTAACCTTTCATACCAAGCTCTAGGAGCTTGCTTTAAGCCATATAGTGCTTTAGACAGTTTATAAACATGGTTAGGCAATTCATTATTCTCAAAACCAGGTGGTTGACCAACATACACTTACTCTTGTATAAATCCATTTAAAAAAGCACTCTTAACATCCATTTGATACAATTTAAATCCCATTATGCAAGCATAAGCAAGTAGCATTCTTATAGCTTCTAATCTTGCTACTGGTGCATATGTTTCATCATAATCTATGCCTTCTTCTTGATTATACCCTTTGGCTACCAATCTAGCCTTGTTTCTTACAATTATACCATTTTCATCTAGTTTATTCCTAAAAACCCATTTTGTACCTATTACTTGACAGTTCTTGGGTTTAGGCACTAGTTTCCAAACTTGGTTTCTTTCAAACTGGTTTAACTCATCTTGCATAACCATCACCCAATGTTCATCAATTATAGAATCATCTATGTTCTTAGGTTCTACTTAAGACACAAATGCCATATGATTACAAACATTTCTAAGAGATTGTCTAGTAGTTACCCCCTTTGTAATTTCACCGATGATGTTATCAATTGGATGATTTCTGACAGTCCTCCATTCCTTTGGTAGGTCAGGCTGTTGTTCTGTTTGCTCCTGCTGCAGTGATTCGTTCTTTAAGCTTTCATCTTCTTCATCGTCCTGTTTCTCTTCTAGGAGAGTTTTCTCAATTGAATCTGCAAGATCATCAATCACACAATCCTTTCCCAACCTTTTGGGGTTAGACTCATCAAATGTCACAGCACAGATTCCTCAATAGTTTGTGTTCTCTTATTATATATTCTAAATGCTTTACTAGATAGGGAGTAACCTAGGAAAATTCCTTCATCAACCTTTGCATCAAATTTTCCAAGATTATTCTTTCTATTGTTAAGAATAAAGCATTTGCACCCAAAAACATGAAAATGTGCTATATTTGGTTTTATTCCTTTGTAAAGCTCATAAGGGGTTTTCTTTAAGATTGGTCTTATCAAGACTCTATTTAGCACATAGCAGGCTGCATTGACAGCAGCTGCCCCAAAATGTTTTCGCAAGCTAGAGTCGTTCAACATAGTTCTTGCTATCTCCTCTAATGATCTATTCTTTCTTTCCACTACTCCATTTTGTTGTGGAGTTCTAGGAGCAGAAAAATTATGTTGAATGCCAAGCTCATCACAAAAGTTTTCAAACACTTCATTTTGAAATTCCCCCCCATGATCACTTCTTATAAAAACAATTTTTACGTCCTTTTCATTTTGCACCATTTTTGCCATTTTCTTAAATGCAGCAAATGAATCACTCTTATGAGATAGAAAATATGTCCACGTATATCTAGAGTAATCATCTACTATTACCAATGCATACGAGTTACCACCAAAGCTTTTGGTTCTAGATGGACCAAATAAATCCATGTGTAAAAGTTGCAAGCGTCTAGTTGTTGAAACAATGTTCTTTGGTTTAAAAGACACCTTAACTTGCTTTCCTTTTTGACATGCATCTTTATGAATTTCAGTTTAGGCAAGCCAACTACAAGATCTTTACGAATCATTTTATTCAAGTGGTTCATGTGAATGTGTGCAATTCTTCTATGCCAAAGCCAATTCTCTTCTTCTTTTGAAATAAGACAGCATGCAGTATTTGAAGAGATATTGTCTAAATCAAGCATATAGATGTTATTTGTCCTATGTCCAATTAATTTCAAATTTTCATCATGCCAATTTTCTATTAAGCAACTATTGGAATTGATTTTTACCTTGAAGCCTTTGTCACATAGTAGATTAATACTTAGCAGGTTATGTTTCAGTCCCTCAACATACATCCTCAATGATTGTTGTTGAGTCACTTCCAATGTTACAAATGCCAAGTATTCTTCCTTTATTATTGTCTCCATAGGTAACACTACCACTCGACTTAGGGGTAAAGGAAATGAACTTGCTTTTGTCTCCAGTCATGTGCTTGGAACAGCCACTGTCAAGATACCATTTCACATTCTTGGCTTTCCAACACACCAACAAAACAAAATCATGTTTTTGATTTAGGTACCCAAATCTGTTGGGGTCCTTTTGAGTTAGTTGGAGCATTAGTTCCTTTAAGAACCCATATATATTTAGACTCATTATAAGCATATTTTCTGTAATGACATGTAGAAGCTGTGTGACCTTTTCTAGCACAGAAATAGCATTTAACAAATGGTGTGTTTGACGTCATAGGTGCGGCAAAAAATTTCTTGAAAGATTTCTCATGTATCTTAGGTTTATAGCCTATTCCAGCCTTATCATAAACACATTTTTGCTGTCCTAACAATGCATCCAAATTAACTCTACCATTTGTGAACTTGGCTAAGTCATTTTTCAGTTTTTCAACTTCTTTAGTCGATGTACAGCTAGATGCATTCCAGATTTCTTTATCACTAGTAACTCTAGATAGATCACCATTCAAATGATTTATATGTTTCTCTAACTTAGGACATTTATCACATATAGGTGCATCTAAGATAGTAGCTAGTTTTTCTTTTAAAGCACAATTTTCTGTTTTTAATTGATATACCTCTTTGTTTAAAACAAAAGTTTTCTCCTCTAAGCATGTGATGGTTTTCTTAGACTTAGTTAGCAATCTAGCAAGTCTAATGGATTCTCTATGAAGTTCTTCAAAAGCATTTTGCAATTCATCATAAGAAGGTTGACAATTAGAACTTACTTCACTTTCTGAATCACTGTTATTGCTGGCCATCAAGCACAAGTTTGCCTCCTCAGATTCAGATTCTTTAGTGGAATCTAGATCATTATCATCCCAAGCAATGTAGGCCTTTCTTGGCTTTCTCCACTTCTTGTCCTTTGAGTCAAACTTTTCTATTTTGTCCTTCTTTTGCAGTTTTGGACAGTCAAGCTTCATGTGGCCAATCTTTCCACATTCATAGCATGTGATGTTGTTGGAAGAGTTGTCACCTTTGCTGAAATTTCTCCTTTGAAAGGTGGATGGATTTCTTTTGAAGTTTCCTTTCTTCTTTAGGAAGTTCTTGAATTTTCTAACTAGCATTCCCATCTCTTCTTCAGATTCAGCCTTTTGTTCTAAATCATCATTATCACTGTCTTCTACTTCTTTGACTTGTGATTTCAGAGCCAATCCCTTCTTTCTTTTATCAGTTTCTTCACTTTCATTTAGTTTGTTCAACTCCAATTCATGTTCTTGTAATTTTACAAACAGTGTGGCAATGTTCATTTATGAGAGATCTCTGGATTCTGAGGTTGCAGTGACTTTAGGTTGCCATTCCCTGCTCAAGCATCTCATGACTTTGTTAATTTGATCCTCATTTGAGATTGTCTTTCCAAGACCAGCCAATTGATTTACGATGTGTGTGAATCGCTTTTGTATTTCAGTCATAGGTTCTCCTCGATTCATTCTGAACAGCTCATACTCATGTGTGAGGGTGTTCATTCTTGCTCTTTTGACATCTGAGGTTCCTTCATGTGTTACTTGCAATGTATCCCACATCTCCTTTGCTGATTTGCAATTTGAAACCCTGAAAAACTCATCACGGCTTAAAGCAGATGTTATAATATTCTTAGCACGTGCATTATATTGAATTATTTTCTTATCATCCTCATTCCATTCAGTTTTAGGCTTATTTCTTCGAGCACCATTAGTATCTACAGTAGAAGGGACAAATGGTCCATTTTCTACTGCATCCCATATGTCAACACCTGCTGCCTCAAGAAAGATTACCATTCTTTCCTTCCAATAGATATACTCAGATCCATTGAAGGCAGGCGGGCGTGCAAGGGAAGCCCCTTCATTTAAATAGTCATTGTAAGCCCTGCTCTTATAGCTGTTAAGCCAAACTTAAGAGTTTAGCTCTGATGCCAATTGTTGTTTTGGCTTCAACGACTCAAGAGGGGGGGGGGGGTGAATTGAGTTTTCAAAGAAAATATTTCCCTCTTAAAACTTTTTCACAAAGCTTTATAAATCAGAGTTGTGGATTTATGTTCTCGGGATCTTTTATAAAATCGATGAAGGGTTTTTACAAAATCTTGAATAGAAGGAGATGAGGATAAGAAAGATTAATAACGAATAGGTCCAGGTTCAATAACTTAGTAATAACAAAATACAGTTTATACAGATCAAGAATAGAAATTATATTTGAACTTTAAACATCCAAATCACAGGTTCTTTATCATAAACAGAAATTAAATAGTCTGAGTTTAGAGATATTACACAACCAGATTTATCCTGGTTCAGTCACCACCATTGTGACATACATCCAGTCCCCACTCCACCTATGGGATTTCACACACTAACACACAAGCTTTGCCAGGTAGCTTGAAAAACCTTTACACCACAGAGCACTCCTTCACCTCGAGATACCATACTCTTGTGAAGAGCCTCAATGTTCTTCCTTAGGGATACCTCACCCTAATCACTCAGAGAGACTCCCTCTTTCTTTACAATAGAAAATTAAAAACAAAAGTTGATTTCTAACTCTCAATAGTCAGATAAAACAAATTGAAGCACTTATGAGTATTGAAACACTCTTTTCATAGTAGGCTCAATGAAGATGATGAATGATATGTGTATCGTTATAATTCTTTTGTTATTTATTATGATTCTTCTTAAAGTGTTCCTTTGATCCCTCTTTATATAGAAAACAAGTTATAGTCGTTGGAATCAATTAAAACAGATTTGGATTAGCAGAATCTGTTTGCTTGATTCTCGTTCTTGAGATAAGATTCTGATAGCTCTTATAGAATTCGCATCCATAAAATAACGAGTCCATTTGGAAAAATAGCCGCGTCCATCTTTAAAAAATAGCCGCGTCAATCTTAAAACAAATATCCGCGTCCATTTGCCACGTCAGCAGACGGGAGTACTAACACAAAGTAATTAGACGTGCTCCAACTAATAGACGAGCGCTTGTATCACTTTAGTGGACGAGCACTTCTGTCACTTTAGCAGATGTGCGCTTGTGTCATTTTAGTAGACGTGTGCTTCTGTCACTTTTGTAGACATGAGCTTCTGTCATTTTAGTAGACGTGAGCTTCTGACACTTTCTTGGAAGCCAGCTTTTACCATTGTTGGAGGAGAGCTTCTATTATTCCCAGTGTTGGACGAGCGCTTATATTATTCCAGTGTTGGACGATCGAGCGCTTATATTATTCTTTCCAAAAATCATTTTCATTAATGAAAACTTATTCCTTTTAATGCAGGTTATGTAAAATGATTTTCTTCATGCATCTTTCTTAATTGAGCTATTTGTGAATAAGAGATTTCATCTCTTACAAATCATCTAAGACTTAACACTAATTTCTTCGTTTAAGCTCTTGTCTTGATGATTCCTTGATCTTCGTCCTTGCTCTTTGATTCCTCCAAGTTCTTCCTTGAATATTCTCCTTTGATTGCTCACTGAACTTGTTGAATATTGCTTGATACCTGTCTTTACAATTTGACACTAAACACTTGCATACACATTAAGTTGTATTTGTCATATATCAAAATCTTTAAGTCATTTATTCTAACATTCTTGAGCTAATTATGCGAGTTAAATCTTGTTTTCTCCCAAATTTAGTTTTTATTGTCCCTAAGCAATGTTTTGAGTCACTTAAATAGTTTTTAGGATATTTTGGTTATTTTTGAGTCAATAAAGCATTTAATGCTACTCTTTATTTTCAGGATAAAAGTGAAGCTCAAGGGAACTTGGAGAATTGAAGAAAACAAGCTAAACGAAGAATTTCAAGGTCTCGCCCACTGCTCGCCCCACGAGCCAGAGCTGATGCTGAGCAAGAAATTGGGATCTTTCATACTCGCCCCGCGAGCCAGACACAGGGAAGCTGAAGACATTCTGTCTCCTCCCACGAGACAGCTATCGCCCCGCGAGAGTTCAAACTCAGATAACTGTTAAGAGTTTGTCTCGATCCACGTGCAAGTTCTTAATTGGATTGAGAATTAAAGAAAGTCTGAGACTTGGTCAACATGAAGCTACATGACTCAGTACAAATTCTATTGAAATTGCATGACAATATTTGATTTTGAATTGGACTAGGATTAGAATTGAGGGCCCACACACAATGAGGAATCCAATTGGAATTAGACAAAGATATAAAAGAGAAGCCTCACATTGCTGGAACGGGAGCGCCGCAGAGAGATAGTGTCTTTTTGACTCAAAGTGATATGCTTGGTCCCACATGAAGATTTGTTGTTGAACTAATTTGGAACCAAATCACGTACATGGCATATGATGTTATCAATAGAAATCCAATTGAAATTGAAATTGGATATTGGATGGAAAGAAGTTATAGCCCCTGTGCAAGTTTAGTGAAATTGAAAGAAAGGAAGTTCGGTTGACATGAAGTAAATTGTGGTAGGGGCCCACATAATAGATTGAAGATTTGCACGGCTTATTGTGACACCCTCTATCCCGCATGTATTTATAAAGCGATAACATAGAAGGAAATAATTTAGTTTTTTGAAATTAGATAAATACATGCATATCATTTATTACAAAAGAAAACCAACGGGTAAAGGATACCACATTGTAACAAGGTCTCAACGCGGAAATAAAACATGTTTAAAGGATAACATAACATTAACAAAACATATAACAACACGGATAACAACTAAACTAAACTTCAAGAAGCGGCTCCTCAGAGTCACTCCTCAACACGCTGCTCACCGTCCTCTGCATAACACAAAAAGGGGTACATGCAAGGCAACAACAAAAGACGGGGAGTAAGAAACATATATATCAACATAACGGCATGGAAGCAGTTAGCAAGATGAAAATGCATCATATAAACATAACATATCAACACAACCATCTCATCACATCAATATCATACATATATATATATATATATATATATATATATATATATATATAATTCCAAACAAAGTATGTTATGCAATGCAACGCTACTCCACTACTCCAATGCATGAATAAGCAACACAGCGCAGAATCAACAATTGCCACCTCCGCTTGGGCCACTCGGCTATCCAAGTTCATCATCATCATCAATGTTATCTTTCATCTTTAGTCTTTAATATTTTATCACATAATCTTTTCACTTACACTCTGGCCAAAAAGCACCAGAGCTCAACACCTTGACCATTAAGCATCAATGCCCTCTTGGCCACTCGGCTACCAAGGTCCAATATCTTTTAACAACACATTGACATTATGCATCAAGGGCCCCTTGGCCACTGGGCTACCAAGGTAAAAAACAACAACACTCTGGCCAAAAAGCACCAAAGCTCAACACCTCGACCACTCGGCTATCGAGGCCCCCTTAGAGCGAACGCTAGGCTACCAAGGTATAGAACATCATCTTTCCACTTTAATTATTAACACTCCGACTGATCAGGTATAGAGCTCAACACCTTGACCATTAAGAATCAAGGCCCCCTTGGCCACTCGACTACCAAGGTACAGAACAACATCTTTAAGTTATCTAACCCATCTTTTCTTCGTTTGGTGTCTTCTTTCATTAATTAGATACTTTGGGGTAGAACCCCTGTTCTCAGCATTCTGGTTCTGTACAGGTCAAGGGGCACGGGTGTTCTCACCTTCAGCACGGGCGTGTTGGATCTGCAGGCAAGCACGGTTGTGCTGCCTGCTGAGCACAGGCGTGCTCACTTGCGTGCCCTACTCTGGATTTCAAACTGGAGCACAGGCGTGCTCCCTGTTAAGCACGGTCGTGCTCGATAGAGCGTAGTCGTACTGATCTGGGCAGAAAGGGTCAGAAACCCTTTCCCAAATCCTTGGGGCAGATCACAAATTCAACCTATTGGCTTTTAACTAATCCATCAAACATCAGCTTCATTAATCTTAACTGTTCTTCATTAATATTCATGTCTTATTGTCACAGGGAATTAATCCCTTAATCACATCTTCATCATTAATGTTCCTAGAACACTCACTAATCAATCCTAGGGTCTTTAACTAAGCCCTATGAACATAACCTTATATCTCACACTATATTCATGGATTATGAACAACTGGGAAAATATCCCTTAAATCTTATTGTCATTGTTAACGTATTTTAACGTCATCACATCATTAATAAGCCATATTAATTGGTAATAGTCTTATTAACTTCATTGTTGGCATTAACATACCCAACAATCAACACTCAAACGAAGCACCACATCATCATCATTATCATAACAGCATTCTCATAATCATAACAGCATCATCATTATAATAGCATCATCATCATCATAGATATTCATGGCATCATTAAACATCATACTCAATTGGGCATACCAATACCATTGATAAGCCTTTGGCTTATCTAGTTTTACAACTAGATGGACTGTGGTTTTTGTGCAAATTATTCGAGTTCAATCTCGTTTTCGCCTGAATTTGTCCTTGTTTTGTTCCTAAGTAGACTTTGACTCGTTCTAGGCATTTTTTAGTAGTTTTTGGTCTATTTTGAATAGAATTACGCTTTTTGTTTCTTTTTATTGTTTCAGGTTAGAAGTGAAGCTCCGAGAGTCAAGGAAAGTCAAGAAACAGTGGAAATTGTCAATCTGGAGATACTCGCCCATGAGAGCCTCAAGACCACCAAGCAAAGAATAAATCATACATTCTGTCTCGCCTCGCGAGTCACCTTCTCGCCTCGCGTACCTGAAGGCCTGACTGTGCCAGAGAAGTCATCCTTTCTGGTTCGCCTCGCCAATAACATTTCGCCTCGCGATCATTCAACCTCAGGATGGAGCCAAAACTGAAATTCGCCACGCGATAAGCTTCTCTCCTCGCGAGAGACTGAAGACCCTGGAAGACAGAGACCATCACGGGCTAGCCGTGATGAAGGTCACGGCTGTGACAGATTAAGGTTTGAAGACTCGCCCCGCAAACACACTCTCGCCTCGCGAGAATCCAAATTGAAAGCACGACAAAACTAATGTTCGCCTCACGAAATCTTGTTCGCCCCGCGAGCGTCCGAGAACCAGAATCCCTATTTATAGGCTGTTTCAGATCAGATTTAGGGACTTTTGGAGATTCCACTTGTTTTAGATCAGTTTTAGGACGAATCCTTGTTTCTGGAGCTGTGTCTCCCTTTTCTTTTCTTATTTTATTATGGAGATTATTGCCGATTGTTCGTTTGTCGTCACGGGCATGAGGAACTAATCCCCTCGTCTAGGGAATCAATGAAGCCACTCATGGCGGTATAGTGTTCATGTGATGTATGTTTTTCTCCCCTTTTCTCAATTAATGTTTTCCAATTCTGATTTGATTGTGTTGATCATATGCATGCGTGATCGACTTGTTAACGTTGATGAGGCTTAGTCAGCTATTCACGTTTAGAACTTGAATTGGGATCATCGATCGAATATTGCACGAGAGTGGGTAGGAGATCGGTGCAACCATATATGGAACAAGAATTAATAGAGTTTGTTGATTAGGATTATGAGACCTAGTAAGTAATTAATCCAATCTTCGAATACGTCCTATTGAGCACGATAGTGGATATAGGAGAATTTGGGGGTCCCGGTTGACATTGTAATTGAACTTAGGGAGGAATACATCATCACTTGGGTACTATGCATTATTGGGTAGGTGGATTTGAGACCCTAGATATTTTAATTTCTGATTTTTAATACCTTAGCGTTATTTGATTGGTTATTTGAATTGCGATCTTAATCTCTCTCTCTCAACCACTTTCCCCACTTGACCAAACGTATCTGATTTCCCGCGGATTAGTTGAATTGGTAGCCCAATCCTTGTGTTCGACCTCGGTAAATTCTTACCGTGTTTATTACTTGCGACGACCCGGTACACTTGAGAGAAAGAAAAAGGCTTGAAGCGAGTAATCTTGAGAGGATGGCCGAAGAAAATCCTCCTCCTCCTCCTCCTCGTTACAAGCCTCTCTTCGAGTACAGTCTACCCAACTTGGGGGATTGTGATTCTTCCATCGTGAGAGGCAACCTCAATACAGACTCCTTCAGAGTGGAAGGATGTGTCACAGCCTATATCCGTGAGAATCAGTTTTATGGGAGTGGCAGACAAGACCCTCACAGGCACATCACCCACTTCCTTGAAGCTTGCGACTTGCAGAGGACAAGAGGTGTTTCTCAGGATGAGTTTCGCTTGCGGCTATTCCCTCCCTCTCTTAGGGATGTCGCTCGCGATTGGTTTGACAGCTTGGATAGGAACAGTATCACAACTTGGGAGCAAATGGCACAAAAGTTCCTAACTAAGTATTTTCCTCCTCAGAAAGTGGCACAAGCAAGAGTGGCCATTACATCTTTCAGACAGACAGAGGGTGAAACTTTTAATGAATCTTGGGAAAGGTACAACGTGCTCTTGAGAAGATGTCCTTCAGCTTTCTTTGACCCGGTCTCCAAGGTTCAACATTTCTTTAACGGGTTAAGGGGACGCTATCAGATGAATTGTGATGCCGCAGCTGGCGGTTCCTTTTCCTTTTTATCAGCTGAGGATGGATAGGCATTATTAGAGAAGATGTCGTACAATGATTACAACCGTGGTAGGGAGACCTCAAGTGGAGTCAGTTCTGCAACAATGGAAGCCATTCTGGAGCAAGTTAAATCGTTGAAGATGCAAGTTGCGACTTTGTCAGAGAACAAGAAGGTTAATGCGGTACACGAGGGAATGCCTCCGGGTTGTGATAATTGTAATGGAAATCATGACACTCAGAGCTGTCCGTTCAACTTCTCTCGAGAACATGTAGACTCATGCCACAATTTTTATGACAGTGTGCCCCAAAACAACTATCAGAGGAACAGACAGAATGACTACAGTCAGAATCAGAATAGGGGGTATATGAGGAGAGACCATCCGGGTTTCGCTTGGAGTAATGCTAGTGGAGGTCTATCCGGGTAACAACAACCTCAACAGAATTGGCAACAACAACCTCCACATGGTCAGAGGCCTAACTATGGGATCCATCAACATAATACTCAGCAGGCTCTTCAGGGGCCTAATCAGTTGCACATAACAGATGGTGGAAGGCAGCCTTGGGAATTGGCTTTTGAGAAGATGAGCGCGACGGTTGACAAGGTGAGCGCGACAGTTGACAAGGTGAGCGCGACAGTTGACAAGTTGGCAATCAATACAGAGAAGGTGAATACGACGGTTGACAAGTTGGCAACGCATACAGGGGCAACAATTCACAATCTAGAAATGCAGATAGCTCAGCTCGCAAAGCAACTGAATGAGCGTCCCCCAGGCACTTTCCCAGGTGATACCGAGAACAACCCTAAGAACCAATGCAGCACCATAACAACTAGAAGTGGTAGGGTGTTGGGATCTAACAGGGGAGGAACTGGTTCTCAGGAAGACAAGGCCTCAGAGCAACCACATGTTGAGGAAGAGCAACCTGAGAAAGAGGAGTAGGCAAGAGACAAGGCACCGGAGCAAGGGGGGAGGTTAAAACTTGTAGATGAAGAGTTCCGAAAGAAGAAGTGGGTTGAACCCCAGGACCTCCCGCCCTACATGAAGGTACCCTATCCTGAGAGATTGAATAAGCCTCAACAGGATAAGCAGTTCAACAAATTCCTTGATGTCTTCCGCAAACTTCAGATTAACATTCCATTTGCGGATGCTTTGGAACAGATGCCATCTTATGCTCGGTTTATGAAGGAGCTTCTCTCCAAGAAGCAGAAAATAGTGGATGAGGAAACGGTTGCTTTGACTGAGGAGTGTAGTGCCATTCTTCAGAGAAAACTACCTCCAAAGTTGAAGGATCCCGGTTCTTTTTCTATACCATGCACCATTGGGGAGATGACTCTAGGGAAGGCATTGTGTGATCTAGGGGCAAGCATCAACTTGATGCCCCTCTCTATGATGAAGAAATTGGGGATCAAGGAAGTCAAGGATACACGGATGTCACTCCAACTAGCCGATCGTTCTATAAAATATCCTTATGGGGTGGTCGAAGACTTGTTAGTGAAGGTGGACAAGTTCATATTTCCGGCGGACTTTGTGGTTCTTGATATGGATAAAGACGCTGATATCCCTCTCATATTGGGTAGGCCTTTCTTGGCCACTGGGCGTGCCTTGATAGATGTGCAAGAAGGGAAACTCACTCTAAGGGTGCAAGATGAGAATGTAGTCTTCAATGTCTTCGAAGCAATGAAGCACCCCACTGAGAGGTCGGATGTGT
Source organism: Sophora flavescens (assembly GCA_030762895.1). NCBI lineage: Eukaryota > Viridiplantae > Streptophyta > Magnoliopsida > Fabales > Fabaceae > Sophora > Sophora flavescens. The sequence continues at coordinate 155,688,407 of CM061062.1, forward strand.
ATCGAGTGGATATGGTGGATTCGATTGTCAAGGCAAGGGCCACTAGAGAAGCCCATGGTTCTTCACTTACTCAAGTGTTGGTAAAATCCCATGATGATGATGGTGAGGAAGAAGACCCTTTGGGGGATGAGGACTATCTTGAGTGCTTGAAACACATGGAAGCCTTACCGAGTCTCCCAAGGGATGAATGTGCAAAGGAAAAGCTCAACAAGGAAAGAATGGAAGAAGATGACAAGGCACCGGAGTTGAAGCAACTCCCAACCCACTTAAGGTATGCATTCTTGGGGGAGAAGGGACAACATCCGGTAATCATTAGCAATGCCTTGAAAAAAAATAAAGAAGAGAAGCTATTGAGAGTTCTTAGGGAACACAAATCCGCCATTGGGTGGAAGATTTCTGACCTAAAAGGTATAAGCCCCTCCCTATGCATGCATAAGATTTTGATGGAGGATGATCATAAGCCGGTGGTTCAACCACAAAGACGGTTAAATCCCATCATGAAAGAAGTTGTGCGTAAGGAAGTGATTAAACTTTTGGATGCCGGAATCATCTATCCAATCTCGGATAGTAAATGGGTTAGTCCAATTCATGTGGTCCCAAAGAAAGGAGGCACCACAGTGGTGGTCAATGAAAGCAATGAATTGATCCCAACAAGGACCATCACGGGGTGGAGAGTATGTATCGACTATAGAAAGCTAAATGAAGCCACAAGGAAAGATCACTTCCCTCTTCCCTTCATTGATCAAATGCTAGAAAGGTTAGCCGGACATGAATACTATTGTTTTTTGGATGGTTACTCCGGCTATAATCAAATTGTGGTAGATCCTCAAGATCAAGAGAAGACGGCTTTCACGTGTCCCTATGGAGTCTTTGCCTATAGGAGGATGCCCTTTGGATTGTGCAACGCTCCTGCTACTTTCCAAAGGTGTATGCTTTCTATTTTCTCGGACATGGTGGAGAAATGCATTGAGGTGTTCATGGATGACTTCTCGGTCTTTGGGACCTCATATGACAATTGCTTGCAGAACTTGACTTTGGTGCTTAAAAGGTGCCAAGAGACTAACCTTGTGCTCAATTGGGAGAAATGGAACTTCATGGTCAAGGAAGGTATAGTCTTGGGGCACAAAATCTCCCAAAGGGGGATTGAAGTTGATAAAGCAAAGATTGAGCTGATTGAGAAGCTTCCCCCACCAACAAATGTAAAGGGGGTGAGGAGTTTTTTGGGGCATGCCGGTTTCTACCGGAGATTCATCAAGGACTTCTCCAAAATCGCAAGGCCGCTGTGTGACCATCTTGTGAAGGATGTATCCTTTGAGTTTAATGCTTCTTGTTTAAATGCCTTCACTATTTTGAAAAATATGCTTGTCACCGCACCCATAATCACTGCGCCTAATTGGAATTTACCTTTTGAAATCATGTGTGATGCTAGTGATTATGCGGTGGGCTGTTTTGGGGCAAAGGGTGGAAAAATTAGCTCATGTCATTTATTATGCAAGTAAAGTTTTGAATGAGGCACAAGCTAATTATTCCACCACTGAAAAAGAACTACTTGCTGTGGTTTTTGCTTTAGATAAGTTTAGATCCTACATTGTGGGGTCTAAGATTGTTGTTTACACTGATCATGCGGCCATAAAACACTTGATGACAAAACAAGAGGCCAAACCTAGATTAATACAGTGGATTCTTCTTTTGCAGGAATTTGATCTCGAGATTAAGGACAGGAAGGGATCCGACAATGGTGTGGCGGACCACTTATCTAGGTTGGTCAATCCCGACACCAAGGAGGAATTGTTAGACATCAAGGAAGAATTTCCTGATGAAAAGCTGTTTGCACTTATTGAAAATTCCCCTCCTTGGTTCGCGGACATGGCCAATTTCAAATCTTCAAATGTGGTTCCGCAAGGTTGGACTAGTCAACAAAGGAAGAAGTTCTTCTCGGATGCAAAGTACTATGTGTGGGAGGACCCATATCTTTTCAAGCAATGCTCGGATGGGATCCTAAGAAGGTACATTCCCCATGACCAAATCGGAAACGTGTTGTGGCATTGTCATAGTTCGGATTATGGTGGGCACTATGGGGGAAAGAAGACAGCAGAGAAAATCCTCCAAAGCGGATTTTATTGGCCAAATCTCTTCAAGGATGCCCACACTTTTGTTGAGAACTGTGATCGTTGCCAAAGAGCTGGCAACATCTCCAAGCGGCATGAGCTCCCTTTGAATAACTGCTTGAAGTAGAACTCTTTGATGTATGGGGGATAGATTTCATGGGACCATTCCCACCATCTTTCTCCTATCAATACATTTTGGCGGCTGTGGACTACGTGTCAAAATGGGTAGAAGCAATCCCAACAACCACGGATGATGCGCGGGTAGTCATGGAATTCCTAAGGCGCAATATCTTCTCAAGGTTTGGGGTTCCTAGAGTGTTGATTAGTGATGGGGGATCCCACTTTTGCAACAATCAAATGCACAAGCTTCTTGAGAAGTATGGGGTCAAGCATAGAATCTCTACTCCTTATCATCCTCAGACCAATGGGCAAGCGGAGGTATCCAACCGTGAGTTGAAGCGTATTCTTGAGAAAACAGTCAACTCCTCACGGAAGGATTGGTCAAAAAAGTTAGATGATGCCTTATGGGCTTATAGGACTGCCTTCAAGACTCCAATTGGAAGGTCTCCTTACAATTTGGTGTTTGGAAAGGCGTGCCACCTGCCGGTGGAATTGGAGGAAAAGTCTTATTGGGCAATTCGAGAACTCAACTTTGATTTGATGAAGGCCGGTGAGAAGAGGCTTCTGGACTTAAATGAGTTGTCCGAAATCCGCATGCAAGCATACGAAAATGCAAGAATCTACAAAGAGAGGACTAAGGCATGGCATGATAAGCACATCTTGCCTAGGAAGTTTGAGCCCGGACAAATGGTACTTCTTTATAACTCAAGGTTGAGACTCTTTCCTGGGAAGCTGAAGTCAAAGTGGTCAGGACCATTCAAGGTCCTCCATGTTTTTCCACACGGAGCAGTAGAGTTAGAAGGGGCCTCTGGAAATATCAAGGTAAATGGTCAAAGACTAAAGCATTATCATGGAGAACCAATCCCAAATGGCAAGCAAGTGCTTTTTCTGAGTTAACCCTTAGGGGGCGACTTGAGTCAGGCTCGGGACGTTAAACAAGCGCTACTTGGGAGGCAACCCAAGCTAGGTATCCTTTAATTTTAGTTTCTGTCATTTTCATTGATAATTAAATTTAAAAAAAAAAAGCTTGATTCGCCACGCGAATCAACAGTGGCCGCGCGAGACAGAAGCCCTGAATCTCAGAGGCTTGCTTTCATTTGTCTCGCGACGCGAGGTATACTTTCGCCTCGCTATTCTGGGCATCATCATCTGTTGGAATTCCAGATTCGCCTCGTGAGATACTACTCGCCTCGTTATTCAGGAAAGTGTGAAAACAATTTTTCCAGATTCGCCTCGCGAGTGATCTCTCGCCTCGCGAATCTGCACTTAAGGTTTTAATTTGCAGGAGTTATTCCAGGATGCTATGCAACAAAAGGGAGCCCGTGAGACCAATTGGATGAGGAGGCAACCATGGAAACTCGATCAGGGAGCACCCTCTCCTTTCCTCACTCTTGTTTTTGTTTTTATTTTTGTTTGTCACTCTTGAATAATTTGAGAAGATCAAGAGTTTGTGTATAAATGTGTGTCGGCAAGCTTGTTGGATTTTGATTAAATTGAGCATAGATTGATTGCATGAATTATTTTGACCATTGATGATTTCCCCCTAGGTTCTGAAGATACAAAATTGATCCCCATGTGAAAAATTGAAAATTGAACTTTGAGAATTTTATTGTGATTACTTGATTTACGATAAGTTTGGGGTGAGGGGGTGCACACACTAGGAATTGTATCTCGGTCAAAAAATTTGCAAAATGTCCAGGTGAGGATTTGAGCCTCCAACTTTGTTTTTGATTGTGTGAATCACTTTTAAGTTGCACTTTCCCGGATTTTCTTGAATCCACTAGTGGAAAATATACATTAGACGGTAAAGGTTTACGTCAGTTAACCAAAAGCTAGACGTTAAAAAGGAGGCGGTGGCAGTTTTGTAAATATCAGGCTTCATTATTTCAATTTTAACATCAGTTGTTTTAATGACTGACGTTAAAAGTGAAGTGACTCACTTTTAACGTCAGTTCAATAAAGAACTGACGTTAAAAGTGAATATTTTAACGTCAGTTCGATAAAGAACTGACGTTATAAGTAAGTCTCTTCACTTTTAACGTCAGTCCCTACATCAACAGACGTTAAAGGTTATTTTAATAATTTTTTTTATCTAGTATACGATTCCTTCCGCATTGCCTTCCTCAAAGTTTCAGTTTCACATGATCATTGCTTTGATGTTTTGTGTTTCTGTTTTGAAAACTAAAATATATGTGCGAAGTATAAGTTGAATCAACAACCCAAACCGGATCTCATTCATGAAGACAAATACATACTGATCGATACAGAAGATTGAAAGGGTTTAAAATCCTATAAAAAGTTACGTTGAAAGGGTTTAAAATCCTATAAAAAGTTACATTGAAAGGGTTTAAAATCCTAAACATTAAAGCTACATCCCATCAGAGAGTTTTATGAAATATGCCAAAGGGAAAACTATATATACTCCGAAGACCTCAGAAAACTGGGGGGCATGAGAGAGCTCAAGAGAGAGGCAAAAACAGGTGCACCAGATCCGTTTCAAGCAAAGGCAAGTGGTTCCAGAGACTTCCAAGACGGTCACTTGCTGCCAAAGCCGAGGTTTTGGAACCGTGACCCCGAGCACCCGATTAGCCCTCCAACAGCTGATTCTCCTGAAGGTGATAAGGTGAGCAACTCACACTATGTAATTTACTCAGACTTATCACCCATGCAATGTAATTTACTCAAACTCAGAAGTTGTTTGACCATTAAGACAAAGACCTTTGAGTCTAGGAATTGGAAGTAAGAGTGATGAATTTAATCTACAGTGTAGAGCCATATTGTGAAGCGTAAAATTAAAAGGATGGAAGGAAGCTATTTATAGGAGCAGGGGATGAAGTTACTAAGCTATTCCGATTTTGAAGAAAACTTACCTATAAACTTAATGCTCATTAAGAGGATTGAGTTACAAGGTGCATGGGTAAGTAGCACAAGATACTCAAAGGAATGAATGTTTTTGCAGATATCTATACACTTTTAACGCCGGCTTTTTAAAAAACTGACGTTAAAAGTGTTTTTAATAAAAAATATTAATTGTTAACGCCGAGGTTTTATACAACTGACGTTAAAAGTTTGATTTTTACTTCAGTTAAATAAATAGCTGACGTAAATAATCCTATATATTATACACGTGCAGAATGAATATTGGAAATAATGTAATTAATACACGGGAACTTGGCAGTCATCAAATAAGTTGACTTTAAAAATGAGGTGGTGGGTAAACTATTTGCGTCAGTTCTATAAATAACTGACTTAAATAATTATGAAACTCATTTCATTGGTTGTCATGTCCCTGTTGTCCCTCTTAACGCAGATCACTCCATATAGTACTGCAGTTTATTTCTAAACCTTTTTTTATACAAGTTTATTTTTAATTTTTATTAATTAGCTTGAATTAGTAAACAAATTATTGTGCAAATTAAAATAAATAAACACTTAACATAAAACAAGTTATATGTATAATCAAATCGTATGACATTGAAGCGATTCATAAGTTAAAATTACATGATTAAAAGATAAAAAATTTCTGCAACATAGCCCTAAAATATAAAAAAGTTTCTGCATCAACATCATTTTCTTCTCAGTCCTGTCATCAGAAACTCCAATGGATGCATCACCTCCCTCACTTGAATTCCAAGATGCAAAGTAAATGCTCAGTCACTAGCTGCGAAAGCAAAGTGAAATGGATCTTTGCATCTTTCTTCTTCAGTGGAGTTCCTTGATGCATCATCTTGAATCCACAATCACTTGCTTCCAAAGCAAAGTGAAAGGGATGACGGGGATGAAATAAAGTGAGAGAATCACATTACGTGATTCACCCAACCTTAATATCCATGCAATGTAATTTACTCAAACTCAGAAGTTGTTTGACCATTAAGACAAAGACCTTTGAGTCTAGGAATAGGAAGAAAGAGTGATGAAGTTAATCTCCACGACAGAGCCATATTGTGAAGCAGAAAATTAATTAAAAGGAGATGGAAGCTAGGAAGCTATTTATAGGAGCAGTGGATGAAGTTACTAAGTTATTCTGATTTTCTTGAAAACTTATCTATAAACTTAATGCTCATTAAGAGGATTAGGTACAAAGGTGAATGGGTAAGTAGCACAAGAGTCAAGGGAATGAATGTTTCTGCAGAAACTAATAAACCTTTAACGTCCGTTGTGTAATACAACCGACGCTAAGAAGTTGTGAGTGTTTTTAACGCCGGTTTCTTAATACAACTTACGTTAAATATATGACATTTAACGCCGCTTATTACTAACAACTGACGTAATAAGTGTGAGAGTTTTTAACGTCAGTTTATTAAGACAACTGACGTTAAATATATGATCTTCAACGTCAGGTTTTACCAAAAACTGACGTAAAATGTTGTTTTATTTTAATTATAACGTTTACCCCCGCGCGCCTTCTCCACTTCTCTACGTACGTCTTTTCTCTTTTCATCACGCTCAACCCTCACTCTCGCTCTCACTCTGCCCTAATCACGCGCTCATCTCCACCGCAACCACCGCGAGGGCTTCTTCGCCACCACCGTGAGGTACACTCTTAACCCCTAACTCTGTCTTTCCCGCTCCTTCTTTGCAATAACTTGACATCTCTCTTTCCCCTGGCCTTCCCGCGCACTAACTCTCCTTGTCCCTCTCGCTCTCTCGCAACCACATCGAACGTTGGCCACCACTCGAGCTTCCCCCCCACCACCACGCGAGCGCCTATTTCTGGTGAGTCTTTAATTAGGGCACATTTTTTTATTCACGGTTTTGAGTGCATGCATGTTGCTCTGCTGGTTTGAAACTGTAGTCTCAGTAGTTGAAACTTGAAACTGTGAGTTTGAGTTGTTTGGAATGTCTCTATTTTTGGTTTTGAGTGTATGTTGAAACTGTAGTCTCAGGTGAGTTGTAACTTTAAACCGTGAGTTTGAGTTGTTTGGAATGTCTCTATTTTTGGTTTTGAGTGCATGTTGCTCTGCTGGTTGATCTGTCACGGCCGTGATGCTCATCACAACTAGGCCGTGATCGGCTTCCGCCTATGAGGGTCTGATTCAGTTGGCACGTTACGGCCGTGATGGACATCACGGCCAGGCCGTGACCAGTGCTTGGCAATGTTCAAAAACTATAGTTTTCAATCTCCCGTATTGTCCTTATATTGGATATATAGATGTTTTGTATATCTACAGGACCTATCTAGTTATTTTTATTTATACTTCTGTATTTATTTTGAGTTATAACCTATGTTAATACATATATATTGTTTTTGAACAGGCATACATATGGATCAGTCGGATAGCCCACATGCACGGGAGGACACTGTTGGGGTTTCGCAGGACCCGATCACGCCTACGCCTGCTGATTCTAGTGTAAGTTTACATGCATGTTATATAATGCTTTAGTCCTTCTTGTTAATGTAAGTTTATAATGTTACAACCCTCTATTTTATCTTTTTTTTTTTGTCCATACAGACATCACAGGCTCATAGGAAACGGGGTAGAGGAGCCACCTCGTTGAAGAAACTAGAGAAGGACAGGCAGAGCGGACAGAAGCTTGAGGTGTCCTTCGATGCTAATCTAAATGCCCAGGGACCCCGTGCTAAAGAATTTAATAAGTGGGTGTTTCTACAAGCGAAGCAACACGTAAGCATCAACTATAACCATTGGAATGACGTTCCACAGAACGTTAAGGATCAGATTTGGGAGGCTATCACGGTATTTTACCTTTACATTCGTTTGATTTACATTATTAGATAATTATCCGAGTTATAATCCTTCCAGTTGTTATATATGTATCTAATGTGTAGGTAGCTTGGACTGTGCCAAATGACGAGGATCATCGTCATAAATGTATGAAAATGGCATCAAAGCGTTGGAATGGGTTCAAGCATGATCTTACCAGGTACTATCTATCTGGGAAGAAGCGGCTTGATAAAATGTTCTCGGATTATCCCTGGATTGATCAGGATACTTGGGATATGTTTACCAGGAGTCGACAGGATGAAGAATTTCAGGTTGGTTGATTAAGTTAATTTTGTATGCTTATTATAGATCATTTAACTATATTTAATTATGTGTTTTTGTTTGAATAGGCTAAGGCAAATAAGGGTCGGCAGAATCAGGCGAAGAACGTCCACCGCCACACCATGTNTCAGGGTGGGTACCATACTCGGATCCAAAGAGATGATGGCGGATAGGTTGAGGGCGAAGCGGAAGAGCACTCTTCTAGGATTTAAATAGTAGAGGTAACTGAGGGCACACAATCAAGTCCTTCGTCGGACATCGACCGCGAGGATGTCCAGTTAGCCGGCGCATGACAAAGGCGGGATCTTTTAAAGTCGATGCCACTCGCGAAGTGGCAGATAAGATTGTAAGTAAATAATTAACTTGATTTCAATTGATATTTGTATAGATACTTGCAACACTTTTCACTTGCACATTTTTTCATTTTTTTTCATTGTAGATGGATCTTAAAGCAAAATCCTCCCAGGGCGCATTCGTCCCTTCTGGACGGCAGGACGTCTTGATGACTTCTCTAGGCAAGAAAGACCATCCTGGTCGGGTTCTCGGTGTTCCTGGGAACGTGACCATCAAACAATATTATGGCAAGTCTGCTTCACGAAAGCGGGTGGTCAATGAAGCATCAATTTTGGCTGACATTACTCAGCACCTCATGACCAACCCAGATATTACATCACATCTGATGCAAGGCTTAATAGACCCAGAATTCAAGCAGGCGCTTGCCAGAGAGCTTTCCTCCGTCGGTACATCCCAGGACACCGCAAGGCTTGCCAACGCTTCACATGTGAGCACAAAAGAGAGTTTTAGTATGGCACATGTGGAGGACGATGAGTTGGCAGCTAGGGAGCGGGAGTTGGAAGTCCAGCGCCATGAGCATGAGTTGGAAATGAAAAGGCGTGAGCTTGAGTTGGACTCCAAACGACGTGAGCTCGAAATGTTAGCAAAGGTATTTATTCATTATTAATGTCCCAAATAGTCAAATAATTACTTGTGTTTTTTTTAATTATCAAAAACTTATATATTTTATTTTTTCTAAACTGAAGGCCAAGTCGACGTCGGTGTCGCTGTCACCTATCACTCGTTTGTTCTCACTTGGTGAGGATTATGCGTATGAGATTTTTGCATGTCCATTGGAGCACGATGGATGGGTGGCACGCCCAGATCAAGAGAGGATATTTTCCTTCGTTGGTGACGATCTCGGGAACGCCTGCAGAAATAACGTCTGGATGAACAACAATGTCATCGGTCTACCGTGCACGTAAGTTAATTTTAATTTTATAACTTATTTATTTTTGGTATTTTTCCATTTAATAATTTATTTTAATTTCAATATATATATTATGTAATTAACATCCACACCCTTTTCATATCTTAGGTATCTCCATCGTCTTCAGCTTGATAAGGGCGTTGCATCAGTTTACGGTTTCTTAGATCCGTCAATCCTTCTGCCCGAGTTCTTTGCTGGCGATGCATTGAGTAAATACATAGGGAAGGTGTTGGGAGACAATCCGAAAGAATTATATCTGGCTCCCTACTGTATGAATGACCATTGGCAGTTGTTGGTACTTCACCCGTCTAGGCATACTGTCATATTCTTCAGATCTCAACACCATGATCCGCCACCGAAGGTGGTGGAAGCTGTAAATATGTAAGTAACTAATCTTAAATTAAATTTAAGTTTTAATATCAGTTGTTTTTAGTTTATTACACACATGATAAATGAGTTTGTTAATTGATCGACATGATTATTTGTTTATGATAGCGCGCTGAAGGCGAGTAGCATAAGTTGCGCCAACGGGAGAAGTAGGACTTCTAAGGCTAAAGCAAATCCTGTATGGAACATCCTCAAGGTTTGGTAGTTTATTTATCAAATAATTATTATTATAATTACTAATTTATGTGTATATTCAACTGACGTTGAAATTAATTTTGTTGGTAGTCTCGATTTCAACCTGACAGTTGGTCGTGCGGCTATTATGTGATGCTTCATATGCTGAACATAGTATCCACATCTATTACGGATGGATGGAAGAAGGTAATATTTAAACAACTTGTTAAATTATATATTATAGTTTTGAAGATGACTTGCATTGATGTTATTGTTATTATTTGAACGTGTCTAGGCATTTATCGACCAATCGCCTATTGAACAAGATGAGTTAAGAGACTTGAGGATGCGCTTCGCCGAATTCTTCTTCAAGTATGCGGCTGAAAAAGGAATTGCCAACATACCTCCGCACTACTTAGATAAATAGTTTTTTTGTTAGACTTTAGAAACTAATTAATAACATGTATATATATATATCCTTAGATAGTTTTGTTTTTTAGACATTGGAACTAAAATTTATTTATATATATACATGGGTTTTGGTTTTAAGTCCCCCATTGTTCAATTTTCCTTTGCAATTCTGTAATGTGTGTGATATTCTGTGTTACTGGGACTGAATGCAGGGATAGCTGAGGGGAGTGATATTTTAAAACTGAATTTAAAAAAAAAACTTATTAACGTCAGTTGTATCAAACAACTGACGTTAATAGTATTTTATAAAATATACAGTACTCTATTAACGTCAGTTGTTTATTACAACTGACGTTAAAATTAAAACTTTAACGTCAGTTCTTTAAAACAACTGACGTTAGTTTTAACAAAATCAACGTCCGTTGTATTAAAGAACTGACGTTAATAGTTTTATTTTAACGTCGGTTTTGTTAAGGAACTGACGTTAATAGTGTTATATTTAACGTCAGTTCTCAACTGACGTTAAAATAGTAACTATTAACGCCACCGTGTATTTACGCTCGATCAAGATTCGGCGTAAAAATCAATTTTAACTGACGTTAAAAGCACTTATTGCACTAGTGATCTCTTCATGGTTTGCATGTTTATGTGTTGCATCAAATGATTTAGGCAATTTTCTTTGAATAACTACTTGGCCTAAAAAGAACCATCCCTAATGCATGTTCCCTAGTTAGCCCCGTTGAGCCTAATTAGCCTATTGTTTCTTGATGACCCTATATTATAAGCCAAAATCTGAAAAACCATGTTAACCCAATCTTAGGATTAGGAGAGCATGGACACGTAGCAAGAGAATGGTTGTGAGAAACTAAGTTTGGGATGGCTACAAGGTGATGTGTCATATTGGGGTGAGAAAAAGAAAAATAGAGGTTGAAACCCAAGGCAAAATAAAATAAAATAAAATAAAATAAAATAAAATAAAATAAAATAAAATAAAATAAAATAAAATAAAAATTTGCCAAAAGAAAAGGGGCAAAACAGAAAAAAAATAGCAAGGAAAAGGTTGTAGTCACCCGAAGCAAAAAGAAAAATGGAAAAAGGAATTTGAGTGGAATGTGTGTCAAATGCTAATGCTCTCTTGGTTCCTAGGGACTTAAGCCTAGTATCCTTGAATATCCTACCCTCAGCCAGGCCCCATTACAACCTTTAAAAGACCTTCTGATGTTGCATGCATGTTTTCGTGGGAACTATTTTTTTGAGATGAAAATCAAATTCATGGGAAGTGCTCTTGATATGTGAAATTGAGTGAAAAGTTGTTAGCCTAGGCGAATTTGAGCGAATGAGTGAAATTTTACATACCCTTGTGAGGAAGGCAATTGTTTGAAATTGGTGATCTTCCTTTTGTGTGTGACTCTAATCCTCAACTTAGATTAATGATTGCATGAATGATGAAGTTCTCAATTGTTTAAAGTAAGTGATTGTGGGGATTACGTTGATGTAAGAGGGAAATCATTGGAGAAAAACTGTTTTGATTGCATGAAATTTGTGCGAAATCGATTGATTCCTTTAGGCTTGCCAAGTCTTGAGTCCTTTTTGAGTTTTAGCTTGCTTGGGGACAAGCAAGGTTTAAGTTTGGGGTGTTTTGATAAGCCTTTGGCTTATCTAGTTTTACAACTAGATGGACTGTGGTTTTTGTGCAAATTATTCGAGTTCAATCTTGTTTTCGCCCGAATTTGGCCTTGTTTTGTTTCTAAGTAGACTTTGACTCGTTCTAGGCATTTTTTAGTAGTTTTTGGTCTATTTTGAATAGAATTACGCTTTTTGTTTCTTTTTATTGTTTCAGGTTAGAAGTGAAGCTCCGAGAGTCAAGGAAAGTCAAGAAACAGTGGAAATTGTCAATCTGGAGATACTCGCCCCGCGAGTGGATGCTAGCCCCGCGAGCCTGAAGACTAGCTAAAGCAGCAACAGTCATACATTCTGTCTCGCCTCGCGAGTCACCTTCTCGCCTCGCGTACCTGAAGGCCTGACTGTGCCAGAGAAGTCATCCTTTCTGGTTCGCCTCGCCAATAACATTTCGCCTCGCGATCATTCAAACTCAGGATGGAGCCAAAACTGAAATTCGCCACGCGATAAGCTTCTCGCCTCGCGAGAGACTGAAGACCCTGGAAGACAGAGACCATCACGGGCTAGCCGTGATGAAGGTCACGGCTGTGACAGATTAAGGTTTGAAGACTCGCCCCGCGAACACACTCTCGCCTCGCGAGAATCCAAATTGAAAGCGCGCCAAAACTAATGTTCGCCTCGCGAAATCTTGTTCGCCCCGCGAGCGTCCGAGAACCAGAATCCCTATTTATAGGCTGTTTCAGATCAGATTTTGGGACTTTTGGAGATTCCACTTGTTTTAGATCAGTTTTAGGACGAATCCTTGTTTCTGGAGCTGTGTCTCCCTTTTCTTTTCTTATTTTATTATGGAGATTATTGCCGATTGTTCGTTTGTCGTCACGGGCATGAGGAACTAATCCCCTCGTCTAGGGAATCAATGAAGCCACTCATGGCGGTATAGTGTTCATGTGATGTATGTTTTTCTCCCCTTTTCTCAATTAATGTTTTCCAATTCTGATTTGATTGTGTTGATCATATGCATGCGTGATCGACTTGTTAACGTTGATGAGGCTTAGTCAGCTATTCACGTTTAGAACTTGAATTGGGATCATCGATCGAATATTGCATGAGAGTGGGTAGGAGATCGGTGCAACCATATAGGGAACAAGAATTAATAGAGTTTGTTGATTAGGATTATGAGACCTAGTAAGTAATTAATCCAATCTTCGAATACGTCCTATTGAGCACGACAGTGGATATAGGAGAATTTGGGGGTCCCGGTTGACATTGTAATTGAACTTAGGGAGGAATACATCATCACTTGGGTACTATGCATGATTGGGTAGGTGGATTTGAGACCCTAGATATTTTAATTTCTGATTTTTAATACCTTAGCGTTATTTGATTGGTTATTTGAATTGCGATCTTAATCTCTCTCTCTCAACCACTTTCCCCACTTGACCAAACGTATCTGATTTCCCGCGGATTAGTTGAATTGGTAGCCCAATCCTTGTGTTCGACCTCGGTAAATTCTTACCGTGTTTATTACTTGCGACGACCCGGTACACTTGTCGGTGACTCAACAACCATCGATTCATACATCATCAATAATTAACATAAAATAGTATAACAATTAAATCATGCCATTAACATTATAATCATATCATACATACATCAATTAACATCAAATAGACAACAACATATGACAGGGTCATGGGTTAACTCTTCATCTTACGCTACCCCCAACGCCTACATGTCAATACTACTCTTTCTCCCCATACCTGGTATGAAGATTCCCAAAACGATAATGTTGGCAAACTGGACACGTTCCCTCGAGCGGCTCGACGAGTTCCTCAAGCCTTGGATAAACAAGAAGAGAAGAGAACAACCAATTAATCCACAATTCAAAAAAAGGGAAAAGGAGATTAAGGGGGGATAACTACGTTACCTTAAACGATGCTACCACGCGTAAATTCTCTCCCAAACAGACTCACAAACTCTAAGAACTTCAAGGGGTTCAAGGGAAGGTAAAGGGAAGAGGTTTCTGTCGCACTAGGATTTCCCAAAGTGCCAAAAAGGGGGTTTGGGTCGCAACCCTCACGGAACTGCTCTATTTAAAGGCAACCTGAGCACGAGGCGCTCAAATATTGCCCTATGAGACCATATAAACGACTGAATTGGCCAAAATGCATAAAATAAGACTTGTAGATAATTCTCTTAGATTTCCAGCACCACCAATATCACCTCGATCGGACATCTAGAACTCAAGATATGGCCAAAACGGTGAAACATGTTACTTGGACTCTAAAAGGATTGAACCTTTCTAAGGCTAAACTTCCCCAAACATGAACTTAGGCATCAAAAACAAATATAAAAAGCATATACAAACATATATATAACATATATGAAAGCACTAAGCTTATTTACGAAAAACGGGGTGTTACACTTATCATAAAAATTAATGATAGTGATTTTGGGCAAATTGATAAACACAATTCACTGGGCCACGTGATATTGGAAATTAAATCCAATTGCAATTGGATTTGGAGGCATCTTATAAAAGAAATATGCCATAGCATCAGCGAAAGTAGCACAACGCCGCAAGGGTGCACAACACAGTGAGCAGTGCCATAGTTTAGATTTCTTCTTCTACTTCTTGTTTCTCTTGGAGCTGCATCTCCCTTAGTGTTTAGGATTATTTTTTGTTTTCTTTTCAATTATTTGTTGTTGATTATGAACGTGATGAGGAGCTAATCCTCTTTTCTGAGGGATCGATGAAGCCACTTACGACGGCATAGTTCAATGTGATGTTTTCTTATTCCCTCATCTCAATTCTTGTTTCTTAACTCTGATTTGTTTGTGTTAATCAAAAGGATCATTGGTTAACTATTCTAGTGCGTTGAGACCGGAAGGAGATTCGTGCTTTGGACTTGGGTTAGGAACACCAATTGAGTATGGCTAGGAATAGAGTAGGAGATTGGTGCAACCACGATAGGGAACAAGAACTTAATTGAATCTAACTGTGGGTTATCGGATCGGAAGATAGGTAATTTGCATGTTTAGGTACGTCTTATTGAACATCGAAAGAGACTTTAGGATAATTGAGGGGTCCCGGTTGGCAAAGAAATTGAACATGGCAATAAGAGAATAATCATTTGGGTAGTATGCATTATTGGGTAGGTGAATTCGTAATCTTGGATTTCACTATCCTAGTTAACATCTAGATATTTGATTAGATAACATCTTTTATTTTGCTTTAATTTAGATAATTAATATTTGCTTTAGATAATATATTTTATCCCAACAACCTTATCTCTCATCTTTGACTTGGTCAAAAGCTAGTTATTTTCTTTGAATTTGGAATAATTGGTCACCCAATCCCTGTGTTCGATACTCGGCAAATACTTACCATTTTAATTAAAACTTGCTTCGATCTGGTACATTTGTCGGAGCCCATCAGCACGAGCGTGCTCACCCTCAGCACGGGCGTGCTGGACCTTCAGGCAAGCATGGTCGTGCTGCCTGTTAAGCATGGGAGTGCTCAAGTGCGCGCCCTGTTCTGGATTTTGAATTGGAGCACGGGCGTGCTCACTGTTAAGCACGACCGTGCTCAATGCAGTATGACCGTACTGATCTGGGCATAAAGGGTCAGAAACCCTTGCCAGATCCCTTGGGGCAATTCATGGATTAAACCTACTTGGCTTTTACTAAGTCTTTGAAACATTAATTTAATCGCATTCAGTTTAATCTTCCTATTCTAATAATTAAGGGGAATTAGTCCTTTAATCTCCGTTTCATGGAATTATCCCTAATCGCTCATAGATCAATCCCTAGGGTCTTGACTAAACCGTTTGGTATCATCCTCACTCTCATTACTATTATGCAATCTTATGAACAAAGGGGAACAACCTCCCTTAACACTATTAACGGATTTAACGTTTTAACATCACGTGTTCATAACAGCCAGTACGCCACAATATCATAGACATAGCAATTCACCCATTCATGGCATCATCGCATCATCATACTCATCATATACAACATCTATTAGTAATAATAATCATGCCAACATCATTATTACAAACAGTTTAACATCAAATAGAAATTAGGCATATATATAGGCATACAAACATGTTATCAAAAATAAAGGGTTCTGGGAACCCTTCGTCTTACGCTACCCCCAAGCCTACATACTTATACCATTCCTTCTCCTCATACCTGGTATGAAGAATTCTCGTTAAACCGATAATGATCCTAAACTGGTTCCCTTGAACGACTCGATGAATGTTCCCAAGCCTTGGCCAACACAAAAGTCTTAACCAATTAGTTCCCAATTCATGAAACAGAAAAGGAAACAGAAGAGGGGAAGACCATTACCTTTTCTAATTGGCACTAACGCATGATTGTTCTCTCTCAACTACAAACAGAACACCAAACAATGATTGGGTTCAAAGGGGAAGAATGAGAGAGGCTGCTGTCACACTTAGGGTTGCCTAAAGTGTCGATTTAGAGGGTTTAACTCGTAACCCTCACTGTTAGCAATATATATATAGACTCTGCACCGAGCACGGCCATGCTCCCCTTAAGCACGGTCATGCTTACATTTGTGTCACCGAGACGCGTTTACACCTGAGCACGGTCGTGCTCCCTATTAAGCACGGTCGTGCTTGTGGCTCAGGCAGCCACAAGACACGTGCATCAAGCACGCCCGTGCCGACACATGAGCACGGCCGTGCTCATGCATCAGGAAGGGATTTTCAACTTAAAAACCTCACTTAGCCCTTATCTAAACATCCTAAACAAACAAGGCATACACAAAAGCACTTATACGAAAAACGAGGTGTTACAACAACCGACGTTAAAAGTAAACGTTAACGTTGGTTGTATTAACGTCGGGTGTTTATTTGACGTTAAAAGCCACTTTCAAGAGACGTTAAAAGTGTTTCCTGCACTAGTGTCCCTTCAACCATTTTCACCCATCTAAGCTACACAACAAACAAAACACCAAAAAAAAGACATATCAGAACATGGTCCTAATCTCCTCTGTCGTGCTCTGCCATTGTCGTTGTTGCTCTGCCACGCACAAGCAGGTCACCACCGTTGTTACTCCCAACAACCATCGTGAATCTGTCAGCTGCCTCAGTCGTTGATAGCATAACCCAGCCTCACCGTCGCGTTACCCGCCACTGCCACCTCCACCTACCAGTCCCACCGTCGTTGGCACCAGATCTGCATGATGCCACTTCCACGTCCAGTCCGTGACGCCAGCCACTGTTCCACCTACCAATCCCCCCGTCGTCGACCAGTCCTCCGCCATGCGTCCACCTCTATGCGTTCGGACCTCCTCTTTTGCCTCTTCTACACTAATATATTTCTCTCTAATTTATAAGCCTGATGGTTGGTGAGTTTTAAGACTCACTTGAACATTATATCACGTAGTTATGATCCCAATATTGAATGTTAAATATTATACCATTAGAGTATTTTAATACTAGTGGGCTCTAATATGAATCGTAATCTTGTTTAAGCATTCTGGAATAATGGGTGTGTACATTATTATGCATGTCTTGAGACTTGTCAATCTTATAATACCATATACTTGAGCGCACATTTTGTGATCATATGGCATATTCTTTTCTTCTTCTTCTTCTTTTTTTTTTTTTTTTTGAAGGGAATTATATGGCATACTCTTAAAGGGCTTTGTTTTTAGTCTTGTCCTATTGTACATAGATATATAAATATTCCATTGAATCGCAGTAGGCATTTAAGTAGATGCCAATACCATTTTGTTGAAATTGCACATTAATCTCTTTGGCATGCGATTATGGAGTGCTTCTCTTTTGACCAGAATTCCACGTTTTGTTAAGTCACAAATATATAAGTACCTCATAGATATAATGTCAGTACTCCTCTCAAGTACTATTTTCTACATTGTTGAAGTACTTATAAAACTTATGTTTGGATCAATAGCCTTAAGTGCTTGCTCATAATTGACATTCATGTGGCCACATTAATCTAGAGTGTCATTTTATTTGAACTAGGTGTCTATGTCGTCCTAGTTGAAGATTCTTGAATTTTCTAGTTGTTACTAGATTTGCATAGTTACTTATTTGGTGAAACTCGGATTAATTGAATATCAAATATTGTTAGAGCTTTTGTTGGTCTAGCCCATATGTAATTATTCTTGTTATTGGGTTATTATAAGCACTTGGACACATGTGGATTATGTTTCTGGCCTTCACAAATTTCAGACTGAGATAAAGCATATTGTCAAAAAAATGGTTTGAGATCCACTAACCAATCTTAACTATTCGAGTTTATTGCAATACCGTTACTCATGATTTTTTGTTTTTTTGATAAACAATACTCATGATTTTGGTCAAGTCTTATAGTGTTTTGGATTTGTGGGAGTCTGAAATTATATTATTATAAGATATATATAAAAAAATATCACTTTTTTTTGACGAAAAATAATATCACTCTTAATATCATATCTCTTATACCATTTTAAGATACTTAGACAATTGTTTGGGATATTTTTCGTAACGAATAATATTATACTCACATTTTCCTCAAATAATTGACTAATGTTATCCAAGGGAGAGAATGTAGAATCAATTATTAATTAATCAAGTATGAGATTAACATTAATCAATTATTAGAAATTATTCTTTAATGGATATCATATAATATTTGGTAACATCTAACCAATTGATGGATATTATTATATTGGATTTTTGTTCTGAATAGTTCATGATGGGTTTGATTATTCAATTGATGTTTAATGAGACCACTACCCTCACTACCCTCATTGCCCTATTAGACAGTTATAACATAATGTGACAAAACCAATTGTGAAGAGTCTTCTCATTATTATTTTTTCTGCGACAGTGGGCGAACAGCCTCGAACTGAGCACCTCATGACTGAAAGACAAGTTTCAAACCAACAAGTTACTCAGGAAACCAGCCGTCTTCTCTCATTCTGCCAAGTGGTTCACCCGAATCTTATAAAAAATACAGATGGATCAATCCTCCTTTATGCCAGATCCATAGTCATAAATGAATATGCTATAATTTTGTATCTATATGATCTTTTGGACATACAAAATTTATCATTTGCTATCAACCAAAAAAAAAAATATTTATCATATGCTGCAATTGTTTAGTGCTTAACTGTATTTTAGAGATTTTCAACTGGAAAGCCAACAACAGGCCTAATTTCTGAAGCCAAACTTCGCAGCTCGGCTACCTCTTCATCAGTCAGTCTCCACCCAAGTGCACCTCTGAATTCATCAGCTTGCTCTGCAGTCTTAGCTCCAGGAATTGGCACAACATTGCCTTGCGCTATCAGCCAGTTCAGGGATACCTGACAGGAACCACTTGGTTTTTATCAAATAGCGTCCCAGGAAAAGTAAAAAAAAAAAAAAAGGAATCACTCAAAAAGGTCAATTGACAACAAAAAAAACTTTTGGACTAAGGCATGTGGGGAAAGCTGCTTTCAATTAAAATGAAGACTTGGAGATATTAGACAATGCCTAATGCCTATGAACTTAGCAAAATGGGAAATATGCTGATAGAAACTAGTTCAGATTACACAGAAAATACGATAAATTCCCAAGTATTCGAGAGACTTGGACTCTCCCAATGTCCAAAGGCCCCAACTATTACCAAATGACAAGATACCCTTTCTCTCGATCTATCTATCTTCTTATTTATAGGCAACAAGCCTTATTTCCCCTAACTCCCACTAACTAACTGACTAACTAACTAGTGCTATCTATCATATAGGCGCATTTAATTTGTTGTTTGTTAAGCAAAATTTCTGAGCTAATCTGTGAGTATCAATTTAACTATTAACATGATTCATGATAGAACATTATGGCGTCGTATGATCCATGTAGCCGACCCCACCTAGTGGGATAAGGCTTGGTTGTTGTTGTTGTAATATGTGAGTATCAGATAACAAATTCTAGGTTATATGAGCCATGGCAGAATTATGGAGAAGTATCACACATTGACAAAGTCATACATAACTCATAATGATCCAGTAGGAAAAATATATATTGATCCCAAGAGCTTCTGATATTCAGGTCTCCATGTAGCATGTAAAGTATGCTCTAGTGTCTTCACTACATTGATAAAGCAGGATGACACAAACATTATACCAAAATGCAAATGTTCAACATATATAATGAAATTAAAGAACGGTATGAACCTGTGTAGAAGTTTTATCATACTTCTCTCCTATTTCAGTGATCTTGTTCAACAAAGGTTGGAGCTGCAAGATAAATAAGCATTAGAGGAAGCAAGTAATGTGGCTAGAAGTTATTAGATATGCAATTTTCAGAAAAGCCCTACCCTTGTTAGGAACTCTCGAGTATAAATTCTGCTTCGAGGCCCAGTTGGTGGTTTATCCGGAGTATACTTTCCAGTGAGAACACCTGCTTAAGATTGCACGGTAAGAACAGATTTAAATTCATTGTATGGAGTTGGAATCTATTATTATGGACATGCTTATTATGTTTCAGTACTAGCATATGTTTTTCTAAATCAGGCCTAATTATGACAAAAATCTAGAAGAAGGAGGCTGCATTACTTGAAGCATCAAAGATAAAGTGCCTATATTTCATGTCATAGGCCTCCTTGGCTCAAGAGGAAGTAAATATCTTAGTGTGCCGGATCAAAAATATTACTCCTTAGTTATGCCAATATGGTTTATGCCCGATACATCTATCATGATATTTAAAAAAATAAATTATAAAGTAGATATCATAAACATATCCAAAAATGAAAAGAAGTTCACCTTGAGCAATTGGTGAATATGCAATCAATGTAATCCCAAGTTCATCACAGGCAGCCTTTACACCTTTTTCCTCAGGGGCCCGATAGATGAGACTGTAATTAACTTGGTTTGAAGCCAATGGAATACCTCTCTTCTTGAGCTTCTCGTAAGCCTCACGAAGTCGCTTTTCTAGTTACATAGAATAATGGATGTTAAAATTTATATGCTCAGTTTATGAATCAAAAAGTCATCCTCCTTGCATATTAGGATGCACATTAAGGGGATCAGATTTTATTGGTACTAGTGAATTATCTGTTTTGAAGAATCATGAAGTTTAGGAAGATTTCAACAAAGCTAATAACCATAAAGAATTACCACTGTAGTTTGAAACGCCAACAGCCTTCACAAGTCCCTTTTCAACAGCATCACCCAAACCATCAATATACCCTGAAAACTAATTTATTGGTGAAATAAATCTCTAGACATCTGATTCCATGAAACCATACTAAATGAATAATTCCATGAAATGATTTTACTACACTTGACAACCTTCATTTCCCCATACTCCAGGCCTGAAAAACAGCACATTACTTTATCAACAAAGTATTATTGGATAATAGAAATTTATTTATCAGGCTTATAAAATACAGACCAATGAAGCTGATAAAGATCAACTGAAGTCAGTCCTAGTCGACAAAGGGAATCTTTAAGGGCAGTGAGAACACTTTGACGGCCCAATCTCCATGGCAGTGCAGCAAACTTGGTTGCAACTGAAATTTCAACATCTGGATCCTTTTCTTTTCTTTCCCTAATAAATCTTCAGATAAACAACAGTAGCACCAATGTGAACCTTCCCTTGTTACAAATTGCATATGAAAATAATACAAAAAATGCAAGCCCGTACCTTCCAAGAAGAACCTCAGAATTTATGGCGCCTAGAGCAAGCTGAAAAGGAGAACAAATCTTACTTTGATAAATTTACATTTATCAAAGAAACCAAAATGAGACATGCACTCACCCCAGAACCGTAAACTTCAGCAGTGTCAAAAAAAGTTACACCACCATCAACACTAGCATTAAAAGCATCTCTAGCAGCTTTCTCATTCCTATCTACAATGACCACAGAGAAAAACTAAATATATTCATTATCTGACATTGTTGATTTAGAAACTATTCCATCCATTTCTTGACATGAAAGCATCTAATGAAACCTTGAGCAATTGAAAAGACAAGTTCAAAAATCGAAACATAAAATTCTAAAATATAAACATAGACAAGTAGAAGCTTGAAATAATAAGCTTAATTTCCAAGATTAATAAAAAAAAACCTTCTAAACATTTATAAAGTAAGTACAGGGGATATGAGTTTGCTACCATGACTATACCAAAAGGATAGACATTAGAATGGAATATCTAAATTTCGAACTAAAAAATAATACCAATGATGAAAGAAAGTTGTGTTTGGCTGTGTGCATACCTATTATAAAGGAAGTTCAGAAATCAAGCTAAGTAAGCTGGTGGCAGTGATTGAATAGCAGCTTTTATACGCACCAAATCGTATTCATTTCTCCTATAGTTTTATAAGATCTTTGTTTTTACCACTTCATCCTTCTTTACTTAGTTTTTTCAATTTCAATTTCCCATCATATCACACTTCTTTGCCAGATATAAGCTCCAAATAAAGTACGAGAGATTGAGCAGTGGCAATTGATTGGAACTTATTAGTGTCAGCATCAAAGAGGTAACAAAGGTATTATCTGAAAAGTTGTTCTTCTTTCATTTGTATTAGGATAGCCAATTATTTGCATGAACTATGAATTCAGGTATTTCAATTCTCTTCCCATCAATTCTTATTTTCATATTCATGCTTAATCTTTCTCTCCACCTTTTCTTGTTAGTATTTATCATCATAAGCCACCTTGACCCTCATGCTATAAATACATGTTATGATCACTATTATGTTTAGCAAGAGAGCTTCCAATCCACAGCACTGTTACAAGCTAACTGTGCTATAGTAGCCTGCATATTATGTAGGATAAATGTAAAAAAATAATATAGATTTAATAATACAATTGACATTGGATTTCAAATATTTCCTCTACAACTTCCATTAGACAACTGCCGCTAATTTTGGTAGGGAAGTGTGAAAACCTTCGGTGGCATTCGGTAGACATATCAGAACAGAACAAAACACAACACATGGATTTTATTTAGCATCTGGTATATTTTATAAATAGAACAAAAAAAAAAAAGAAAGCGAAACAAAACATCCGGTTTCAACCTAGACGCTATAGAAGGTCACAATCCTAAAATTGTAGTAAAAAAGAAAAAGCAACAGCCCAAAAATTGATATCAACTTTCCCACCCCACCAAATGGACTATATTCATCACAGTCCAACAATCACCTACTTATGTCTGAAAATCAGTTGACAATTTAACACCAAAATTGAAAGTTATTTGCCTTTTCTGGATACGTGCAACAAACTGCCTTCATCATTGATAAAAGGAGAGGAAAAAGAAAAAGGAAAATAGCCAAGTTACCATTCCACTCAAAATTGTTCCAGTAAGTAGTATCACCCCAAGACCAGGCTCCAATTCCAAGTCTTGTCACCTTCAAATCAGAACCACCCAACTTCACCTTCTCTTCCACTGTCTTAAGAGTAGCAGAACCCTCTGAAGCAACAGCTCTTATTCTGTGAACTTTAGAGTGACCCAGAACAGTAAAACAAGCACTGCTGATATGAAGGGCCATGTGTAAATCTAACAAATAGGTATGTGGATAGTAAAGAAAAAATCCAGACTGTATATGAAGGACAAGTTCAAAAAGACAATTATTAACAGAGATTCCAGGAGTTTATGAGGGTAAAAAACTAAAAATAACAACTAAGAATCCAGGTATATTCCTAGGTGATTAGAGAAGAAATGTAGGGAGAAAATAAGTGTTTGATGAAAGATTTTATTGGGGAGAATGAAATGAAAAGAAATGGAAAAGACAGCGAGTATAGAAGAAGATGCAGTGTTGCCGATGGCGGTGAAAGGGGACACGTCATATGTAATCTGGTGAACACTGGACAATCGAAGACACAAGTGACGAGATTACATGTGGACGTACGACAATGCTCCCTGATATATGGTATGTTTAGCCATGAGTAGAAGGTGTTATCACCTAATTTAACGGAACATAACTTAGCGATCGGAAAACTAACCATTGTGGGTTAGTCGAATTGGAAGCCGGTCGAAGATAGTATTGATAGTTGATAGAAAACGGTTGAGTAAAGAATATGGGCTAAAGGATAATGCTTCGAAATAATCTATGTAAGGACAATAAGAAATAAGGGTCATATCTAAAAAGGTCAGATA
Organism: Sophora flavescens; assembly: GCA_030762895.1. NCBI lineage: Eukaryota > Viridiplantae > Streptophyta > Magnoliopsida > Fabales > Fabaceae > Sophora > Sophora flavescens. The sequence goes on from CM061062.1 coordinate 155,712,616, forward strand.
AGAGTTTTGAGCATATAGTCATTGCACGTGCTAACAACCTTCCGAGATAAGGGGTAAACGGTTTTCAAGCTGTTTAGATCGATTTTAGGAAGCAAAGAGACGTTGAAGAGTGAAGATAACGAGCTCAGATGGCTAATAACGGATGACCATTGAAGACGTTCCTAAAAGTTAGGGGTTTTTGTTGGACATGGTTAGTCATTATAATGTAATTAGTTCACGTTGGCCACTAAATGCATAATATTAAAATATAGGAGAAGGTGGTCAGTAGGGACAGTTTTGCATAGTGTTCGAATTGTAACCTATAAATACCAATTGTAAATATTGAATCAGACACATCAATACAATCAAAAACATTTTTATGCTCATTTTCTATTGCTTTCAAGTTTACTTTTCTCGCATTTCGTTTAGTTATTTTCATCTTCCACACTAAACACTATTTGGAGTAGTTTAGGAACCCACAAGCTAGAAGGCAGAATCCCCCTTTTAACGTTCATCGACTGATAAGGGAATCATTGTTATTCAAAATTAGTCGAGGTCACGGCTAATCTTACTTCATCGGATAACAATTTTGGCACGCCCGGTGGGACTGGTGAAGCTGAACATATTGCGAAGTTTGCCTCTCCTAGTGAAGATTTCAATTGGCGCATGCACTTGCGTTCTGGGAAACAACTGAACAGCATGGAGCCGCAACCGAAACAAAAGAATGGAGCCAAGAAACCAACGGAAGTGCAACCTACTTTAGGAATGCTAGTGTCCTTCCAATCATCGCCCAACACTCCCTCGTTGAGTGGCACACCTGTTAGCCATAAAGCATGGACATCATCAGGGGCAGAAGGGGTTGATCTAAATCAGTCGATGGTGGTAACTACCACGTTTGTCAAAGAGCAAATTGATTCTGGACTCAATGAGCTTATGCTCCAAATGTCAAAGCAGTTGGCTAAGATCGTTCAGCCCATGGTCAGGAATGAGATCCAAATGACAGAACTTGGCCTCAAGTCTGCCCATGGTTTGGTTACCTCAATTACTCTAGGTCAGTCGAACCCTCCACAGATGAATCCACCATCAGGGGGATACACGGGGTATGGTATGCCACAAGTTCAGGTAGGACCATCGAGTATGGTACAGTTGAATGTAGTGCAGCTAGTACCATCTCCTTTCTCTTTATATTCTAACATGACGATGCCCACTGTCAATCCCATAGCATTATCTATGGGACGTGATGATTTCCATTCTAATATACAACATGGACAGGAATCAATGGCTATAAGGCCACCAGGAACTGCTGGGACGTTGGAAATGCCTCACCTGGGACCAAATTCTTCGACTTATGGAATCGGTTTTCAGGCAGTCAGACCAGTCCATACCGTATGTCCAGCCACAGGCTATGGAGCAACACAGACTAAACCGTTTGGGAACTACATAGGGGAGCGGCCATGGAATTCGGTTCCACCTTCCTCGACTAGTTTGTCGTTCGGTCGGACTGTACCAGAACAGCCTCCTTATGGTCATTTGGGTTCGATTCCTCAACGGGGAATTTTATCCAAGACACCGGGGGAGTATTCGGGTGAGCAGGCATGGAGGTATTTTCCACCTCATACTGGAACTTACTCGGTTGTCCAAGGGATGCAATACCGAATTCCGGAAGGATACACGAATGAGCAGCAATGGACTAGTAATCCACCTCATATGGGTAATCTGGCCAGGAATTCATACAAACCTGAATATGGTTGCCAAAATACTTACTAGGGGGCATATATGCCTTTCGGACAGTCGGTCGTTGGAGGGATTCCCTCACAATGAATGGCAGTCGATGGCAGACCTCTGGGGACCTCAGTTAATCGATCCCAACATAATTTCTGAGGCTATTGAGAAATTTTTTGGTGTTCAATTGAAGCCGTTAGATAGACCTGTCTATAAGAAGCCCTACCCTGAGTAGGTAGACAAGATGATGTCCTTGCCAAAGGGCTTCAAGACTCCATATTTCACCACCTTCTCAGGTGATGATGGAAAATCTACAATGGAGCATATCGGCAGGTTCACAGCTCAGTTCGGGGAGGCAAACCAAAATGAATATTTTAAGTTGTAGTTATTTCCCCTCTCCTTGACAGGAACTGCTTTTACACGGTACTCTGCCTTGCCACCTAACTCTGTCCAGAATTGGGCAAATATGGAAAGATGTTTCCACGACAGGTTCTTTAGACCTCAGCCAGAAGTGATCGCGGCTGATGTTATGAATTTAAAGCAACAAGTTGATGAGCTAGTCGCAGAGTTCATTGAGAGGCTCAGGAAGTTGGGGAGTCATTGCAGTGTACAGTTCCCAGAATCTGAATATGCTTCTATGGCCATAAGTAACATGCACCCTCAGCTGAGGGAAAAGTTAGTGGCTCAAAGGTTCCTAGATTTGGGTTAGTTAGCTGTCGTAGCAACCCAGGTGGAACAGTTCATCATTGAAAAAGAGCAGAGAAGATCCAGCAGAAATAGGGGGACTCATTTGATATCCATCGTGGATACTGAGGGCTCGGATGATGTAATGGAAATACCAGCTGATTCCACGACTGATATTATGGCAGCCGAGATCCTCAGGGGGAAGCCCTACTCTTGTCCTGCTCTAACGGCTGCCAAAGGCAAGGAAGTACACACTCCTGAACATAAGATAGAGTATTCTTTCGTTATTTCAAAGGCTGGCCAAATTTTTTATTACTTGTTGAAGGATAAACAGATTCGTTTAGCCGAGGGTCATAAAATTCCATCGGCTGAGGAATTGAAGGTCAAGAAATACTGTAAATGGCATAACTCCTACAACCATGCTACGGTGAACTGCGTAGTTTTCAGAAAGGTCATCCAAAAGGCAGTAAAAGACGGCAGGTTTAAGTTGTTTGACAAAACAGTGGTAGAAATGGGCGTGGATGTAGATCCATTTCCTAATATAATCATCAGCATGGTCTCCTTTTCTGGAGGATCTGGCTCACCATACAAGAAATGGAAGCAGTCGATCCATCAGTAGTGGAGAGTAAAGAACATGGTTGAAACACGGGGGGATGAAAGAGATCCAGACAAAGGCAACAGAGGCAGTCAGAAATCGAGTGTGCTCGAAAGACTAGGAACTCCTAGTGTTATAGCCGTGAAGAAATTAGTTCCTCAAAAGGTTTCAGGAAATGTACAGCCTTAGAGGTCTAGTGTGTTCAATAGGTTGGCTCAACCAAGAGGGAGTAGTGGTGTTGAAGGGTTGAGAAAACAATTCGAAGTTCAGGCCATCCAGCCCCAAAGAAGTCACAAAACTAGGCTTGGGGGCAAAACGACTAACATATGCACATCAGATGGTAGAAAGATATTGCCAACGATTGACGAAAGTCTAATTCTAGAAGGTAAACGACATGTAGCCGAGGTCAACACGAAGGACGGAATGACGTCTTTGAGAATAGTCGTTAGAAACGAAGAAGACATGAAGCCTCAGAGGATGCTCAGACCTTCGGTTAAGATGGAGGAGGGAAAATGGCAGGTGAATAAACACGTCCATATGAACAAACCTGTGAATCCAGTGCCTCATCAGTTGACACGCACTTAAAAGAGAATGCAGCAGAGAAAAAAGTCTGTGCAAACAATGAAGATGACTTTGCAAATGTTAGTTGAAGCCAAAGATAAAGACAAGAAAGCGATTCCATCTAGCAAAGTTGACAGGGTTTTAGAACAAGTTTTTTGTCTCCCTCAAATTGAGGAGTTACCAACGCAAGACTTGAAGAAAGGGGGGGGACAGAAAACAGAAAACCGGAAGTTCAGTCGTTCATTGAGCAAGACGAACAGGTTGAACAAGGTACTAGCACCGATTCTTTGAATGAAGTTAGCCTGACGCAAAGCCCTGAACCAGAAAAAGGTAACAGCCATCTCGGAGAAAATGGAAATGCTGGAGATGTAATGGCCAAACAAGAAATGGACATGATGTCATTCTTCGAAGAATCCTTGCTAGACACCCTTCTGGCAGAGGAGGCCTCACCATCAGCTGAAGTAGATGTTGTAGGTATCTTGCCTAGTGAGTTTTGGGCAGGTGAGGAGCAGCCGAATATGTTGGAAGGAGATGTGTGTGCAGAAGAGGTAGAATGGGCCGTTCTATCTGATGAATCCCTCTGGAGACCTGTGGGGATAACATTTGATAAACCTACAGATGAAATGTCCAATCATTTGAAGCCCCTATACATCAAGGCGCGGTTGAATGGCAAGGAGGTCAGCCGAGTATTTGTGGATGGAGGAGCATTATTAAATGTGATGCCTGTTACTACTTTGCGGAAATTGGGAAAGACTGAGAAAGATCTTGTCTCAACTAACACGAAGATGACCAACTTCACTGGAAAGGCAATGGCAGCCTTGGGAGTTATGGTAGCCGATGTTACAGTGGAGACACAAACTATTAGTCCTGCTTTCTTTGTAGTGGATGCCAAGACCACTTACTTGTACTTACTCAATATTATTGGGCAGAGATTGGATCCATTTGAGTAAATGTGTGCCTTCGACTCTACATCAACGAATGATTATGCGGAATAATGGAAAGGCAGAAATAGTTTTGGCAGACAAGAATCCATTTACGGTCGAGGTGAGAGCGGCAGAAGCCTTATTCTATTCACCTCATAGAACCTATCATGATACGTAAGGATTATGAAGAAGGGGCTTGGGAATCATGTGACTTGACAGCAAAGGGTTTTGAAGTGAAAATGTTGGCTGAACCACGGTCTTTAGACATTTTAAATGATCAGTAAGTCACGAGTCATCAAAAATCTTCTCCAACGGCTGACCATGTTTACTGCTGAAAGTAAAATCATTGAGAGAGGGTCAGTCGAGGGGGAGATGCAGAATGGGTTGGAGGAAGAAACTAGGGGGCAGAATCATAATGATGAAGACATACCACCCTCAGTGCATAAGAAGTTGCCAACGTTCAAAGCGCAAGATCCAATGATAACAGTAAACCTGGGTTCAGATGACGAGCCAAGAACGACTAAGATCAGTGGTTTGTTAGCTGAATCTAATATGATCAGGTTGGTCGAGCTCATCAAGCGATATAAAGATTGTCTAGCATAGGATTACAGTGAGATGCTTGGATCTAGGCAGTTGGTGGAGCATCGGCTACCGATCAAGGAAGGTTTCAAACCGTACAAACAACCGGCTCGGATATTTAATCCAGATTTGTTTCCCAAAATAAAGGCAGAAATGGAAATATTACTCAAAGCTGGGTTTATTCGAACTGTCAGGTACACTGAATGGCTCTCCAACATTGTTCTAGTGTTCAAAAAGAATGGCAAATTGAGAATTTGCACTGGTTACCGGAATCTAAACTTGGCGACCCCTAAGGATGAATATGTCATGCCCATAGCAGATATGTTAGTCGATGATGTGGCAAGCAATCAGATTCTTACGGTAATGGATGGACACTTGGGCTATAATCAGATTTATATAGTCAAGGAGGATGTCCATAAGACTGCTTTCAGATGCCCATGTTCAATTGGGATATTCGAGTGGGTGGTTGTGCCATTTGGATTGAAGAATGCTGGAGCTACTTATCAAAGAGCTATGAATGCCATCTTTCATTATTTAATTGGAAAAAACATGGAAGTATACATTGATGATGTAATGGTTAAATCTACAGATTTGAAGCATACCTGCATGATTTGGAAAAGGCATTCCAGAGGATGAGATTTCATTGTCTGAAGATGAACCCAGAAAAGTGTTCCTTTGGAGTCTCAGCTGGTAATTTCTTAGGGTTCTTGGTACATCATCATGGCAATGAGATAGATAAGAACAAAGCAAAGGCAGTGTTGGAAGTATCACCTCCCAGAAACAAGAGAGAACTTCAAAGTCTGATAGGGAAGATCAATTTTCTAAGAAGTTTTATAGCTAACTCGACTGGGAAGATTTTGAAGAATGCTACGGAATTTGTGTGGGAACCGGAGCACCAAGAAACGTTCGAACAAATCAAACAAGCCTTGGAAAACCCTCATGTTTTGATGCCACCTGTGCCAGGAAGACCCCTGAAATTATACATATCGACTGCAGAAGGATCAATCGGATGCCTTTTGGCACAGGAGGCTAATGATGGTACTGAGAGAACTGTCTATTATCTTAGCCGATTGCTAAATTCGGCTGAGTTGAGATATACTCCTATTGAAAATTTGTGTTTATATTTGTTCCATGCTTGTACAAAATTTGAATATTATTTATTGCCCAAAGAAGTGTTAGTTTTGTGCAAGATTGATGTTGTTAAATATTTACTTAATAGGCCTGTCTTGCAAGGTAGATTGATGAAGTGGGCCATTAAGTTAAGTGCATATGCATTGACATACGTACCATTAAAGAATGTAAAAGGCCAAGTGGTAGCCGATTTTGTAGCTCAGCATCCCTCGGTTGATATAGTCGATCCATCTGAGGAGATTAATCGTTGTATTAACCTTAAGCCATGGGTTTTGACATTTGATGGATCGAAGACCAAAAAAGGTGCGGGAGCTGGAGTTACCATTGTAGGTCCAACTGGACAAAACTGGAAGTTTATGTGTTAGCTGCAATCAAATTGTTCCAATAACCAAGCCGAGTACGAGGCCTTGATTATGGGACTAAGGATCCTGACATCCATAAAAGCTCAGTATATTCAGATAATGGGCGATTCCCAGTTGGTCATTAAACAATTAACTCAGGAATATAAGTGTAACAACCCTAAAATGTTGGAACATTACGAAACGGGTAGCTTGTTAATAAGACAGTTTGTCGATGTTGTAGTAATGCATGTTCCGAGGGAAGAAAATGATGAGGCTAATCACCTGGCCCAGCATGCCTCTGGCTATAAGGAGATAAAGATCTTGGATGGCCAGACAGATAATCTAAAAGAAATCATGTCTCTGGACAGTCAGCCAACCGAGGATTGGAGAGATGAACTTATAAATTATTTAAAAAGTCCCTCTGCTAAGGCAGAGTACAAAGTGAGACATATGGCTTTGAAGTATTCGTTGCTGGATGGAGAATTGGTAATAAGGGGAATCGATTGAGTTTATATTAAGTGTGTGGGAAAAGAAGAGGCCCTAAGATTCATGAAGGAATTTGTGGTGCTCACAGGGCAGGACCAGTTATGAAATGGACTTTGCATCGGATGGGGTATTATTGGCCCACAATTACAGTTGATTGTTATAAGTATGCCAAAGGATGTGAAGCATGTCAGAAACATGGTCCCATACAAAAAGTACCAGCCGAGGAACTTCATACCATAGTCAAACCATGGCCTTTCCGAGGATGGGCAATGGACTTGATTGGGAAAATGTATCCCATACCGATTAAACGGCATGCCTTTATCATTGTGGCAACAGACTACTTTACCAAATGGGTGGAGGCGCAGCCCAATGTCACTCAACAGGATGTCATTAACTTCATCAAGCAACATATAATCCATCGATATGGTATACCCGAGACAATCACCATTGATCAAGGAACTATGTTCACTGGTGAAAAGATGGTGGCCTTTGCTCAGGAATATAGGATCAAGTTACTCCATTATGCCCCATACTATGTGATAAGCCTCTGGCTCATCTAGTTTTATGGCTAGTATGACCAGGGTTTTGTGCTAATTATATCTCATTTTCACCCAAATTAGATTAGATTGTCCTCAAGCAAGGTTTTGAGTCCCTAAAGTAGTTTTAGGTTAATTTAGCCAGTTTTGAGTCAAATAAAGCACTTATGGCTATTTTATTGTTTTCAGGATAAGTTAGAAGTTAAGGGAATAAAGAATCAGGGAAATTTCAAGTTTGGAGGTATTCGCCTCGCGAGAGTCTTCTCGCCACGCGAACCTGAAAGCCAGCTGAACAGCAAAAATGTCATCCTTTCTGGTTCTCCCCGCGAACAACACCTCGCCTCGCGACCCTGATAGCTGACTGTTCCAGAGAAATGCAACCCGTTCTGTATCACCTCGCGGATCCATGTCTCACCTCGCGAGACTGAAGACCAGAAGCCATGACTCTTCCATTCCTCGCCACGCGATTAGTACTTCGCCCCGTGAGAAGACCAAACGTTGCAGACTCTTCATGATATTCGCCTCGCAAGGGAGGGTTCGCCTCGGAAGTGGGCTCAGTTTCTGAATACTATAAATGGCTGTTCTGGGTAGATTAGAAGAACTTTTGCTTCTCCATTGTTTTTACATATTTTCTGTGTGTTTCGTTTTTCCATGGAGAACTAAATTTCTTAGATTAATCTACTGTAATTGATTTCCATCATACTTGAGGTTCTTGTAATTCCTGTTTTGTATGCTTTTCCCTTTTCAATGCTATGCTATATATTTCTGTTTGCTTAATTCAGGAGTGTATAGTGTTGTGTTGATTTGTTTCGGTGATGTTATGTTCCTATATATAATCGCGTTTGCTTAATTCGCGTGTGTTCAATTCGTGTTCGCTTAGTTCACGAAGGGCTTAACCCCGTTTGCTTAATTCGGGAATAGGAACATATATCTGTAGTAGTGATTTCGCTTGTAAATTGTTGCTACAACCAGGAGGGGATTAGAATCTGCTTAGGGCTTGGAGTCTGCTTGAACCGATGATAGTTGGGAAATCGAGAACAGTAGATTAATCGTTTTTAGCTATTTGATAATCTTTTAAACTGCTCTGCTTTATTGCTCTATTTTTGCATTGTTTCCCATTGAATTTCAAATCAACCCCCCCCCCCCCCAAAAAAAAAAAAAAACTGATTTTCTGTTAATAATAGCAACCCAAGAGTCCTTGTGAGACGATATCCGAGTTGTCGCTCCCTATAACTACATTTTTACAAACCGCTCACTTTTTGGCGCGTGCGCAACAGCGCGACCACTATGCCCAAGTCAATGGGCAGGCTTAGGCTACCAATAAGGTGTTGATTGCCATGATCAAGAAGACATTGGAGGATAAACCCCGGAAGTGTCATGAAGCATTATCCGAAGTGTTATGGGCTTATAGGAATTCTAAGTCCACGGCTACAGGCTTAACAGCTTATCGACTTACTATTAGTCAAGATGTTGTGCTGCCTTTGGATATTAATGTAAAATCCTTAAGGGTAGCCAGGCAACATGGGTTAATTTTAGATGACTATCAACAAGCCATGTTGATGGAGTTAGAATCATTCGATGAGGATAGGCTGATGGCTCTCGATAACATTCGGCAAAATAAGCACAAGGTTGCTAAAGCTTATAACAAACATGTTAAAAACAAACAGGTTGTCGAGGGTGACTTGGTTTGGAAGACGATTTTACCAATTGGAACTAAGGATCCTAAATATGGGAAATGGTCACCAAATTGGGAAGGGTTGTTTATTGTTAGTCAAGTTATATTTGGGGGTGCTTATCGGTTAGTTAACATGCAAGGGGAAGAGTTAAATCGTAGCATAAACGGCAAGTACTTAAAGTCATATTATCCGTCAATTTGGGAAGGAGTAAGTTCAAAATAATGGCCACAAGCCGGTCAAATAGCTTCCTAACACCATTAAAAGGAAAATTACAAAAGGAAAATAACATCGGCTGATGAAATACTACCCTAGTTGACTGGGTCAGCCCATGAGGTTGGAGGGGTTGCAGAATCATCTTTATCTCCGATCTGCGTAGCAGGAAGAGCTTAACCCGAGGGAGTCAATGCCACATCCTCGGCAGAAATGTACCCTTCGTTGGTTGTTTTTGCCTCTTCATTACCTTCATCCGCGAGAGTTTCTTCAGCCGCCTTAGGTGCTTTGCTAGTCGCGATATCACTCACGACCGCAGCTATGATAGTTTCAGCTGGTATGGGCATGATAGCAGCAGGCTCCAAAGTCGATACCCTGGGCATGGGGGCAAGAATAGTCGGTTCCACGATGGTAGGGGCCAGTGTTGTTTTGCCTTCTATGAACAGGTTTTTCAATTCTCTCCAGGAAGCCTTGGTAGCCGAGAGCCCATGCTTTGCTGTAGCGAGATCTCCCTCCAGTGCGACTCGTTGTTGAGCAAGGGGTCTAATTTCCTTGTCGAGAATGGTGGACTGTTGGTATAATTGGACTCTGGTCTTAGCACTTGACTTAAGTTTTTCTTCGATTGCCTTGAGTCGAGGCTCAGTTTCAGCTATCTCCTTGTTTATCGTTTCTCGTTCAGCCATTAAAAATGCAAGGCAATCAGTCAAGTCCTTATTCTCAGTCATGCCAGACTCTCTTTTAGCTTACACAGCTCGGAAGGTGGTCAGCAACTGGAGTTTTTGGGCCTCAAGGCTAGAGAGTTGATGGATACTGGTGGAAGCTTTCTCGTGCCGCTTAACATGGGCCGAGTAATCATAGTGAATATCTCAAATTTTTGCCGATATACGATTGAAAATGGTATTCTGATTTTTCAAGAACTCTGTGCTTTAAGCTATCTTAGACAGTGCTACCTGGAGCTTGGTGAGCGTCGCTTCATCGGAAGGTACTTCATTCCCCAGTTGCTTTTCAATTAAGGTCAAGTGTTCGTCCACAGGGGAAGAAGGAGGAATTGCTGCTGGAGTAACGAAAGTCTCGAAATACTGGAGAAGGATATCATCCGGGATCAGGCATTCAAGAGACGCTACAGTGTCCTCTGGAGCAAAAGGATGAAAGGCTTCTCGGGCTTGGTCCTCAGCCGTTTTAGAGATTGAAGCAACGGCTAATGGTGCTGGAATATTTGGGGCGTCAGCCGTTGGTTCTCGAGGCAATGAATGAGATGTAACTTTTGGAATGGTTGGCTGGTAAGAGTGAAGCATACGTTAGCCGAGAAAGGTGTATAGGAAGAAAAGGATTAAAACAAGAAAATGGGTAAAGGAATTTACCTCAACCTTAAATCTTGGAGTCCTTTTCCTCGGTTGACTATGTAAAGCGGGTGATACATCAGGGGTTTGTTTCTTGTTTTTCTGGAATGAATATTCACAGTCGTTAGAATGTTGTCTGCATTTTTAAAGGAAGAAAGCTTAACAACCATACAATTAAAGGATGTACCTTGGCAGAACCTTCAACTCCTTTCTTGGTTCTCTTGGGAGCAGCCTCCGAAGGCTCTCTGATGACCACTCCTTGCGATCGCGTTCTTTTCCTAGCAGCAGAAAGAGGGATCTTGTCGAGCTCGTCATCCAGGTCAATTATTCATTTGTCTGCAATACAGGATAACCGATGGTTAGGAATTACCAAAATGGGAAATTGATCAGAATAAATCGATAGGCATCGTCTTACCTTTAGCTTGTGAAGATGAAGAAGGATGGGGTGATGAGAGGGGTTGGATGTTCAGAGGAGGAGTTGGAGATTGTTCATCCAACTACGGATGGCCACCAATTAAGGAAAGTCGAGGTTGTTCATGGTTGCCATTGGAAGCTTCTATATCGGAAGGCAGATGGCCGATCAACGACCAATACAAATTGTTCCGCAACTTCGGCTTGAGTATAAGTAGGCCTGAAGAAGGGGATGCTGGTTCAGAAAAGGATATAGGGATGTGTTGTAGCAATCCAAATTGCCTTGCAAGGCATTAGGGGTTGTAGTATTCTGAGGAAGACTTACTGTTCCTTGACTTGGGTTTAATCCCAGTAAAGAGATTTCAAGCTATTAGAGCACTGGCCCAACCAAGTGCAATGGCTCGATGGACGCTTTTTCTAGTTGTACCTTCAAAAGAGGTGAGTATCCAGGATGGGCCAATTCCAGCTGAGATGATGAGGTGAAATTCTGAAGAAAGTTGTGCAAAGGATAGAAGAATATTAACTCCCCCACTGTTGAGCATTCCGAGGGAGTGAGAGTGACCAGCCATTCTCCTAATATTGGTGGAGTGGGGGTAGGTGGAGCCGAATTTTCAGCCTGTGACATCAATTCTGGAAAGTAGTGAAGAATCCAGAGGTGTAAGATCCAGAGTGGACCAAGGATGTTGTTAGTTTTCTCGTGGTTTTTCACCCGTTCCACAAACACAAACATGCTCCGGTAGAGTAGACCAAGGAACAGGGGGACCTAAAGCCAGGGCTTGTCCAGAAGTGATGAGCTGAACATAGTTGAGAACTTCAGCTGCTACTTGAACCGAGTTGGTACAAATGAAGTATCTGCACATCCAGTATAGCAAAAAGGCATGATGCTTGAGATCGGTGACTTCCCTAGTCGAATGCGAGTTAGCCGTGATGAAATTACTGTAATAACAATGCAGCTTAGAGCATTTGATACCAGTTATTGGTTCAACTGCTTCAGAAAAAGCAAGGACTTCGTTGCCGTGAAAAGGAAGTCTGGTGATAGCCTCGACATCAAGCAAGGTAGGGCTCATCATGTCGAAAGGAAAGACGAAACTATTGATGAAAGTGTTCTAGAAGCCACATAAGCTAAAAAGGAGGTATACATTAACGGGGATTTCATGACGAGAAAGCATGATTAGGTTAAAGATCCCCAAGATTTCCAATCTTTGCTTTTAGCCGAGGCTACACGGTGGAGCCATTTGCTATAGGCGGTGGTGTCGTTGGGCCAAGTTATGAAGCTTAAGGTTCTTTGATCGAGGGTAAACGAATCCGAAGCAATGGGCAAGGCAAACAAGCTAGGGTACAGGACGTTATCAAGAAACAGCTTGCCTTCGTCTTGATTTTCAGTGGAAGGGTTTAAAGTTATGGAATGATCCACACGGTAAAGAGTGCCCGTGGTTTGTTCAGCTTCAGATGAAGAAGATGAGAATTGGTTGGGGCCAATAGAAGCCGAGTCATCCGAAGCGTTGTGGCCATAGGAAACATTATCGGGGTTTTGGGAATCAGATGCGGAAGACATGTTTGATAAAAGAAATTCAAGAAAGGTTCAAGAAGGTTGGAATGTAGAAGAACTCGAGGAAGATTAAGAGAAAGTAAAGTAAAAGATGAAAGGAAGCAATCGGCTAAATTTATAGGAAAGATAAGAGTGATTGCAAAAACTAGTCATTAGCAATTAAGAGGGGTTGAAGCGTTGAAACGACACACGCGTGAATTGAGGAAAGCGGTTGTAGTACGGTGCTTAAGATATGATTTGTTATATCATTCTATCTTCATTTCAATTAGACAGAAGATATAAGGGGGCAAATTTTATCACCTAATTTAAAAGAACATAACTTAGCCGTTGGAAAACTAGCCGTTGGGGGTTAGTCGAATCGGAACCCAGTCGAAGGTGGTATTGGTAGTTGATTGAAAACGGTTGAGTAAAGAATATGGGCTAAAGGATAATGCTTCGAAATAATCTATCTATGGACAATCAGAAATAAGGGTGATAGCTAAAATGGCCAGATAAGAGTTTTGAGCATATAGCAGTTGCACGTGCTAACAACCTTCCGAGATAAGGAGGAAACGGTTTTCAAGCTGTTTAGCTTGATTTTAGGAAGCAAAGAGACGTTGAAAAGTGAAGATAACGAGCTCAGACGGTTAATGACGGATGACCATTGAAGACGTTCCTAAAAGTTAGGGATTTTTGTGGGACATGGTTAGCCGTTATAATCTAATTAGTTCATGTTGGCCACTAAGTGCATAATGCTAAAATACAGGAGAAGGTGGCCAGTAGGGACAGTTTTGCATAGTGTTCGAATTGTAGCCTGTAAATACCAATTGTAAGTATTGTATCAGACACATCAATACAATCAAACACGTTTTTATGCTCATTTTCTATTGCTTTCAAGTTTACTTTTCTCGTATTTAGTTTAGTTATTTTCATCTTCCACACTAAACACTCTTTGGAGTAGTTTAGGAACCCACAACTTAGAAGGCAGAATCCCCCTTCTAACATTCATTGACTGATAAGGGAATCATTGTTATTCAAAGTTAGTAGAGGTCACGACTAATCTTACTTCATCGGATAACAGAAGGGAAGAAGAAGTAGAGTAAAAAGAAGTATGAGAGAAGAGAAAATGAGTAGAGAATGAGTAGATTTTTAGATTGTTTGGATTGAGAGGAAAAGGAAAGAGATAAAAGAAAAAGAAAAGTTAAGTTTTGGTATAAAGACATTCCTATCCATACATATAATAATGATAATTTTATCTTAATGTTAAAAATGCAAGGATATGTTTGGCATTTGAATTTCTACCTTCCCATCCGCACATTCTCTCGTCACTTGAGGGAAGAAATTTTTTTTTGTTGGTTCAACCTACCACTTTCCTTTCCACCCTTCCTGTTTTTATGTTCTAAACAATGGAAGTGGGTCTTTTCCATGCCACTTCTCTCGTCCCAACTTCTATCTTCTGCAGTTCTCGCAATCCAAACGAAGCGTTAGGTCCAGACATAACTTTGCTACAATTTCATTGGTATGTTATATGCTATTTTTTAGGATTATGAAATATATAACAGCTCATTAAGGGGATAATTGTATCTACGTTTTGTCCAAGAAGCATTTGGCTCTTTCAATATTCAGTTGGGTTATTTAGATACAACTTTGGTGTCCGACACCGTACATTTATATAGTGCATGCAAGGGGGGTTATCGAGTCGATAACGCTTGTGAGAAACAAACAATATAGTGTCTCGTATTGTTGTCTAAAATGGATGTCAAAGAATCATTTTTCTTCAAGATTACGATGCGTCACTTATTAGTGTTCTGATGTGAGTGTTGTACAATCCAACGTTGGACACTTGTTTATAACGAGACTATGAATATGATTAAGATGACATTTGGAGGAGCTTATTTAAGCTTTTTTTAGCTTATCTTATGACATAAGCGTTTATGTGGTGTGTTTGGCAGAGCTTATCAAAAAAACTAATGTCATCCATCAGTAGTTTTAGGCTTATTTTCATAAGCTAAATTTTAACATAAGAGATTATGCACTACACCCCTCTCTGTGTTTTTCACTTTTTGAATCATTTCCTGCCCTTTCTTTCTTCTTCTTTTTTCCTTCTTATTTTTTCTTCATCTCTTCATATCCCTTTGTCCCTCTGCCATTAAACCCTTGCACTCTTCTTCTCATAGCAGAGAAGCGTCCCCTGGCTATCGCAGAGCCAGAGAGAAGTGCGGCCTTATGCCTGCCATCGTATGCCTGCCGCCTTCCGCCGTTAAGTGCTTATGGCAAAAGCTTTCATGCAATAAGTGCTTAATTAAGTTGTTTACCCAAGCACGGTCATAATCATCCACTAAATCAATTTATAACACACCCGTAAATTTAAAGAGCACATAGTAGTAAATAAGTAAAAGAGGAAACAATTTACCTTGGTTAAGTGTAACTAGTTGGGTTTCTTACTTAAGTATTTGATTTTTTTTATTCAATTTCAGGATTTACCGAAATGAAAAAAAATTATTAAAAAGGATTCCCACTTAAATGTTTTATTTTATGCTGAGAGATTAGTGTTTCCACATGTTGGGCGACTGTATATACTTTAAAAAAAACTAAGAATAAAAGAAGAAACAAATGATTTGCGGGGTTCGGTAGTTGGCCAGTTGGTCAGTTATGGCAGCTATTCAGTTTTTGCATGTAGTTGGTTAGACTTGGAATAAAATTATTACGCCATTGCCATAGCATCCAATCACTGTTTCCTTCTCTGCCTCTCCATTTTTCTTCAATCTACCTCTGCTGACTTTGGCTTGTGAGTTTCATTTACTTGTTTTGTTGAGTTTTGCACTTTCTTCTATTATGCAATTGATTGAAGCTTGTTGTTATTGTTGTTGTATATTTCTTTTGGTTGATGGGCTGAATTTCTTTGTGGTTGTTTTCATTAATTTGTCTAGTGAATTTTACCTTGTGGGTTGTTGAATTTAGTAAGGATTTTGCAACTTTGAAGATGAAAGTATTTGTAAGTGATTGACGGGTGTAAAATTCGAATCTTTTTTATGTATCCTTGCCATGACAAGTCAATGTTCTCTCTCTCTCTCTCTCTCTATATATATATATATATATAAAAGTGTGTGTAACTATGTATAAATAAGATTAAAGTAATATATATACTGTATCTGTAAGTATAAAAATCATTTTCATTATTTGCTCAAGTGTTTTACCCTGGCTCAAGCTTCTCTTCTCTCAATCCTTACCTGTTAAAAGCAATTGGCCTCGCTTGTTTGTCTCCTCAATTGAGTTCTTTTATGATTTTTTTTTTTTTTGTGTAGTTCCATAATATCTTTTATAATTTCGTGTATTTTTCTCCCTTTGGATAATTGATTTCATGAATAGGGTTTGTACTTTTAGAATTGCACCCCTAATGTCATAGCTATTGATAGTTAGATGGAAGTAGTTATGCTAGTACTGAGACTTTTGCTTCCTTGAACTAGGCTTCCTACTAAATGAATAGTCTGCTGGAACTAGATTTTTAGTATCCATATCCTAACTTGATTTATATTGACATAGATCTCTATGATAATGTTTGAAAAGTAGTTTCCTTCGACAATCTCAGGTAACTTGGATAGATTTGTTTGCCAAATCATGAAATTCTCTAGGCGCTTTATTTTAGCGAAGTGATGGGATTGGCATTATGAGTCTAAATCCTTTTGTTCATTTTTATGCCCCCCATATTTTTCTATCCACTCTATGAGCCAAATAAGTTTAGGGGAAATTACACTAACCTATATTTAAGTTTGACTTAATTACACTCGGGACTACTCTTATTTCAGAAATTACACTGAACTCGCTTGAGGTTTACGTTGTCATTAAAGTTACCCAATTGATTTTTATGTTGCCATTATGCTTACACCCCCATACAACATCTTCAAAGGAAGTCTTCTGAAATAAGAGAGGGGTCAGATGTAAGTGTGCCAAACCTGTGGGGAGGTCAGTGTAATTTCGCCAATTAACTACCATCTGACTCTAATATATAAAGTTGAAGATATACTGTGATAAAGCTTACTTATCTATTGAGGCTATCAATTTTTTATGGTTACCTGGTTAGCTTCAATCCTTTTTTCTGTACTTCCTCTATAGTGCTTAAGTAATTTGAACTTACCTTACATGGTTTCTGACCTATCATGCTTCGTACTGTTATGCTCATCCCTTGCCTCAATTATGAAGTAGAGAGGGAAGGTTGAAAGGAGATCAATATATGAGGGCAAACCTGTTATAAAATACCCTGTTCATTAAGCCTAGAAAAGTTGATAGCTTATAACATGGAAAACTTTAATGTCACACATGAGGCATCTGACAAATTTTGTCCATATATCTGGGTTCAAACCTTGTTCATGGTGTCTGTTAACTCTTAAATAGGTAATTTTAGCCATATGAAGGAATGGATAGCTAGTGACCAGAGGCGGGTTTAAGAGGGGGGACCTTTGGTTATATATATATATATATATCCCTTTTATAGGAAACTTGATTATGATATAAAAAAATTTATCCACAAATTTTTTTTCTAAATATGACTAAGATATATAATTTTTGAAAGATAAATTTGTTTCGAATTATTTAATCTTGTTTTTAATACAACAATGTTTTGACAAAAATCATTTTTGAGGTTCAATAGTTGAGTGACATTTAAGAAAAACTACTGACTCATTTTTTCAAGTGAAAAGAGAGATTAAATTATTAAACATATGCTAGTCCATCAATTTTAATTTCAAATAGCAACGTTAAAAATATTGTTGAGTAACCTATTACGTTACATCCTTCTAAAACTATAAGGATCGAATAAGGATCATACCAATTAACCTAGATATGATTGAATAATTTATATGCTATGAAGTTATTAATCTTTAGATGAAACCATTAAACGACACTTTGGTTTAAATGACTTTTTCGAGGAGATGATTTATGACAGAACACAATGACGTCGTTTACTCTTATGTATCCAATCCTACATAGTGGGAAAGGCTTTGTTGTTGTTGGATGGTAAATCCTACATTAACTTCTATGATGCAAAGTGGAGATGATTAAAACAGCTAGCATACAAACAGTAAAATGTATGTAATCGTTGTGTATTTTGGGAAATATGTTGAAATATATTTCAGGTAAGATGCAGGGGTGCGGGAGTTCTGATGGCCTAACATTGATACACATATACAAAGGCACATCTGGTTAAGTGCTTTCTGATAATATGACACCTCAAGAATTATTTGAAAATAAAATATTAGTCAATGTTCATGTATATTGCTTTGTGGATCTAGTCTTCCCAAAATTGAAATGGATGATACCTTTTAGAAGTTCAACAATGATGCTTTTCTCTTCGAGTTGATTGTTCATTCATAATTGATTGCTTAAACTGCTATTTTATCTTAAGGTTTTGTTGCTGCACATACACTCCCAGTTCTCTATGAAAGTTATGAGGATCAAGTTGACAACTTCGTCTACCCTTATCGTTTATCAGATACAAAATCACTATCAGAATCTTGATGCTGGAGTTCTCAGCAAAGTCTCCAAGGGAAAGCTCAAAGGAAAGAAACATGAATACGTTTATCCTTATGTAAATCAAATTGATATTCAATGCCCATCTCTCACTTGTGATGACAATTGGGAATGCCCGAAGAAAGTGATTTGGGGGGATGATAGACTGGAATAAAATTGCACTTTAGTTGCTGTTTCTGCTCTAGTGGTTCCTATTTCAATGTTGTTATCTTGAAAAATTATGCTATCTGATTCATTGTCTGGGGAAGTATACTTCATCTGTGACTGTCGCAACCATGTGAAAGCACATAAAGACAAAGTTTGTGTAATGCCCCCTGGTGATACATGTATAACTCAATTGCGAAAAACATAATAATTAAAAATAAAGAAATTGTTAATTGCTTTTGGAAAATATTTGGTATAATTTTCTATCAGCAAAAAAGTGGTTGTACAAATTTTTCTGCCGAATATTTTAAAGCGTGAAATATGCGTTAAAGAAGTAAACCATATTGTACATATCAATACACATATTCTGGTCATATTCATAATAAGGTCATTACAACAGCGTATAAGTTTTCCGGAAATGTTTCAATTTTCAAAACTGAAATTAAAACAAATTAAATGTTCTAAAACTACATGTAACCGAACTTCTAAAAAATAATCATCCCCAAGAAAATCCTATGCTGGTCACTCTAAAAGATATTCACTGGGAAGATCTCCATGGTTCTCACCACTATCACCGACCTCTTCAAGGGTCGGGACTAATATCCCCGAGTGAAGCTTGGAACTCCTCTGCACCATCTGTACTCGTGTACCGAGGTACAATAGCAAAACCAGAAACAGATACATCGCAAGGGTGAGATACCAACATATGAGTTTTATCGCGATAGCTACATGCCCGACAAACAGATAACATCATATATAACCAGCACATACATAAAAACATATATGAATTCTCAACAATAATCTTGATATTAATGATGGGATTCATACCCGACAACCATCGAAATTTGTAAAAATGCATGACACTTCAATATACACTATCTATTTTCTTATTTATTCTCTGGAGATCCTAACGTCCCTTCGTCAAGCAGCATAGGCCGTAATAATCCCCATACCATAATTGTTTCGCTTTGGGTCAGTCTCTCAATTAATTCAGATCCCCAATTGTTCTAGGGTATTACGTCTCACCTAAATAATATTGAATAATTCCTTATTGAGTACATCCGTGTACGGTAGTCGAATTTCCATGACTCGAGGTTGCAAAGCCTCGCCTGTCTGTGGGGTTTTCGAACCTGGATGTCCCTAAAGACCCAAAGACACCTCTTTGGTCTGTAACTATCCAATTTGTCAATCCACCCTTTGAGGATTGTAGCTTGATAACACAATGACACATCTGCCACAATGGCACGTTTGCCAAACGATGCATGTAAAACATTTATTTTCGTTACTTTACTTTTTCGTTCATTCTTTCTTTGTCGAGGCTCAAAGCTCACAACTATTTTTACTCACGCATCAAGGTCATTCACGCTTAATACAGGACATGCAATCCGATGTGCTCATTAGACGAATCTCTAGGCCGATGCACCGGTCACTAGGCTCGTACACACAGTTGACACGAAGTCATGTCGTCGGCGTAGGATTTTTAAATCCGCGACCACAATACTTTCTCACAGGAACTCTAGCCCGACGTCTCAGCCACTAGATCCTTACATCTTTTCTCAATTTTTAAACACAATTTTCGTTCTGTGAAATCTAAATCAAAAATCAAAATTCAAGAGTTTAAAATGTCTCGTCGTAAAACATTTTTGCTCTTTTCAACACAATTTTTCAGAAATCCATTTTTTTTTAAATTTCTTTTCCGAAAACGTCAAATCATTGAAAATCATTTCTAAAACGTTTTTGTCCAAACTAATAAAACAATTTTTCATAGTTTCGCCGGAAGGCACTTTTCTAAAATAATTTCTTTTATTTAAAATAAAATCGTGTATAAATCAAAAAGCTTTTCTTTTTCAAAAAGCTTTTTCATCATCAACATTAAAATCTTTTTAGAAACTTACTTTCTTACCTTTTTGAAAAAAAACTAAACTCAAAATTCGTCCTCACTATCACTCAGTGATTAAACGAAATTTTAAAATCATCTTAGATTTTTCTTGAAACTATAGCTCTTTAACCAAATTATACTTAAATCTTATTATCTTAAAAAATGTATTCCACTTCCATAACTCAAAACTTAAATTTCTTTTCAATCTTTTTAAAACATTATTATTACTCACTATTGAGCTCTGACCACTGTCAGGCTACAACCAATACAATCAATTGACAGTGGCATCCACACATACATACATACATACATACATACATACATATATATATATATATAGCACCATTAATACATGCTTTCACAGATAAATTTAATCACATCAACGGTTCTAAAATTAATTTAATCAACATCACATATTACTACAAATAATTTTACAAACAACAGATAAAATACCATGTAACTATCAAAACTCCTCAGATAAACTCCCCTTACCTTTGAAATTTTCGATTCCTCCTTGATCTTAGTCCCTTGATTTTGATTTCCCTCTACTACACAAAACTCCAATCAACTAACAAGTCATTCACAAACAATGATAAAACAAGTTAAAAGTTGAAAACAAAATCTCTTAACCACTAAGGAGGGTTTCGACCAAGATAACAAAAATAGGCTAGAGATTTTCATTTTCTTCAAGCTCTTGATTACATGATCCTAGAGTTATACAGAGTGAGGAAAATTTATCACATCTCATAAATTTGATTTCCATGATTTTCTAGAATTAAACTAAGAAAATCAAAGAAAATTGAAATATGGCTCACTTGTCATGAATGGATTGAAATAATTGAAGAGGAGAGTAGCTATTGCAATACCCTACTTTTTAGCTATGCTGTATTACCGGTAGGAAGATAATTATTTATATTTTTATCTGAAACCAAGAAAATGATTTTGGATAAAACAAAATCATATTCATACTCTACCTTATGGTAGATGGTTACGGTAAAATTTTGGGTTGAAAATTCAAAAGGAAACCGGTCTGCGTTTTCACTGACAGTGAGATTTTACTAAGCAGAAAACCTAATTTTGACCCGAGAACTAAACAGTTTAGTTTTATAACATATTTTTAACTATATAGACTATTTTGAATTTTTTACTCAAAAATGTTTTATTTTACTTTTTACAAGCAAAATTTTAAAGAAAACGCATAAAATCTAAGTCAGGAAAACAACGGAGCCGGATACAGAAGTGCAGAGAATTGCCAAGAGATCGGGACAACGAGTCATACATGATGACTTATGGCGGATGAAGTGATGCATGATGTCATAGGTAATCATGACAAAAATAATATCTAGATATTTTTTTAAGTGAAAAGACTAATTTGCCCTTGGACTTTCTATGTAATTCCAAG
This sequence comes from Sophora flavescens, assembly GCA_030762895.1. Taxonomy (NCBI): domain Eukaryota; kingdom Viridiplantae; phylum Streptophyta; class Magnoliopsida; order Fabales; family Fabaceae; genus Sophora; species Sophora flavescens. Next base: position 155,734,269 of record CM061062.1, read on the forward strand.
TTTGCCCCTAAGTGCTTTGGACCAAACTACCCCCTCACTCCCTCAACATGCACGGCTGCCCCCTCCCCCCACACTTAGTAAAATTCTCCATTTTCATTCTAAGCTATGTTACTTACAAAAACACTAAAACCTCCATTGTTGTTCTTGCAAATTTGATCATTTCTCTTCCATTTTTCTTCATTCCAAGGTGAGGGTTCTCTTCCTCATCATCTTAGCTTCATTAGTCATCCACCAATTTCCATTTTTCATCAAGTTTTCTCAAATTTCAATTCCTAGATATAGTTCATAAAAAATCATAGAAAAATGTTTTAAGTGTTCTGACACTTGACGTTACCTCTCTAATACCTCTAGTTGTTAGATATAGAAGCTTGAAATCAAAAGAAATTCCTAGCCCTATTTTCCTAGCTTGGCCGAATCTATGTAGGTGTATGCAAAATGATTTTTTCTTCAATTTTTACTTGGATGATGACTTGTATAAGCTATCTAAGGTCTCTAGGTTCTAGATCCAAGAGTATGTGAACAAAAGAAATTTCTAGCTAATTTTACTCCCTTTGGCTGAAACCCTAACCAAGTGGTTTGATGAGTTTTGTTTCAAATTTTTGACTTGTAACAATTGATCAATACTAGTTAAGGCTCTAGTAACTAGGATCCAAAAGATGGAATTGAGAAAATACCCTAGCCCTATTTTTGAGTAATGGCCGAATCCTAACCTAAGGTGTCATAGATGGATTTTGTTGATTAATATATTTTTATGTTGATTTGGTTGAAGGTTGATTGGGTAGAATGTGGTGTAGTAACGAGGAGTTTCAAGTTCGTGGTTCTGGTGTTAGTTTAGGTGGGAGAAAGAATCAACCTATCGTCAGAATGGATAAGTAGTATATATTATAATAATGGTGCAGGGCGACCTTAACCCTACTAGTTATCGAGTAATCGACAAGACCAAAATCATATTGGTGACTATCCCGTAGTACCAATGATGATTTGGGGATTGTAGGTTTATTGTCATTAGAATAATTTTAGAACATTTGAAGATGTCTGATTTTATTATTATTGAACTGTTTGTGATGCGCTGGTTGTGGTAGTCTACTGTATGTGATGTTTTATTTTGTCTGAATGTTTTATTATTATTGTATGGTGTATGATCTATCTAGTTTGATAACATGCTGAGTTGGCATTTAGGCAAGGATATGTGTTGTTCAGGAGATATGCATGTGAGTGAGAGAATGATTGTGACTTAGAGGTACCTAGCCTAAATTAATTATTTTATAGATTAGATGTGACACGGAATGTGTGTTGAGACTTTGATGGGAGGTTGAGGCACTAGGTTTTAACTGAGGTGAATCAATAAGATTCATATATATGTATTGTTGTTCACAACCGTGTATTGGAAACACACGAGGTCCGAAGTTCTCGCTGGACCGTCCCAACTTAGGTTTAGGCTGTGCAGCTATAGTGTCACTGCTTTGCATGAGCACCTTCGAGAATGAACGAAGGTGTGCACCAGATGAATTGTGCAGCTATAGTGTCATTGATATTCATGAGCATCCTCGGGATCGAACGAGGGTGTGCACCATATTTGGGGACGCGTCGCTTGGACGATTGACTAACATCCCTAATGAGGGATGTGTGACAGGATTGGTGGTGGCCACATCAGCATAACGGTTTAGTTGCATGAGATTGAGGGTAGAGGAAGATATCGTGATTTAAGGATGATTGTTAGTTATGTGTGATGCTTGTCTTCGATTGTTATTATATTATATGTTATGTATTCTTTTCCGCTTATGATGATAGAACTGTTTCTTATCTCCCTACGTTTGTATATTGTGTATATTTACTTTATTCTATGAGAAGACTCTATGGAGGAACCAGTTGCTGAGGAGTTGGATGGAACTCCGTATGAACCTAATGCGGGAGGAAGAGCTGTGGATTCTAGTAATAGAGTTTAGTGTATAAGGCCAGTGAGTCTTGTAAGACGTTTTAGTTTCTGCTAATTATAACAATTTGTATAATATGTACCTGTAAGGATGCTACTGATAGGATACGCTAAATAATGTTTTGTATTATGAAGGTTGGAGATATTTGTATTTGTATAATACAATTATGGTGTGGTGCGTTACTTTCTGAAGTTGGATGTATTTATAATTAAGTTTTTTATATTTTTGTATTTCTGGGTTATGTTTAACGTTAAGTACGCGAGTACGTTAAATAAATAATTAATGGCACAACGGGGTGTCTCAGCTAAGATCATAAATGTAACAGCCTGATTTTTAATTACGCTGTTTAACCGGTTAAAATATAATTAATTATATTTTAATATGAGAGCTAGAAAGTGATTTTAAATAAAATAAAATCATATTCATAGTCTCTCTTATGGTAGAAGGTTACGGTGAAATTTTGGGTTTAAAACTCAGACGGAAACCGATCAACGTTTTTACTGACGGTGTAATTTTATACAGGTAGAAAACCCTAATTTGACCCGAAACTGAAATTTATATATTTTTTATATTATGTCCGTGAGGAATCCTACTTTCCAAATTTCTGATCAGAAATAAAATATTTTGTTTATTCAAAGAATTTTGGTAAAAGTTCGTACTAAAAACAATTGGGGTTTCACTGACGTTATGATTTTAATGATCAGAAAACCTAATTTTGACTCGTGAATGAAATGGTTTATATTTAAATCATATTTCCAACGAGTTTGGTTATTTTGAAAATTTTCCACAAAAAGTGAAAATTTCCAACGAATTGTAGAGATAGAACAGGACACCAGAGGAGCTGAGCTATGGGATGACTCATCAAGAATTTATGAGGCAATTAATGTTAGAAATTATGAGTTTTTAAGTGAAATGACCAAAATGCCCTTTAAGCTTAACCTAACCTATTCGAGTTATACTTTAACCATGGTTAAGGAACCAAGGTTAGTTTATGTGGACAAGGAGCAGTCACACCACTCAAATAATGTGAGCCACATATTTATTAACTATAGTTAGCAAAATAACCTTAATTAAGTTAATTATTAACTATGGTTAATCATATATTAATAAATAATCACAAAACCCATTAATCTAATTCTAATGAACCAAACAAACCCTAAGATCTACCCTATAAATAACCCGAAAACCGCAGCCCCCTTTCACTCACTTCATCTCTTCCATTTCTTTCTTCATCTTCTTCATTTCTTCACCAAAAACACTTAAACTCCATTTTCATTCTTCAAGAGCTCCAAGTGATTCAATTACAAAGCTTGCCAAGATCATCATCTATTTTTCTTCTACTTTCCTAACTTGAGGTAACATGATCATCTCCTCTCTTGTTTAAGTTTTTGTTCTTCATATTTCATAGTTTTCCATTTATAGATATAGAACTTTAAATAATTCTATAAAATTGTAGAAAAATCATAAAAATGTGAAACCAATTTCTATGATCTCTACTATCATTATCCAAGAGCATGTAATCAAAAACACTTTCCTTCCCTAATATCTATTCTTGGTCGAAACTATGATGGAAAAGTGGGTTGATGTTTTTGTATCATTTTGGAATTCTAACAATTGTTTCATGCTCCTTAAAACCTATATGGCTATGATCTAAGAGCTTAACTTCAACAAAGATTTCTATCATGATTTTGTTGTGTTGGTCGAAACTCCTATAAGAATTGGGTTTGATGTGTTTGTTGTATTTTTGAAATCCAATAATTGATTTAAACTCTCTATTATCTATATAGTTTAAATCCAAGAGTTTAAGTCCAACAAAATATCTTAACTTGGTTTTTTAATTTGGGCCGAAACCCTAGAGTAAAGGGGTTAAAATGTTTTGTTTCAATTTGTGAAATCTAACACTTGATTAATGCTCTCTATTGTCTTAGTAACCTAAATCCAAAAGCTTGAATCAAAAAGATTTTCCTAGCCTATTTTTCTATACAAGTCCGAAACTTAACTAAAATAAGATTGGAATATTTTGTTCATGTTTTCAAGTTATGAAAATTTATCTAAGCTATCTAAGACTATAGGAACTAGAATCCAAAAGATTTGAATGAGAAAAGAATCATAACCCTATTCTGAATTAGGAGGCCGAAACCTAGCTATTTAGGTTAAGAGTGATTTTGTTAATTAATTATAGTTGTGTTGTTTGGTTGAATGAGAAACTGTTAAGCTGTGGTGTGATAACGAGGAGTGACGAATTCAGGATTCCGGTGATAACACGGGTGGAAGAAAGAATCAACCTGTCATTGGAATGGATAAGTAGTATATATTATAATAATTGTATAGGGTGACCAAAACCCTACTAGTGGTCGAGTAATCGACAAGACCAAAATCACATTGGAAACCTTTTCTGTAATACCAATGATGATTTGGGGATTGTAGGTTTATTGACATTAGGCTAATCTTATGATATTGAGGATGTCTGACTTTATTGTTATTGAATTGATTGTGATACGCTGGTTGAGGTATTCTACTGCATATGACGTTTTATTTTAATGTTTGAATATTTTATGATGATTGTGTTATGCATGATCCGTGCGGTTTGATAGTGTGCTTAGTTGTCTTTTAAGTAAAGATATATGTTGTTCGGGAGATGTTCATGTGGGTGAAAGAATGAATGGACTTATAGGTGCCTAGCTTAATTAAGTTGTTTTATAGATGAGATTATGAGATATGATTTGAGGCTATGATGGAAGCTTGAGGCACTAGGTTGTTATTTAGATGTATTGTTATTCACAGCCGTGTAAGTGGAACACACGAGGTCAGGATATCCTATTTTGGGATATTGGATATTGCGGGTGAGTACCCTACGGATGTGATGCCAAGGTAGACTACCGTAATACTCTTTTAGTTCTTGACGCGTTCGAATGTTCTTGGCACTGGACCATTCTGGACTGATATTCCTCGACGCGTTCACATATTCTTGGCACTGGACCATTTTGGACTAATACTCGTTTAGTCGTTGAAGCGTTCGAAAGTTATTTGAACTGGACTGTTTCAGACTACTGACTAATGTGACAGGAGTAGAGATGACCACATCAGTATAAAATCTTAGTTGCAGGAGTTGAGGGTAGAGGATGATATAGTGAATTGAGGATGATTGTTGATTTTGAGTGATGTGTGTCTGAGGCTATTATTAAATTATGTGCTATGTATTCCTTTCCGCTTTTGATGATAGAACTGTTTCTTATCCCTTATGTTCTATATTGTGTATCTATTTTTTCATGTGATTGTATGAGAAGATCCGATGGAGGAACCGGTTGCTGAGGAATTGGATGAGATTCCTTATGAACCTGATGAGGGAGGACGATTTGTGACTCATGGTGATAAGGTCTAGATAGTTATGGCCGGTGCGTCTCGTGAGACGTTTTATATTTTCCGCTAAGTACAACTTTTGTTTAAGTATATGCCTGTGAGGGATCCTACTCAGAGGATACCCTCAACAGTGTTTTGTATTATGTATAAGACATATGTCTGTATTTCGCAATATATTTATGGTATGAAGTTTTAATTAATTGAAGTTTGTATGCTCATTAACTTAAGATTTTAATTTTTACGTCTTTTCATGTTAAGCGAGCGATTAAGGAATTAATCAATAAAGTTTTAAACTAATAAAACACCAGGGTACAACGGGGTGTCTCAATAAACAATGAGGATATACCTCTAAATGATGAAAGAAGTGAAGAAGAATTGATAACTTTGCAAGTTCAACAATGGAACACTTAGAGTTTTTGGAGAGGAAGAAGTTGAAGTATTTTGTGAAAATGAAGAAGTGAACGGGTTATGTGACTTAAAGGAGAGAGGGTCGAGTTTTTGGGAGGGTGTAAGAGTCACAAATATTTTGGGACAAGCTTAGAAATTTGATGAAAGGCTAAGGACTTCTTGGACTTTTCTCACATAAGTTTAGATATTTAACAAATGTAATCATGATGGTGGTGAGTCATCACCATGAATCACCATGGTGACTCACCCCTCATGAGTCATCGTGCATGACTCATCCATCCCATCTTCTAGCACATCTCTGCAGTTTCGTATCCGACTCCATCGTTTACCCGATATAGGTTTTACGTCGTTTTCTTTAGAAATTTACCCGAATAAAATAAAATATTTTATTTTTAAGCGAAAATTTCTAAATTAGATTATATCACTGGAAATGTGATAAAAATATAAAATGTTTCATTTTCGGGTCAAAATTAGGTTTTCTGATAAGTAAAATTGTACTGTCAGTGAAAACGCAGACCGGTTTCCGTCTGAATTTTAACTGTAACCTCCTACTATAAAGTAAGTTCTAGATATGATTTTGTTTATCTCAAAATCATTTTCTAGATCTCAGGTAAAAATATAATTAGATATATCGTTACCTGTAATACAGCGTCTATAAAAAGCACGGGGTTACAGTTTGATATTATATCCGGGGAAGTTATTGTTGGTGAGTCATTCAATGAACCAAACAATTAAAGTATGAACCAAATAACAGAGAATGTTGTATTCAAAGATGAGATAATGAACCTTCTGTGTCTTCATTTCTATCCCACGTATTTGTAACTTCGGTAATCTTCGGCTGCGTCTAAAATGAGGTAGGACACCAGGTGCCTCACCATGAGGCACTAAACAATGACCCTTTTGCCTTTTACTTCATCCCCATCCTTCCCTGCATCGCTAACAGCACCACCGCCGCGGCCAACCGCCGGTCGAGCACCCCTCCCCTCGTTCCTCTGTCCTAAAAGCTCGCCGCCGCCAAAGGTTCCCACCCACCCCATCTCCATCGAAGCCACCCCCAACACCACCGCCACCCCCATCACCATCGTCGCCGCCAACAACATCAACATCACCATCGTCACCACCCAATGGTGATTCTCCACGACCTAGCCCACTTCAACAATCATCTCCACCACTATCTCAAACCCCTCCTCCGCCACAATCTCAAAACCCTTCTCCACTGAAACCTGTAAACGCAGATCTGGAATAATGGCGGAATCGTGAAGGATACGGCGGACCTGAGCAGATCTGAAGTGATTCAAGACAGATTTGAAGCATTGAAGCACGTCGCCTCACCTCACCTTCCTCCGTCTTTCGTCGCAGCCGTCTCACCTTCATCCTCCAGCCACGACCACCTCCTGTCCCCTCTTTCCCTTTTATGAGTTGTTTTTGTGGTGGTGGAAGACATAGTGGGTTGGGGTTGTGGTGGTTGTTAGATTGAGAGGTAGGGTCTTGTGGTACTCAGGTGGGGATGAGTGGTGGTGGTCGGTGGGTGGTGGTGGTCAGAGAGGTGGGGAAGCGGCGACGCAGATGGTGGGGAAGCGACGGTGCAGATGGTGGTCGAAGATGGGCTAAGGGAGTGGTGTGGGATAGGGTAACATTGGCAAAAGGGCAAATATGACTTTTTCAATTTTTTGTTTTTTGAAGTAACAAATCCAAACCATTGAATATTTTAGTATTATATCCAATGGCTTAAAAGTAATGCCTCACCATAAGGCACTTGGTGTCCTAACTCATTTTAGACGCAGCCGTAATCTTCTGCTGCTAGTGATTTAATCTTAGGGTCCTCCTTTCGAAGCAACAGTGCCATTTGAACCTCCCACTTGAGTTCTCCAATTGGCAATTCTCTTCATCATACCAAATGTCTGAGGAAAAATAGCCATGTTTTTCAAGAGCTTCTTGTTTTGTTTTCAATGTAAATACTAACCAAGAAATAGGAAAACACAAAAATGTGTTATAAAATTATAGATTTTTTTTGACAGAAAAATTATAGATATTTGAGTCTTCTACTAAATAAGAAAAAACAAATCATCCAGAGATTTAATTTTATGTTCAGGTTATGTAAAATTATGAGCAAGAAAAGTTACCCGATTCCAATCCAAAGTAAGCATCATGTCACACAGAAGAGCGAGTACTTACAGTGATGCTTAAAAATTAATCACTAGATAGACTATCCAAAGATTAAAAAACCGTTATTTCGAATGATCACACTTTGTTTTGGATTAGTGGTAAGTAATAATATGTGTCAAAAGAAAAGAAAATGTTGAAAAAAGGACATGTAAATAATAAAATACCAATTATAATAACACATTTCTTTTAACATTCTTTATAACCTGCTTCTTTTTTTTACTGTTGGATAATTAGCTTCAATTGAATCACATGAATATACTCTATTTAATGTAAATTTCACTCAACAATTAAAAAGTGTATTGAAAAGTATTAAAATAAAAAATTACTAACATTTCATTTTTAATTTTTTATTCTCTTCGGCTGCTAAACGCCTCAACCTCTCAAGTACTTCAATATAGTTCGTTTTATCACAAGAAAATAATTGCATGCTGGAACATAACAGATTCCTCCCCTCTACTACCGAACACAAGTCAAGAATCACAAGATTGAGGATCTCGTTAATTTACATGGGTTTCATTTAAATTTTATAGGATTCAAATAAATTTTAATCAATAAGAAGAAATGTGTTAAAAAATATATATTAAAAAAATGTGTTAATAACATTTCTGAACACTAAGATAGTGTCTAATGGAACAAGGCCCCAAAAACTGGCTTTGGCAATACGTGGTGCCACGTAGAACCAATGAGAGCCCCTATTACCTTATCACATCAGAAATCCAATCCAATCCTACCAATCATCCACTACCAAATCCAATTATCCATAACCAGCCACATTTTCATTGCCACATCACACCCCCCACATCTAAAGCCTGTTCCAAGCCCACACACACTTTGCATACTGTAGTGTCCAAGTTCATAGAGCTAGAGGATTGTTAGACTTGAGCAGAATGGCCTCTACCCAATGTTTCTTGCACCATCATGCCCTTACTACTCAAACTAGAACCTCATCACAGCGCCAAGTGGTGAGCCCCAAGCTAAACCAGATTGTTTGTAAGGCACAGAAGCAGGTAGTCCAACAGGATGATGCCAGCCCTGTCTCTCGCAGATTAGCTCTCACACTGCTCATTGGTGCTGCTGCTGTTGGCTCAAAAGTGTCACCTGCTGATGCAGCTTATGGGGAAGCTGGTATTTTACATTTTTTTCCCCCTCTTTGAAAGGAAATAAATATACTCAATTTTTGTAGTGAGAATGCACAATTTGATCCAGAAAATTACATGGTTGTTGAGCTAAATATCCTGTAGGGAGATAGTGTTTTGATTGGTGCGATGAAAATTCTTGGTTAAACCAAATGATTGTAATTGCTTTGTTTTTCATTCAAATATTATTTGTAGTAAGGTAAGTGTATAATTCACTTCTGGTTTCTGAGAATTCCACATTCCTTGCTTGATAGAGTTTAAGATGAAAGGAAATAAGTGATGACAGTAGGATCAAGTCAAGAAATTTGCATAGGTCTAGATAGTGTATGTCAAGAACCAAATCAACCCAAATTCCTAGATTGTTTAAGTGGAAGCCCTAGAGTAGCTTTTATTGCCATTTGGGCTTGAAGCATAAGCCCACTCAATGACCAACTACCTCAAATGTTTATATTTATTAAGTGACGGTTAAAGAATAATTTTATCTCTGATAATTGAGATAAAATGGTTTATTTGAGGAATTAGTTTTTGGCGGTTTGAAAATTAAAAAAGTAAATTGAGTTTGATTATTTTGCTTTGCAGCCAATGTGTTTGGAAAGCCAAAGACAAACACAGACTTCCTAGCATACAATGGGGATGGATTCAAGCTGTTGATTCCGGCAAAGTGGAACCCAAGCAAAGAGGTTGAGTACCCAGGTCAGGTTCTTAGATATGAGGATAATTTTGATTCTACCAGCAATGTTTCTGTCTTAGTCACTGCAACTGATAAGAAGTCCATCACTGACTATGGTTCACCTGAGGAGTTCCTATCTCAGGTAAAACTATTTCTTCTTTTCTAATTACTTAAGAAGGCTTATAATATAACCCAATAATGTACAGAGGATTTGAGTGAAAGTGTGAAACTTTCATAATTCAAATGAATAATATCTTCGAATGTTTAAAGACGAATGACAACAGGTGCTGGCTGAAATTTATGATTTGATTTTTCATCTTTGCAGGTGGATTATTTGCTTGGAAAACAAGCCTTCTTTGGCACAACTGATGCTGAGGTAATCGATTAAAAATTTATGATAACCATTGTAACATATAATTTCAAGCATACAATTGTCTGCTTTTATTTCTCTCTCTTTTTGTGCGGTAAGATTATTCTGTGGTCAGTTTTGAGTCAACTGAGAGCTGAACTGCCATTGTAAGATACCTATGAATATCTAATTTATTTAAAATTTGGTATGCATGATCTTTAAGATAATGCATGTGATTCAGTGATTCAACGGTTAGATTTGTTGAGTTCATCTTCTATAAAAACTGAGTATATGGTCAAGAGTAAGCGATCCTTCCATATGTGGGGATCAAGTTATTCCAAGAGTAAGTTTAGAAGAGTTATTCCAAATTCTCCACCCTTTATAATGTAATTTAATGACCTACGTTCGTTAATTCATTAAAAAGGTTTTCTTACTTCCACAGGATTACAATAAAATGAAGGATGGGGATTTGGTGTAACTCTTAAATTTACTCTTGGAGAAACTTGATCATTACTCTCTCTATATATATATATATAAGACATTTTTAATAAGGTTATAAAAAACATTACATATATATAAGTAATTTTACAAAATAGGGGCAACAACCCCTCTAAATCTGTCCCTGGTTGAGTTTGACCATCCCAGAATACGCCAAATATGCTTGTATATCTTAACTGTTTCTGAACTTTAATTTCCCAGGGTGGTTTCGATGCAAATGTTGTAGCAACAGCAAACATCTTAGAGAGTTCAACACCTGTGATTGGTGGGAAACAGTACTACAACTTGTCTGTGTTGACAAGGACTGCTGATGGAGATGAAGGTGGCAAGCACCAGCTTATTACAGCAACTGTAAGAGATGGCAAACTATACATTTGCAAGGCTCAAGCCGGAGACAAGAGATGGTTTAAGGGAGCAAGAAAATTTGTTGAGAACACAGCAAGTTCTTTCAGTGTTGCTTAACAACTTATTGGAGGGTTGTTCTGTTTGTAAATCAACTTGAAGGTGTGTGGCCCCCTGTTAGTCCCCAAGTTACATTATTTGAGGTAACTGGTTGGAGTAAGCACATGGATTCTTAATTTTCTTGGTTTTTATGGAATTGCCCAGTCCCCCTTTTCTCCCTTTTCTCTCAGTGATTAAGAATTTTAAGTTGCTACAAGCCATTTAGAAGGACTATGCTTGATAAAGGATTCAAGAGTATGTTTGCGAAATGCTTGCATTGCAATATTTATCGAGGAGAAACAACTATATCAAAGAAGTTGAATATTTTTTATCAAAAAAATAATAATAATAATTGAAGTTGAATATTATTCTACGAAACATGAGCATTAGTAAACAGAGTGGGAAAAAAAAATGTTGAACGATGACCAACTACAACCGTGTCCGCTAATTAAGTAAAAACATGAAGCAAACAATTAGGTTAACAGGACAATCCTCATGCAGTGAAAAGTTTTATAAGCTACAAGTGCATTATCAATAATCAATTTTTTTATAACCTACATTGTTTAAGCAAAATAGTCTTTAACCGTTTGGCATTTGTTTTGGTGATTGTTAGGTACTCTACTGTTTACTGCGGTTATTGAAAATGAACAAGCAGTCAGTAAGATTGGAGAATATATAGAGGACTAACAATTAACATTTACTAGAGTGTTGAATTTCATGGTCCAGAGAAGAAGAATGAGAGAAAGTTGAGAGAAATTGAAGAGTGTATATTGATTGGAATGGTAAAAGTAAAAATTTAAATGGGTAATTTTGACTTATATAGCTAACTAACAACTATAACTAGCTTTAACTAACTCTAACAAACCTAACTATCTCAACAGCTCATGTAAGCTGGAAGATGTACATAATGCTTCCAGCTTGCAATGATCAATACAAATGCATATCCATACAAAACACAATGATAATGCCAAGAATATATTGGCAAGGCACGCAGGCCAACAAATGCTTAACCACCGTAAAAGGCAGAAGCTCCAAGTGTTTAACCACCATACAAGGCAGAAGCTAAAATCATCAAAGCCAATAAAGGCAAAAGTTTAACCATTAGGCAGAAGCCATAACTCAAGGCTTAACTCAAGGCAGTTAAAAAAATACAATGATAATGCCAAGAACATATTGGCAAGGCACGCAGGCCAACAAATGTTTAACCACCATAAAAGGCAGAAGCTCCAAGTGCTTAACCACCATACAAGGCAGAAGCTAAAATCATCAAAGCCAATAAAGGCAAAAGCTTAACCATTAGGCAGAAGCCATAACTCAATACTTAACCACTTAACAGAGGCATATATACTTAACCACCAATGAAAGACATAAGCTAACAACAAAACTATCAATGCTTAACCATCCATGGCAGAAGCTCACATCAATGCTTAACCACCATGGACAAAAGCTGACAACAAAGCCAACACACTAAAAACTAAAATACCAAACTCCAAACAATGTCCAATTGCCAAGCATAAACCATATGTAATTGCTTGAATACCAATATCTTCATAAAGTTTAGGATGTGTGAGGGGAACCTCAGTTGCTCCTTTAATTTCCCGTATCTGAGAATCTAAACCACCAATGCCATTATATGATTCCGGAGTAGCCGTTTCAACGTTCATGACCATTGGATCAACTTCATCTTGAAGAAGCCCAATCAACATAAAGAACCTTGGTTGGCATCAAAATAGTGCATCCAGGCGCAACCCTATCCTTATCAACAAAAGACAAGAAGCCAACAGTCATATCTTGAAACCGAAAGGGGAATTGATATTGTCTTCAAATAACACTAAACAAAAACACTTGGTGACCACTCATACAAGCCTCTTATCAAAGTAACCAAACAAGCACAGGCAGGTCAGAATTAGTCATCAAGAGAGCACGTTAACAAACGCATTATATACATGCCATAAACACCATCAGTCAAAACTAGAGAAGCAAAGAGTGTGGGCTATGACCATCAATAATACTAGCAGTTCTAACACCTTGTGCAAGTGAACGAACACAACAATTAACTTTGGGAATCATGTCACCATTCACTAAACACCATTGGCATCATTTGAGGCAGAATAGAAAGTAGGCCACCATACCAGATCTGCCAAAAGGATCAATATCGATGCCAGCCACAAGATCACACCAGATCCACGCTCCCCACGGTTGGAGGGGAATGGAGGGGAGGGATTTTGTCAAAACATTTATGTTTGCTTCAACTTTTGGAGGGGGAGGGGGCAAAATCCCTCCTTAAGTGAGTTTTGGAGAGGAGGGGAGGGATTTTAAAACATTTCATATGTATTGACTAAGACTAAAATATCCCCACTTGAATGGTTCGTACTTTGCAAGAGTTTCATCCTTGGCAGCAACAACTCTCGGCCAGGCTTTAGTTACCTCCCAGCCGAATCCCGGATTAGTCAGAGTCAAAGACTCTGGACACCGGGGCGGGGATCAAAAACCCTCAGACCCAAAAAAAAAATATTATCCCCACTTGTATATTTTGAAAAAAATAATATAATTATAAGGGTTTAAGAGTAAATTTGTTTTAAAATACCTCCTGAACCAAAACTTGAAGGTGTTATTTCCCCTCCCCTCCTCCTAACCAAACACAATGTCTAATTAAAATCCCTCCCATCCCCCCCCCCCCCCCCACTCCATTAAGATCCCCCTCCCCTCCTTTGAACCAAACACATCCTAAGAACATCGATCCACAATATACATCAACATCATCATCGACCGATTCACACTCAGAATCTCTAATTCACATGGAAGAACTAGATCTAAAAAAGAAAGAGTAGCAAGAAAACGAAAAAAAAATGCAGAGAACCAAAGGACCTTAAGAAAAAGAAGCTAGAAGATACAAGAACTACAGCAAAATGGAGATTTTGGATTTTCTCGGGTAAAATAAAATTGAAAAGAAATAATAAACTAAGTAAAGAAAAGGAAAGGAAAATGGTAAAAATGTAGCAGAAGAAAATGTTCAAGCGGGGTGGAATGTCTCTAATACCATGTTGAATTTCATGGTTCAGGGAAGAAGAATGAGAGAAAGTTTAGAGAAATTGAAATGTGTATATGTAGAAAGAGTCAGAATTAGTTAGTATTGTTAAAGGGGTTATTTTTGTGTAGCTAGTTATGATTGGATAAAGATTATCTCATAACAGCTTTATGTTTCTATACAGCATAGCTCTCCCTTTGTAATCACTTCAATATTCAGTAAATGAAATAAAGTTTGATATTCATGAAATTTACATGGTATCTAGAGCCAAAAGCCTGAGATTACAAAATTAGCTCAGTCATCTCCAAGAAAATGCCGAAAGAAGATAATTCTCCCAAAAGTGAAAAGCAAGAATCACCACAAAAGGGTTCACCATCGCATAAAAAAGAAGAAAGATGAGCAAGGAAACAATTGGCATCGATGAAATGTCACCCTACTTCCTTCATGCCTCTTCATCTAGGGCAGATCTTTGTGAGTGAACCACTCAATGAAGGAAATTATGGAGAGTGGGTAGCTGACATGACTAATGCCCTATACGCAAAGAACAAAATCGGATTCGTGGATGACACAATCCCAATACCATAAGTCGATTCAAGCAATCTTGCACACTCGATGAGGTGCAATGCAATGGTGAAAGGATGGTTGAAGACGGGCATGGACAAAGAAGTTAGGAGCACAGTTCGTTATGCAAGCACAGCTCGGGAGATATGGGTCGAAGTGGCTGAAAGGTTCTCGAAGGGGAATGCACCTAGGGTGTATGAATTAAGGCGAGCGATTACTCACCTTAGACATAACAAGATGTCAGTTCCTGCTTATTACACAAAGTTGAAAGGTTTGTGGATGAGTTTCAATCTATCTCACCATGGCCAGATTGTACCTGTGGAGGATGCACATGCGATGTTCAGAAACAATTGAAAGAAATGCATGAGAGAGAACAATTGTATGACTTCCTCATGGGTTTAGATGAGGTTTTCAGCATAGTGAAAACCCAGATCTTGAGCATGGCACCAAAACTTACCTTGGGTCATGCATACCATCTTGTTGCAGAAGATGAGCAACAAAGATTGATCTCAACAACTCACAAACCTAGGACATAAATCACTGCCTTCCAAGCACAAAGCAGTCACTTTAAAGAAACAGAAGAAAGAAAGAATTTCAAGAAGGAAAGACCAAAATGCAATTATTGCCAAAAGTTGGGACATGTACAAGAGGAATGCTGGGAGATAGTTGGTTATCCTCAAGATTGGAGGAAGCCAGACAATGAAAGAAAAGAAAGATCAGCACCTTGGAACAACAAGAGGGGTGGTTTCAAAGTGGCACAAGTGACCACAGAAGATAGCCCTATCCCTGGATTGACAATGAAGCAATATGAGAAGTTGCTGCAGCATTTTAAGGATGATGGTGATCCTGTAGTAGTTAATCAGCAAGCAAGACCAACCATAAACATGGCAGGTAACAATTTCACTCACAGGCCTTGGATCATAGATGCTGGGGCCACAAAACACATAACCTGTAATAGGAATTTGTTAAAGGAAATGCTTGTTTCCAGTCAGCAAATTATGCATATCCCCAATGGTTCTAGTGTGCCAGTGAGGGGATTAGGGAAATTGGACTCGTTTAATGGCATGAGTCTTGATAATGTCTTGTATATTCCTGACTTCAATTGCAATCTCTTGTCTGTTAGTAGACTAACAAAAGATCACAACTATGCTGTTATTTTCTTGCCTGACACTTGCATTGTGCAGGACTTAGCCTCGAGGACCATGATTGGAATGGCTAAGCACCATAATGGGCTGTATTTTCTTGAGCCAGCTCAAGGAATTGCAATGAAAGTAGGAAGTACAGTAAATACTGATGGATGGCATCAAAGATTAGGGCATACATCAGATAATAAAATGAATATCATAGATTACATTCCCAATGTAGTTAGGAAAATTATTCCTTGTGATTCTTGTATAAGGGCCAAGAAAACAAGGATGCCCTTTCCTATAAGTGAAATAAAAACAATGTCTTGTTTTGATATGATACACTGTAACATATGGGGAAGGCATGCAACTGCTTCCACAACAGGAGCACACTACTTTCTCACCATTGTAGATGAATATAGTAGGGGAGTATGGATATATTTGATGAAACATAAATCAAAAGTTGAAACTTATTTACCTATGTTTATTTGCATGATAGAAACTTAATTTGGAAAGAGGATTAAGAGAGTTAGGACTGATAATGGCCCAGAATTCGTCTCTAACCATATGCAAAAGTTCTGCAATGAAAAGAGGCATAGTTATGGAATTAACATGTACCTATACTCCTCAACAAAATGGAGTGGTAGAAAGAAAACATAGGCCCATCTTAGAAATGGCCAGAGCTTTGAGATTCCATGCTAATTTGCCTGTTATGTTTTGGGGTGAGTGTGTTCTTACTGCTATTCATGTCATAAATAGATTGCCAACCAAGGTTCTAAACAACAAAACACCCTATGAAATCATTTTCAACAAGAAACCAAATTATGAACATTTAAGGGTGTTTGGTTGCTTAGCATATGTTCTAAAACCCAAGAAAGATGGGAAATTTGATGAAAGGGGGAGAGCCAATATATTTATTGGATATCCCACAGGTCATAAGGGTTATTAAACATATGACATAGAAAGGAAGGAAATACATGTGTCACGGGATATAATCTTCTTTGAAAATGAGTTTCCTTTCAGGAAATTGGATAAACAGGAAAGACAACACCTGAATCAACATAACACTTATGAAGATGAAGCAGAACAAGTACAGAATGAAGCAGGACAGTTGCAGAATGTTGTCCAGGAACCAGATCATGATGACAAAGAAACAGAAGCAAAAGCTGTGCATGATGTTGTACAGGAACAGCAGAGACAGACTGACCAAATCATAACACAGCAACAGGCAAGACACGGTGAAAGAGTAAGACAACTTCCAAGTCAATTAAAAGATTATGAGGTTGAATTACCCTCATCCATTATGCCATCAATGTCTGGTTTAACCTCTGCACTTTATCCTTTATCAAGCTACTTACATATGGTAAAATTACACATTCATATCTAGCCTACTTAGCTTCCATCTCTCCCAGAGATGAGCCGAGGAATTTTATACAGGCAGTAGCTTACAAAGAATGGAGGGAAGCAATAAGGAAGGAAATTGAGGCATTGGAAAGAAATGAGACTTATACTTTGGAAACTCTACCACTGGGAAAGAATGTTGTGGAATCAAAGTTGATTTACAAAATCAAAT
This sequence comes from Sophora flavescens, assembly GCA_030762895.1. Taxonomy (NCBI): domain Eukaryota; kingdom Viridiplantae; phylum Streptophyta; class Magnoliopsida; order Fabales; family Fabaceae; genus Sophora; species Sophora flavescens. The sequence goes on from CM061062.1 coordinate 155,751,517, forward strand.
ACAAACCGAATGGTGACATAGAAAGGTACAAGGCAAGTTTGGTTGCAAGAGGTTTTACACAAGTGGAAGGTGATGATTTTCATGAAACATTTGCAACTGTGGCAAAGCTAGTGACCATGAGGTGTTTTCTCACCATAGAAGAAAAGAAAGGATGGCATATTCACCCATTGGATGTGAATAATGCCTTCCTACATGGAGATTCGACTAAGGAGATTTATATGAAGATTCCCCAAGGGTTTGCAAGGAAAGGAGACAACCGGGTATGCAAATTGAAGAAGTCAATTTATAGACTACACCAAGCTTCCAGAAACTGGTATCAGATAATTCACAAATGCATTAAACACCATTGGGTTCAAACAATCAAAAGCAGACCATTCTCTTTTCATCTATGATCAACAAGGAGTCTACATGACAGCTCTAATATATGGGGATGATGTCATCCTAGTAGGAGATAGCTTGGATTTCATGAGCAAAGTGAAATTGTACTTGGATAAGAAGTTCAATATAAAGGATCTTGGAGTGTTAAAATACTTCCTAGGCATTGAAGTCTCAAGAACAGGGGGAGGAATTGTGCTTAGTCAAAGGACGTACACCCTAAACATTCTAAAGGAGACCAAGATGGAAGAGTGCAAACCAAGCAACTTTCCAATGGAGCAAAATTGCAACTTAAGAACCTATGACAATGATCCTGATGTAGATGCAACAAGGTATAGAAGATTACTTGGCAGGTTGTTGTACTTGACCGTGACTAGACTAGATATCACATATGCAGTCAATACACTATGGCAATTCATGACAGCTCCAAAACAAATTCATATGGATGCTGTGGAAAGAATTTTGAGGTATTTGAAAAAGACTCCAGGGCAGGGAATTCTACTATCAAGAGAGGAAAATCTCAATTTGCAGGCTTATTGCGATGCAGATTGAGGAGGATGCCCCATTACTCGAAGGTCTTGTACATGTTACATGATTCTGCTTGGTGGCTCTCCAATTTCATGGAAGACTAAAAGGCAAACTGTGGGAGTGGTCGTGCTGTCGCGCACGCGCCAAAAAGCGAGCGGTTTGTAAAAATGTAGTTTAGGGAGCGACAACTCGGATATCGTCTCACAAGGACTCTTGGGTTGTTGTTATTAACACAAAATCAGTTTTGGGGGGGTTTGGATATGAAATAAAATAAAGAAAACAGAAAACAATGCAAAAACAGAGCAATGAAAACAGAGCAGTTTAAGAGATTAACAAATAAGCTAAAGACGATTAACCTACTGTTCTCGGTTTCCCAACTATCATCGGTTCATGTAAATTCCAAGGCCTAAGCAGATTCTAATCCCTTTTCGATTGTAGCATCAATTAACAAGCGAAATCAATACTACGAGACATATGTTCCTATTCCCGAATTAAGCAAACGGGGTGAAGCACTCATGAACTAAGCGAACATGATTGAACACACGCGAATTAAGCAAACGCGATTAAATATAGGAACATACAATCATCGAAATAAATCAATACTAATCCTATACATATCTGAATTAAGCAAACAGAAACATATAGAACAGTATTGAAAAGGAATAGCAAATCAAATAGGAATTACAAAACCTCAAGCATCAATGGAAACCAATCGCAGTAGATTAATCAAAGGAGACTAGTTCTCCATTACAAACATAAACCTAAACCTACTTGTAGCCGCACTATGAAAAGAAAAGAAGAAGAGAAAAGAAGATAAACTACTACTACTAAAGCTAACTCCTCCTCAGTTCTGCCTTCAAACAGGCTTATATACACGATCTGGATTCCGCTGTCTCGCGAGGTGAACACTGTCTCGCGAGGCGAATATCATGAACAGTCTGCATCGTTTGGTCTTCTCGCGAGGCGAAACACGGCTCGTGTGGCGAGGAATGGAAAAGTCATGGCTTCTGGCCTTCAGTCTCGCGAGGCGAGGAAGGTATCCGCGGGGCGACATAGAAAGGTTTGCACTTTTTGGAACAGTCACGCTTCAGGTTCGCGAGGCGAGTGCCTTCTCGCGGGGCGAAGGACTCCAGAATTATTTCTTTTTATTACCTGAAAACAGTAAATAGCAGTAAGTGCTTTATTTGACTCTAAAACAGCTAAATTAACCTCAAAATACTTTACAGACTCAAAATGCTGCTTAAAGACAATCAAGTCTAATTTGGGCGAAAACGATATATAATTAGCACAAAACCACGGTCATACTAGTCATAAAACTAGATGAGCCAGCGACTGATCAAAATACCCCAAACTTAAACTCTGCTTGTCCCCAAGCAAACTAGAACTCAAAAACTTAAAAAGACTCAAGACATGGCAAGCTTAAGGGATTCAATCAACTTTGCACAGATTTCATGCAATTCATCAAAACAATTTTCTTCAATGTTCCCCCCTTTCAAACAAAGCAATCCCCACAATCCTTTATTCTGAACATTTGAGAATTTCATCATTCAAACAATCATTAATCTAAGCAAGGGATCCAAGTTACACACAAGAGGGAGATCACCAAATTCAAACAACTGCCTTCCTCACAAGGGAATTTAGTGTTTCACTCAAACGCTCAGTTTTTGTCAGGCTAACAACATTTCACTCAATTTCACTTTCAAGAATACTTCCCATGAATTTGATTTTCATCTCTAACAAGGTTCCCACGAAAACATGCATGCAACATCAAAAGGTCTTTTATGGGTTGTAATGGGGCCTGGCTAAGGGTAGGATATACAAAGGTACTACGCTGAAGTCCCTAGGAACTAAGAGAGCATGAAACACTTCAAAACATTGAAATTCCACTCAAGTTCTTTTTCTCATTTTTCTTTATGCCTTGGGTGACCACAGCCTCTTTTTTTCTAATACTTTTATTTTTAACATTTTTACACTTTTCTTTTTTTCTTTTTTTTTCTGCTTTTCTTTTCTTTCCCTTTTTTTTCAAACTTTTTATTATATTTTTTATTTTTCTCAATCCCAGAATGACATGTCACATCCTTGTAGCCACCCCAAACTTAGTTTCTTGCAACCATTCTCTTGCTAAGGATCCATGCTCTCCTAATCCTAAGATCGGGTTAACATGGTTTTTCAGATTTTAGGCTTATAACATAAGGTCATCAAGAATTAACAGGCTAATTAGGCTCAATTGGGCTAACTAGGGAACATGCATTAGGGATGGTTATTTTAGGCTAAGTGGTTATTTACAAAGAAAATGCCTAAATCATCTGAAGCAAACACATACACATGCAAACCAAAAAGAGATTCAAGCAAATTCGGGAAAGTGAAACTTAAAAGTGTTTCTCACAATTAAAAACATGCTGGAGGCTCAAATCCTCACCTGGACAATTTTGCAAATTATTTGATCGAGATTCTATCCCTAGTGTGTGCATCCCTTCACCCCAAACTTATCATAAATCATGCCATCATAACAAAATATCTCAAAGTTCAGTTTTCAATATTTCAAGTGGGGATCAAATTTCCAATTTTCAAAACTATGGGGAAAATCATCAACAGTCAACAATATCATGCAATCAATCTATGCAAAATTCAATCAAATTCAATCAAGCTTGCCGACACAAGACTCAACACACATACTCCTGATCTTCTCAAATTATTCAGGAGCTAAAAGAAAACAAAACTAAAACAAAGCAAGCATAATTAAAAGGAAAAGGTTTAGAGAAAACTCATGGAGATGGTTCCACCGGGGTCCCACTGTCTGTGATACAGTGGCCACAGAATGCTCAAATTGCAGTATGGTCCTCCCGGATCCTATGGCCTACAGCATAAATATGAGAGCGGGCGCCTGATAATCATGGTAACTCCGCCAAGTGCGGCGGACTTCTCACTCCCTCTCAGGTCACAGTTGACCTCCTTGTCAACCTTGTCAATAAAATCCTCCCAATAGAAGTGGGGTTCAACCTCTTGGACTGGCCATGGTGCAAAATCCAAAGGCTTGAACTCCATTGCTGGTTGTTCCACAGGGGGAGGTGGCAAACAGGTAGAGAGTGTTACTGGTGCTGCTTCATCTTCTGCAAGTTCTTCATTCACTGTACTAACAAATCCATCACCTGTTAAACCTGCAGAAATCTTAGCACACACCACAGAAAGGTTAGAGTTAGTAAAGTTAGTAGATATGTTACAATAAACTGAATCAGTAAGAGTCTGAATGTCTGGAAATGGCTTGAGCTCTGAGGAGGGTGGCTGCTCAATGGATGGTATATTTGGAGTAGCCATGATGTCAAGAACTTCGGCTGAACAGACAGCTTCACTCACACTATCACCCTGCAAAATAGAATCAAGAAACTCGGCACAAACAGCACACGGGTTAGTGTCAGTACAGTCAGTACATGTAGTACAAGAAACTGAATTAGTAAAGGTCTGAATGTCTGGACTTTCAGCACACAATTCATCCATCCCATCACTTTCAACACATGCATATGAATTAATTGAATCATATACTTCCAAAGGTTCTTCATCATCCTCAAGCATGGTGAAGCCGATATCCTCCTGATCCTCATTTTCTATGTTTCCTGGCCGAACAGGGCCCTCAACCTCATATGTCTCCTGTTCCATATGGATGTTTTGCTCTTCATACCTTTCAAAACATGCTACACACGAAGCAAATTCATTACAATTAGCACATGCAGTATAATAGATAGAATCAGGGGAGGTATGAATATCTGGAGATTCAACACACAGTTCATCATCAGAAGTATTCTTGACATCATCATCAAAATTATCCTCAGAAGTATTGTCTAGAATAACTACTTGTGAATCTGTATGTTCTTCAAGGGGATGTAGAGTTTGAAGTTTAGCATTTTGAGTGGCAAAGTCCTGACAACTTGCCTCCATCATCTGTTGAAATTTGAGATTTTGTTCTGCCATCCGTTGATTGTTCTCGGCCATCCGTTGCACCAATTCTTCCAGACTGAGCTGGGCTAGTGTAGGGTCAGGCTGATATTGCTGGCTTACTGCCATTTGATGCACCAAAGAGGCTATCTCATCCAAAACGCCCTGTCCTCCACTATGTTGGCTAGAATACTCATTCATTCCAATCATGTCAAAACCACTGCTAAACTCATAACTTCCAGCAAAGTTAGGATAATATATGCATGGTGGTGGATTATAATCAACATTAGGCATATAACCATACATGTAATTATCCATGGGAAGTACTAAGATTCACAACCAGACAAAGCAGACAAACTAATTCAGCAAAGATATTTTTTTTTAATGTAAATTTCTGTTAATAACAACAAGAGTCCCCGACAACGGCGCCAATTTTTGGTCGCACTGTCGCGCACGCGCCAAAAAGCGAGCGGTTTGTAAAAATGTAGTTTAGGGAGCGACAACTCGGATATCGTCTCACAATGACTCTTGGGTTGTTGTTATTAACACAAAATCAGTTTTGGGGGGGTTTGGATATGAAATAAAATAAAGAAAACAGAAAACAATGCAAAAACAGAGCAATGAAAACAGAGCAGTTTAAGAGATTAACAAATAAGCTAAAGACGATTAACCTACTGTTCTCGATTTCCCAACTATCATCGGTTCATGTAAATTCCAAGCCCTAAGCAGATTCTAATCCCTTTTCGATTGTAGCATTAATTAACAAGTGAAATCAATACTACGAGACATATGTTCCTATTCCCAAATTAAGCAAACGGGGTGAAGCACTCATGAACTAAGCGAACATGATTGAACACACGCGAATTAAGCAAACGCGATTAAATATAGGAACATACAATCATCAAAATAAATCAATACTAATCCTATACATATCTGAATTAAGCAAACAGAAACATATAGAACAGTATTGAAAAGGAATAGCAATTCAAATAGGAATTACAAAACCTCAAGCGTCAATGGAAACCAATCGCAGTAGATTAATCAAAGGAGACTAGTTCTCCATTACAAACATAAAGCTAAACCTACTTGTAGCCGCACTATGAAAAGAAAAGAAGAAGAGAAAAGAAGATAAACTACTACTACTAAAGCTAACTCCTCCTCAGTTCTGCCTTCAAACAGGCTTATATACACGATCTGGATTCCGCTGTCTCGCGAGGCGAACACTGTCTCGCGAGGCAAATATCATGAACAGTCTGCATCGTTTGGTCTTCTCGCGAGGCGAAGCACGGCTCGCGTGGCGAGGAATGGAAAAGTCATGGCTTCTGGTCTTCAGTCTCGCGAGGCGAGGATGGTATCTGCGGGGCGACACAGAAAGGTTTGCACTTTCTGGAACAGTCGCTTCAGGTTCGTGAGGCGAGTACCTTCTCGCGGGGTGAAGGACTCCAGAATTATTTCTTTTTATTACCTGAAAACAGTAAATAGCAGTAAGTGCTTTATTTGACTCTAAAACAACTAAATTAACCTAAAAATACTTTACAGACTCAAAATGCTGCTTAAAGACAATCAAGTCTAATTTGGGCGAAAACGATATATAATTAGCACAAAACCACGGTCATACTAGTCATAAAACTAGATGAGCCAGCGGCTGATCAGGTAGCCAATTCTTCAGCCGAGGTAGAGTATAGATCAATGGCAACCACAATGAGTGAGTTGACCTGGTTAAGATGGCTTCTGACAAAATTAAAGGCTTCACAAACAGGTTCTACACAGTTGTTTTGTGATAACCAAGCTGCATTGCATATAGCAATGAATCCTGTTTTTCACGAAAGAACTAAACATGTTGAGATGGATTGCTACTTTGTTTGAGAAAGAGTTCAATCAAGGGACATAGAGCCTATGAAAGTTGGAACTAGAGACTAGATAGCTGATGTGCTCACAAAGCCTTTGGGCAGGGACAGATGCGAGCTCTTAGTTCCCAAGTTGGGCATTATAAAATTGCATGCACCAACTTGAGGGGGAGTGTAGAAAGAGTCAAAATTAGTTAGTATTGTTAAAGGGGTTATTTCTGTTTAGTTAGTTATGATTGGATAAAGATTATCTCATGACAGCTTTATGTTTCTATTCAGTTGGAGGCTATGACTGAAGCTATATATACAGCATAGCTCTCCCTTTGTAATCACTTCAATATTCAGTAAATGAAATACAGTTTGATATTCATGAGTTTTACAGTATATTGATTGGAATGGTAAAAGTAAAAAATACAATGGGTAATCTTGGCTTATATAACCAACTAATGCAAGTAAACTAACTAACAATTATAACTAGTTGTAACTAACTCTAACAAATCGAACTATCTTGACAAAGAGAGTGACAAATGAATAGCAATGAATAGGAAAGCTGAGGAAGGGAGAATAGCGAGAAAAATCACTTTTTTTACACTTGTATAGGAGCCCTACCTCCGTTTTTGTATGGATTTTCCAGTGCTGTGATGAGGAGTGACTTTATTTTTGTATTTCAGAAAGAAAAAAAAAAGATAAGTTGAAGTTAAGTGCTTTCTTACTTCCTATCTGATGGCCCTAATATTTCTCATGCCTATATCCTCTTGACCAAGTCAATTACGGTTACTCTTTTAAATTTTTAAGACATAATGGTTAAGTTGTTGAGGTGATAATGAGATAGTGGAATATCTGTTTCCTAAAAAGAAGGGGTCAGTTTTTTATGATGGACAAAATCTAATCTTTATAAGATGTCCATAGTCGAAACATGGCCAATCAAAATCAATACCCACCCATCATTGTGATAGTGTTATAGATTGGAAGTACTTTATGCTTGTTGCATTATCAAAACGTAGCAGATCACGTTGTGCTGTAGATCTGGGGTATATTGGAAAGTTGTGGTATTGTGTTGGTGAATATAGAAACTACTGGTTTTTTATGTGGTTGAAACAAGGAGCTGCAACATTATGTGCGTAAAGCTTTCCTAGAGTTGTATAACAAAGTTATGGTTGGAGGTTAGTGATCCTAATCCAATATATGTGTTCATGTGTACATGAGAATACATGAAAATCTATATTTGGGAAACTTACACTTGGTATCAGAGCACTCTTAGCGCCTTGCTTGATAAAAGTATATGTTCCTTGCTTGCTCTTATCTGTTATTGGAATCTGTTATGGAGTCTGAATTTTTTCAGAAAATGGGTATTGTATTTTGACCCTTTAAATCCAAACTAAAATCTGAAATATAATTGAAATCAAGTTTATAAGCTTTCTGTGATTTTAAGTGGTATTTATGGTGTTGAAAATGGACGAAAACTGTCGGATTTTCCATTCAAATCTGCAGGTCGCACTCGGGTCAAAGTGACACAACTCAAGGTTGAAGACGACCTCTTGATTTTCTGGAATTCTCATTTTGTCGTGCTTTTATTAGTTGAAAAAAATGTTTAGCAGCGTTGCGCACGATCAACGTCATGATTGTCCTTTTCCTTTATAAATCTTTTGAATATTATAATATATTTTTTTTACTTAAAAGGGGACATGGTATCAGTACCTGTTATACCTGTACATTGTTTTATTAACATGTTTTGCTAATTGGAAGAAGACAAACATTTGACCTCACATGGCAACACTTAAAGGCTGAAGCAGGTTTCTACATTATTCTTAGTGAATAATTTATTCATTGTTCATAAATAAATTTGAAGGAACAATATTCTCATATTTTATTTATGTACAAGCAAATTATATTAAATTATATGAAGTTGATTTGTTGAAGCATGTTTAATGTTATATGTGCTTCATATGTGATTTATTATTCCGCTGCGTATCATATTTCTGATGTTATATTAAATTTTATGGAGTATCCACAACATCCACATTCAAGATTATACTTAAGGGAATCACATAATGGTTAAATATGATAACATGCAATTAATTGTGATTGATATAGTAAATTTTCCCACAGGGATTTATTATATTTTTCATAGTTTATTAGGATGAAATAATTAAATTATAGTCTCTTAAGTAGCCTACATGTATTAGGAGATGATGATAGTTTATTAGTTTCATTGAAAAGCAATTAAAGTGGATCTATTTTGTGTTAAAATCTTAGCCCACAGGTAGATTTTGATGACATATTGATTCACATGTGCCTTGAATGATAATAAAAGCATTTATTTGTTTGTTTGTTTATTTGCTACAGTTCAATCTTTGATTATCTCTGACGATAAAAATGAAGTCCCCATGCTGACTGGTGACAACTACAAGGAATGGAAGGAGAGAGTTCTCCTTCGTTTGGGGGTAGCAGACCTAAATTATGCTCTTCGTAGCGATGAGCCAGATTAGCTCACTGCTGCTAGTACTCCATAAGAGATTACGTTGTATGAGCGATGGGAAAGATCAAATCATCTTTCCATTATGTTCATGAAGACTCGTATCTCGGGTATTATCCATGGCTTAATTCTTGAATGTTAGAAAGTCTAGGACTTTTTAAAAGTCATAGGCATTGGCTAGCACCCTAATGGCAAAGTTGTCATCCATGAAACTCATTAGAGTCGAAGGTGTGAGGAAACACATTATGGAAATGACGGATATAACGGCTCAACTTAAGTCACTTGAAGTTGATATTTCCGAGTCTTTCCGGGTGCACTTAATTCTAAACTCGCTCCCATCACATTATGGTCCTTTTAAGATATCTTACAATACACAAGGAAAAATGGTCTATCAATGAACTCTTGACCATTTGTGTTCAAGAGGAAAGGAGACTTGCTCAAGAAATTGTTGAAGGTGCACTTACAATGACTCAAGATCAAGGGAAGAAATATAAGAAGGAAAGGAAACACATACCTCATATTGCCAAAATTAAGGAGTCTAGGTGCTTTTTCTTTAAGAAGAAAGGGCACATGAAGAAGGACTGCTATAAGCATAAGGCTTGGCTCACAAAGAACCGTGTTTTTTCCTTTGTATGTTTTGAATCTAATATGACTGATATTTGTCATGATACATGGTGAATTGACTCTGGTTCTACTATCCATGTTACTAATACCATGCAGGGCTTCTCAAGCTAGAGGGAACCAACTTAAGGTGAACGATTCATCTATTCTTGAAACCGGCTGTGTTCCCATATGGAAGCTATTGGCACATGTAGACTTAGTTTAGAATCTGGATTTGTTTTTAAATTGAATAATGTCTTTTATATTCTCTGTTTTCTAGGAATTTAATTTCGGTTTCAAGACTTATTCCCTTTGGTGATTCAATAAATTTTAACGCATCCGGATTTGATTTATTGTTTAAGTCTCATCTATCTTGTCTTTACTTTGATTGGTGTCTTATTTTAGCATAGGGAACAATCTGGGCGAAACCACCCTAGTTCTTACTTCGCGTCTGTTCTGTTTAGGGTAGCACGGTCGTGTTGATCCCCCAACACGGGTGTGCTGGCATTTAAGTCAAGCACGGGCATGCTATCTATTGAGCACGATCGTGTTTACTGGAGCATGATCGTACTATTCTGGGCAGAAGGGTTGGAAACCCTTGCCAAACTTCCAAGAGCATTCATAGATCAATCCTATTGGCTTTTAACTACATCATCAAGTATTAATCTCGTTATTCTTGTTTAATCTCCATGTCTTATAATTATTGGGAATTAATCCTTTAATTCCCATTTTATTATTAACATCCCTAAAACACTCATGAATCAAGTCTAGGGTCTTGACTATGCCATTGAGCAATAACCTTACCTCTCGTTACTATGGTTCATGTCTTATGCACATTGGGAAATTATCCTTTAATTCCATACATCGTTACTAATTACCTATTTCTTTAATTGGTATGTTTATAGCATCAACAACCTTCATCAACATCAATTCCAACATTAAATCATACAATCATGGCATCATCGTCATCAATAACAATTCACAATTCAAAACATGTCAATCACATAGAAAACATCGATAATAAACATATAACAAACAAGCATCATTTAGGAAAATAGCACACTCAAGGGTCATGGGTTAACCCTTCATCTTAAGTGACCCCATTGCCTAAATGTTATACTAATCCCTTCTCCACATACCTGGTATGAAGATTCAACCTATTACCAAACGTAAGCAATCTACTCTTGTCCCCTCAAGCTGCTCGACGAATTCCTCAAGCCTTGGCCAAACACAAAAGGGCAAACATTAATCTCCCAATTCAAGAACAAGAATAAGAGATTAACAGAGGGATGACCATGTTACCTTAATTGACACTAGCGCGCGTGACTTCTCCCCCAAACGGACGCAAGAAGACCAAGAACTTCGAAGCATTCAACGGAAAGGAAAGATGAGAGGTTTCTGTCATACTAGGGTTGCTAAAAGTGTCAAAATGAGGGTTAACACTCGTAACTCTCTAAAACACTCATATTTATAACCCTAGACCCCAAGCACGGTCGTGCTCACCTTGAGCATGGGTGTGCTTAAAGAAGCACAGGGTCTACACTTTCCCAGTCAAACGCCCCATTTTCCGACACGGCCGTGCTCCCCTTGAGCACGACCGTGCTCGTGACCTAAGCAGCCACTTAACACGCCAACGAGCACGGGTTTGTGCTGAGCATGAGCACGGTCGTGCTCATGTGCCAGGAAGGGACTTTTCACCATAGAATCCCACTTGATCCTATTTAACATTCCTAAGGCATTTCCTAACAACTAACACGATGCAAAACCACGCATATAACATGAATAAAAGCATATAAACACTTAAAGGCTTTTATTAGAAAAACGGGGTGTTACAAAGTTCTTAAGTGATGGGTTCCTGAAAATAAGATGCATCTTGTTGTTATAGGTTGTATCAATCAATTCATATAAGTCACCCTCAACTGTATAGTCCCATACCTATACAGTCTCGGGATCCCTGTCATTCGGGTATGTAATCGATTTATTCTTGCGTCCCTCCACCTAGAAGCCTGCCAGGAGTCGCTCCTTGTCCGTGCCTTCTTGCACCGGTGACCACTTCCCGCCCTCATCAGCCTCGGGTGTCATTTATTTAATGAACTATGTATAGAAATTATTTTCCTATTGGATTTGTACCTCAAACCTGAATTAAAATAAGCATCCTTTTTTGGATGTTTTTGGTCCATGAAAGCTTACGTCCTTTGATTTTCAAATACGATTTCAGCTAAACAATTACCTTGATTGAAAATCAAAACATTCTAAGTGAGACTTATAAGGAAATTGTACCTGTCTCACTTAGGGTAGGCGTTTAATTAAAACTTTTCTTGTAAGAAACACTTAGTTACATAGTTTCAAAACTTGTTCTTTTACTTTCTCATTTATGTTGTTAATAACCCCACTTAAGTGTTGTAAAACCACTTAAAACTCAGGGATTTGAGTCAAACTCCCATTTGTTTCATATGTGGCCAAAACTGTAACACCTTGTCTTTTACTGTTTTAAATAACAGAAATGCATATGAAGATGTTTATATGTTTATTTGAGTTTTAGAAAATTATTTTAAATAAACGGAGTTTACCACTCAATTCTACTTGAATGTAGAAAACTATGATTAAAATTTAGGTTGGAAAGTCAGGCGAAACCCGGCCCGCGAATTTCACTAATAGTATATTTATACTGATCAGAAGACCTAATTTTAATTCGTGAACGAAAAACTTAAGGTTTTTATTTTATTTTATTTCCTACGATTGTGTATTTTTAGAATTATTTCATTAAAAGTGAAATAATATACGTCATACGGGTGTTATATTCAATCGGGCGAACGACGAAGCTGATTACGGGGGTTTCGGGACTCGATAAGTGGATAAACCCTATGTTCTCTTAGGAATAAGTCATCCATGTGCGAGGTTTAATGTGGCTTAAGGTTATGTTAGCAATTTTGGATAATTGCATTTTGACCCCTAAACTTTATATTAATTTCATTTTGGTCCCTAAACTAGTTTCCATGATACACTTAGTGAAGTGGATCAAATTTTGGCTCTTCCAAACCAAGTTTGGGCTGTGGTTTTTGAGCCCAATTTCATGGCCAAGAATTCATTTTTCCATGAAGCTAATTTTACTCAAACTATACTATGCCTTCATTATGTCTTAAGTCATTTTCATGGTTACAAACACTTGGGCTTTGTTGGATTTCTCCAAGCCCATTTGTGCAAGGTCCATGGCCTCTTTGACTTTCTCATAAATTCATGAGGCAACTAGAGACTTCCACATTCTTCTTGAACTTGCTATCATCTTCTCCATTCTCACATTCTCTCTTAAGCTTTCATTGTTGATTTGTAAAGGAACTTGGTGATTCTTGCATATTTCTTCATTTCCAAGAGGTGATTCATGTTCCTCATCATCTTTAAGTTATATGTCCTTCAATTCATTTCTTGTTTTAAAGCTTATTTCATGATGTTCATCTTAGTTGTTCTTAACTTTGATAAATCATAGAAAAATCCTAAAAATGTGAAACCAATTTCTATGTTCCTATTATCATTCCTATAATCATAATCCAAGAGTATGTTGAAATCCAAAAATTCCTCCCCTGATTTCTTGTCAAGGCCGAACCCTGGGGAAAAAAGGGTGGAGGAGTTTTGTTCAAATTTTAGAAAAATGATCTTGTATTCTATTCTTCTAGCATGCATTCATGTTGAATCCAAGTGGTCGTGCTGTCGCGCACGCGCCAAAAAGCGAGCGGGTTTATAAAACTGTAGTTTAGGAAGCGACAACTCGGATATCGTCTCTCAAGGACTCTTGACTTGTTATTTACCACAAAAATCAGTTTTTTGGGGGGGTTTGGTTTGGATGCAAATAAGAAAACAATTAAGGAAACACAGAACAATAAAAACATAGCAGTTTAAAAGATTATCAAATAGCTAAAAACGATTAATCTACTGTTCTCGATTTCCCAACTATCATCGGTTCATGTAAATTCCAAGCCCTAAGCAGATTCTAATCCCCTCCCGATTGTAGCAACAATTAACAAGCGAATTCACTACTACAGATATATGTTCCTATTCCCGAATTAAGCAAACGGGGTTAAGCCCTTCGTGAACTAAGCGAACACGAATTGAACACACGCGAATTAAGCAAACGCGATTAATTATAGGAACATAACATCACCGAAATAAATCAACACAACACTATACAATCCTGAATTAAGCAAACAGAAATATATAGCGTAGCATTGAAAAGGGAAAAGCATACAAAACAGGAATTACAAGAACCTCAAGTCTGGAACGGTCAGCCTTCAGGGTCGCGAGGCGAGGTGTTGTTCGCGGGGCGAACCAGAGAGGATGACATTTTGCTGTTCAACTGGCTTTCAGGTTCACGTGGCGAGAAGACTCTCGCGAGGCTAACAACTCCAGGATTGCAATTTCCCTTGCTTCTTTATTCCCTTAACTTCTAAGTTAACCTGAAAACAATAAAATAGCCATAAGTGCTTTATTTGACTCAAAACTGGCTAAATTAACCTAAAACTACTTTAGAGACTCAAAACCTTGCTTGAGGACAATCTAATCTAATTTGGGTGAAAATGAGATATAATTAGCACAAAACCCTGGTCATACTAGCCATAAAACTAGATGAGCCAGAGGCTTATCAAAATACCCCAAACTTAAACTTTGCTTGTCCCCAAGCAAACTACAACTCAAAAGTAAAAAAGACTCAAGACATGGCAAGCTTAAGGGATTCAATCAACTTTGCACAAATTCAAGCAATTTCATCAAAACAGTTTTCTTCAATGTTCCCCCTTTCAAACAAAGTAATCCCCACAATCCTTTATTCTGAACATTTGAGAATTTCATCATTCAAACAATCATTAATCTAAGCAGGGGATCTAAGTTACACAAAAAAGGGAGATCACCAAATTCAAACAATCGCCTTCCTCACAAGGGCATTTAGCATTTCACTCATCGCTCAATTTTTGTCAGGCAATCAACAATTCACTCAATTCACCTTTCAGAAGCACTTCCCATAAATTTGATTTTCATCTCAAAATGGTTCCCACAGAAAACATGCATGCAACATCAAAAGGTCTTTTATGGGTTGTAATGGGGCCTGGCTAAGGGTAGGATATACAAAGGTACTAGGCTGAAGACCCTAGGAACTAAGAGAGCATGAGTTTTTTTTACACTTTGAATTTCCAATCAAGTTCCTTTTCTCATTTTTCATTTGCCTTGGGTGACTACAGTCTTTTTAGTTAAATAGCCTTTTTGACATTTTTTTTCTTTTTCTTTTTTTTTCTTTTTTTTTTCTTTGGCTCCAACCTTTTTATTATTATTTTTTTTCTTTTTCTCAATCCCAGACAACACATCATATCCTTGTAGCCACCCCAAACTTAGTTTCTTGCAAACATTCTCTTGTCAAGATTCCATGCTCTCCTAATCCTAAGATCGGGTTAACATGGTTTTCCAGATTTTAGCTTATAACATAAGGTCAACAAGAAACAATAGGCTAATTAGGCTCAATGGGGTTAACTAGGAACATGCATTAGGGACTGGTTCAATTTTAGTCTAAGTAGTTATTTACAAAGAAAATGCCTAAATCATTTGAAGCAAACACATAAGCATGCAAACCATAAAGAGATTCAAGCAAATTCGGGAAAGTGCAGCTTGAAAGTGATTCACACAGTTAAAAACATGTTGGAGGCTCAAATCCTCACCTGGACATTTTTGCAAACTATTTGACAGAGATTATATCCCTAGTGTGTGCTTCCCTTCACCCCAAACTTATCATAAATCATGCCATCACAACAAAATATCTCAAAGTTCAGTTTTCAATTTTTTTTTCATGGGGATCACTTTTCAAAAACAAAAAATTTTTTCAACCTAGGGGGAATCATCACATAAATCATGCAAGCAATCTGTGCCAAATCAATCAAAACCAATCAAGCTCACCAACCAAAGACTCACACAATTTATTCAAGAGATAAAAGAAAAACAAGACAAAACATAAAACAAAACTACAATTAGTCCCCCCCCCCCCCCAACACTTAAAACATACATTGTCCCCAATGAAACAACATAACTTTAAAATTAGAGTGAGGGAAAGGAAGGGTGTTCCCTGATCAGGTGACAGTGTAGGTAGGGGCTTCCGCCTGGATCCCATTGCTTGTAGCATAAGGCCAAAGAGAGAGAGTTCATTCCATGGTCCCATAACTTGCAGCCTTGATATAGGAGTGAGCATTTGACAATGATGGTGACCTTGCCCAATGCGGCGGACTCATCACTTTCTCTTGGGTCAAAGATGACCGCTTTCTCAACAAAGTCCTCCCAATAAAATTGGGGTTCAACCCCTTGAACTGGCCATGGTGCAAAATCCAGTCCCTCTGGTGGTTCCACAGTGGGAGGTGGCAGATAGGTAAGGAGGGTCTCCGGTGCTGCTTCATCTTCTGCACGTTCTTCATTCACTGCGTTAACAAATCCATCACCTGCTATACATGCAGAAATCTCAGCACACACCACACAATGGTTAGTGTTAGTACAATCAGTACATGAATAAGTATCATCAAAACCAGAAATAAATGGAAAATCAAAAATCAAGTCCTCATGGTTGTCATCAATAATCTCAGAGAGCAACTCTATTTGGAAAACGGAGTGCTCTTCCAATGGATGTTTCATAGCATCAAAGATATTAAACTTTGCCACAATGTCACCAAACTCCATGGACATGGTCCCATCATCAACATCAATTTTTGTCTTCGTCGTCTTCATGAACGGTCTGCCCAGGATGATTGGTGATCTACTTGAAATTGTTTCCCCTGCCATGTCCAGGATGTAGAAGTCAGCAGGGAAGATCAACTCATCAACTTGTACCAGCACATCTTCTACCATTCCCATGGGACGAGCACTGGTCCTGTTGGCCAACTGGATAGTGAGACCTGTATACTGCAAGGGACCAAGATCAAGGTTATTGAAAATAGAGGTGGGCATGACATTTATGGAGGCTCCCAAATCCAACATGCAATTTTCAAATCTGCTGTCCCCAATAGTGCGTGGAATAGTAAAAGTGCCTGGATCCTTGCACTTCTGTGGTAGTGCCTGAGTAGGGGCTGAAACGGTAACTTTTTCTAGTGCAGGCTTAGACTGGATAAGAGCTGAAACATTTCTTCCCAAATTAACTCTCTCATTACTCTTCAACTTCCTCTTGTTGGTGCATAAATCCTTCAGGAATTTAGCATACCTAGGAACCTGCTTGATCACATCTAGAAGGGGAATATTCACCGCCACCATTCTGAACACATCTAAAATTTCCCTCTCCTTGTCTTCCCCACCAATCTTCTTATTTTTTCTGCACTCTCTGTGGGAAAGGGATTGGTGGAATGTATACTCTCTCAGCTTCAACACTTACAGAAGGTTCAGGAGTTACCTCAGTAGTTTCTTCATCTTTTCCAGAGGCTTCCTCAACAACTTTTCCAGATCTCAGAGAAATGGCACTCACATTAGGATTGGAGACATTGGGATTTATCACTGTTTGTGCAGGCAGTTGACTTGATCCTTGATCTTGCTGTATGTCATTTATGGATGTGGCAAGCTGTCCAATCTGTGTCCGTAAATCTTGAATGCTAGCATCTGTTCGCTGCTGAGACTGGCCAACTTGCTGCTGAAACTGTGTCTGTGAGGCCTGCAACTGTCCAATTTGCTGCTGGAAGTGGAGATTTTGTGCAGCCATTTGTGCAGTCATTTGTGCAGTCATTTGCTTGAATAAGTCCTCTAGTGAAGGTTCAGAAGGTGCAGAAGTGGTCACTTGAGGAGGATTCTGTGGTGCTGCCATCGGTTGTTGTTGGGATAAGTTCCCATACCGAAGATTAGGATGAGTCCTCCAATTGGGGTGGTACCTATTTGTGGAGAGGTCAGGAACACTACCTGTTCTGATTATTGCCTTGATTATAGGGATGGACTGCATAAGCTTGAAACATATCGGTAACTGACCCTTCCTTCGGAATGGGGCATGCATCATACGGGTGCTCAGGAGAGTTGCACATGCCACACAACCATGCAGGCTGAACCCTATCCATTGCCATTTGCTTTACCAAAGAAGTGAGCTCATCCATTCTATTCTCAAGGGCCTGGTTGGAAGAAGTAAGCCTGTCAATCCTATTCTCAAGGGCCTGGTTGGAAGAAGAACTATGGACCTCATTCACACCTCTTGTCTCAACAAAATTTCTCCTGGTAGTAAACTGCTGGGAGTTCAGTGACATATTTTCAAATAACTGCTTGGCAGCAGCTGGAGTCTTATCAACAAGTGCTCCGCCACTAGCAGCATCCAAAATATTTCTATCCATCGGTAGTAACCCTTCCTAAAAATACTGGATAAGAAGTTGCTCAGAAATCTGATGCTGAGGGCAACTGGATACCAACTGCTTGAATCTCTCCCAATATTCAGCCAATGACTCATTTCCTTGTTTGATGCCACATATTTCCTTCCTGATTGATGCAGCTCTGGAGGCAGGAAAATATTTCTCTAAGAAGAGCTTCTTCAAATCGTTCCAGGTGGTAATAGAGTTTGGCTCAAGATATAACAGTCAATCCTTTGCAGCGCCCTGGAGTGAGAACGGAAAGCTCTCGGCTTGATGTTATCCTCGCCATTACTCCCTACGATCTCAAGGTTGTGGAGCGGACAACCTGGAATTCCTTCAAATGCTTGTGTGGATCCTCACCGCAAGACCACTAAACCTTGGCAACAAATGGATTAGACCAGATTTTAATTCAAAGGGAGTATCGAGCACTGAATATGCAATACACAAGCCATTATAATTAACATCGGGCGTAAAGTCTGTCTTAATGTCCTTTGGTCACCCATGTTATCAAAAACAGTTTTAGAATTAGAATCACTACTAGTGCTAGCCCGAATTGCTCTACGGCGTGTGTGCAGTGTTCTTTCAATTTCAGGATCAAAATCACACAAGTCAGGGCAAGTAGACCTAGTAGCCAGACCAATTCAAAACAAAAACGAAAGTAAAAGAAAAAAAAGAAAAAAAATGCGAAAATAACAAACAAGAGTCCCCGACAACGGCGCCAATTTTTTGGTCGCGCTGTCGCGCACGCACCAAAAAGCGAGCGGGTTTATAAAACTGTAGTTTAGGAAGCGACAACTCGGATAACGTCTCTCAAGGACTCTTGACTTGTTATTTACCACAAAAATCAGTTTTTTTGGGGGGTTTGGTTTGGATGCAAATAAGAAAACAATTAAGGAAACACAGAACAATAAAAACAGAGCAGTTTAAAAGATTATCAAATAGCTAAAAACGATTAATCTACTGTTCTCGATTTCCCAACTATCATCGATTCATGTAAATTCCAAGCCCTAAGCAGATTCTAATCCCCTCCCGGTTGTAGCAACAATTAACAAGCGAAATCACTACTACAGATATATGTTCCTATTCCCGAATTAAGCAAACGGGGTTAAGCCCTTCGTGAACTAAGCGAACACGAATTGAACACACGCGAATTAAGCAAACACGATTAATTATAGGAACATAACATCACCGAAATAAATCAACACAACACTATACACTCCTGAATTAAGCAAACAGAAATATATAGCGTAGCATTGAAAAGGGAAAAGCATACAAAACAGGAATTACAAGAACCTCAAGTGTAGTGGAATTCGATTACAGTAGACTAATCTAAGAAAATCAGATCTCCATAGAAAACGAAACACAACCAAAAATTCTATAGAAAACAGTGGAGAATGAAAAGTTGTCCTCTAATCTGCCCAGAACAGCAATTTATAGCATTCAGAAACTGTGCCCTCTCGCGAGGCGAACCATCGCTCGCGAGGCGAATATTATGAAGAGTCTGCAACGTTTGGTCTTCTCGCGGGGCGAAGTACGGATCGCGTGGCGAGGAATGGAAGAGTCATGGCTTCTGATCTTCAGTCTCGCGAGGTGAGACTTGGATTCGCAAGGCGACACAGAAATCTTGCATTTTTCTGGAACGGTCAGCCTTCAGGGTCGCGAGGCGAGGTGTTGTTCGCGGGGCGAACCAGAGAGGATGACATTTTGCTGTTCAGCTGGCTTTCAGGTTCGTGTGGCGAGAAGACTCTCGCGAGGCTAACAACTCCAGGATTGCAATTTCCCCTGCTTCTTTATTCCCTTAGCTTCTAAGTTAACCTGAAAACAATAAAATAGCCATAAGTGCTTTATTTGACTCAAAACTGGCTAAATTAACCTAAAACTTCTTTAAAGACTCAAAACCTTGCTTGAGGACAATCTAATCTAATTTGGGTGAAAATGAGATATAATTAGCACAAAACCCTGGTCATACTAGCCATAAAACTAGATGAGCCAGAGGCTTATCACCAAGATATGTTATTAAACCAAAATCTCTTGCCATATTTTTGTCTCATGTCCGAATCTAGGTTTTTAGGAGTTAGGAAGTTTTGGATTCAATCCTTGTTGATTAATCATTAATCCATTGTCTTAAGTACTTAGGATTATTAATCCAATGACTTTGGCAAATTTAGAAACTTTTAGCCACTAAACCCTATGGAGGCCGTGACCTATTATAGAGAATTAGGATATTTTAATTGTTTGGTTGTGATTGATGAAGGTTTAGTAAATCGATTGTGTACGTGAGACCGGGCTTCCAACAAATCACCTATTTAACCACTGAGAAATCTTCAAGAGGTAAGAGGGGATTGTCTGAGGGATTTTTCCGATGGCTACGTGCTATCTGGTTGATGTATGTATTATTTATTTGTTGGTGTTTGTTTAATTTGTTAAGATGTGTTATTTTATCCGTGATCGGTTATCTGTAGTTATATATTATAATGTTGTGATGCATGATCTGCCTGAGAATATCTCTATAATGTTGTTGTGGATTGTTGTTTGAGAAGCCTGACAGTGGTCAGTGCCCAATCAATTAATCAGATAAAAGCTTTAAGAAGCTTTATTAATTATATTCAATGTTTTAACGGTAAAATATTAGAATATAACAGTGATGGAAAATTGTATTTGGGAAAAATAAGTGTTTTTGAAAAATATCATTATTTTAATGTTTTAATGGGGTAATAATGAACTATGAGTCATAGTGAGGGAGTAACCGTGAAATTATTTTTGTACTGCTAATTTTTACGTAAGAAATTCTTTAATATTATAAAAAGTTATTTTATGAAATTAATTGTCGAAAATAATTTAATTATGATTTTAGAAAATTATTTAAGTGGAAAAAGCTAAGTTTGGCTTAAATGACTTTAGAAATGCTAATCGACGGCAATTTGGAAAAGTATTGACGACAAGTGTTTTGAAAATAGCAGTACGTATTTTAAATAAGTTTAAACCTCAAGTGACTCATCTTTGTGAAAACTAAGTTTAAGTATTTAATGATTTTTTTTTACTTTTGAAATGATTTTCCGAAATCAAGTTTAACTCAACTATGTTAAAAGTGGTGTTGAACTTAGTAACCGAGACGTCGGGGTACTAAGATTCGTTGTGTTATGGACTTGGGGTCCTTTGGACTTTGAGGTCCTGTAGACTTGGTGTCTATTGTATACATGGTGTGTACTGTTTAAAACATTTAAGATGTTTTCTATTACCACGAACCTATGACTGGTGCATCGGTCTAGAGGTTTCGTGATTGAGCACTCGGACTTTGAGGTCCTGTGTTATTAATGAAGGTTTTAAAGGTGTTTAAAAGTATGTTGGTCGTAAGCTTTTGAGCTTCGGCAAGGAAATATTGAACACAAAGAAAAGTGTCAAGAACAAAGTGTTTTTGCATGCATTTGACAGACGTGCCCATGGGTTATGTGTGAGTACCTTGTGGAGTCAGGTATCTCATGCTACGATTTTTCTTCATTGTGCCCTGGTTGGACAATGAAACCCCATTTACGATTTTATCACTGTGCCTCGATGTTGGACAGTGTGCAATGGGTTTTGGCTGCGTGCCTTTATGCCATGGGATGGCAATCGAGCCTGATCAACTCATCATGTGTTGGGATATCTCATGAGATTAAGTGAGAATTTAGATGATGTATATGAAGTGTTCATGCATAGTCTTTCAGATGATTGTCGTTTGGGGTGTGAAACTCACTGATAAACTATTTGCTTTGATATGAATGCTTATATTGGTGTAACATGTATATGTGTATGTGTTTTCTATTGTGTCGAGCATGTAGTTGTCGAGTTAAATCCATATATTGGTTTCTCACTCTTGCATGTTTTATTTGTGGTTTCTCTACTTGTACATATATATTTATGTCTAAGATTAGATGGACCCGGATTTGCCTCTGTCACATTCGATGTTGCGTTCGATCATGTTTGATCGTGCATATCATGGTGGTGCATGGGAGATAAACCCAGGGGCACTCAGTGCCACCTATTATGGCCCTAGTAGAGAGATTACCGGCACGGTAGCTGCAGGACCGCAGCAGAGGACACATGTTGTGGAGACTGTTGAGGTATCTCTACCTCCAGTATGACTATATGTACATTACTTGGCCGAACACGGGTTACTTGACATGCCACCTCAGCCGATTCAGTCTCTTCAAATAGCAGGACCAGCAGTACCTCCTGTCGAGGTGATTTTGGATGAGGTCGAGGAGGACCCAGATGAGTACTTTGAGGATGATCTTGAGTTCCACCCTCCTGTTGTTGATGATGACGATTCTCCCGACGAGGGAGCGGGAGCAGAGGTATCTTCACCAGATACATCCACTGTTGGTGGGGGTGGTCTTCATGATCTCCTCAATGGTTTTCATTAGCTTGACCAGCTATAGGTATAGTTTTTGGGGTAGCTAGTCTTGTCAGTTTTTGATATGGCTACTGAGAGCCATGAGTTTTTGTATGGTTCTAGACTGCTCGTTACTTTATATGTATATGTCCTTATTTTCCTTACTTAGTTTTATGGAGAATGACCTATACTTATGAGGTCTCTTTTGTGATATCCTATTAGTGATATAGTGCATATTTAACTGATGATGCATATATATATATATATATATATATATATATATATATATATATATACATATATAGATATATATGTTTGTTATGTTCTCGATGTTTCAAAAAAAAAATCATCACTGTTTCCGTGATAAGACGTTTAATTTAAAGTTTATTTTCCGAAATTAACCAGCGATTAATAATTTAATTTTCCGTTTTTGGGTAATATGTGATGACCCTAGAATGGGTGTCGCATTTGTGGTATCAGAACTGGTCGAGTCTTTCGGGAATGTTGGGAAATAGGTCTATTGTGTTGATGTTGTGTGTGTTCTCTGATTAAGCTCTGTTTGGAATTACTTCTTAGAAGTAATGTGTAGTAATGAGTAAGTTTACGTTTCAGTTTCTGGTTTTTGTTTTGGTTTAACTGATTGTGGCTTGTAGGTCAGTTATGGAACCAGTCGTTGAACCAGAAGCTGGACGTGGATGGGGATGTGGACGTGACGCGGTTGTGGAAGAGGCAGCAAAGGCGGTCGTGGTAGCATGAATGAAGATTATGAAGAAGGAGTAGATTATGCGGCTCAAGCAATGGAAAATGTAGCAGCTGCGATTGCAAATCAAACTGCATCTATGAATGTTTAGAATCTGCAAGCTGTGGAAGGCAAGACTCTAATTGCGCTTCGAAGCCAAAATCCTTCATAGTTTGGTGTGAATGCTGATCATGAGAAGGCTGATTTGTGGATTCAGGAGCTGGAGAAAATCTTCGAGCTGGTGGTCACTCCGATAGAAGTTAGAGTTACTTATGCTCCATTCCTACTGATAGGAGATGTGGAGTACTGGTGGAAAGGTGCCAGACAACTTTTAGAAGCTGATCATCAGGACATTACCTGGAACGTTTTTCGAACTGCATTCATGGACAAGTATTTTTCGAATAGTGTAAGGATCGAGAAAGAACAACAATTTCTGGTGTTACAATAGCGAGAGTTATTTGTGGGGGAGTATGCGGCGAAGTTTGAATCGCTTGCCAAATACTTCCATTTTTTTCAAGCCCAACCAAATGAAAGCTGGAAGTGTGAGAGGTTTGAGGCAGGACTGCAATTTGAGATTAAGGAGTCTGTTTTACCTCTAAAACTCCGTAATTTTCAAGCTTTAGTCGAAATGAGTCGTAAGATAGAACAAATGAGGAAAGGAAAGGATAATAGGGGGAATGTTGGTGGACCCTCTCATTTCAAGAACCATAACCAGAACCGGAAAGGGAAGCAGAGTCATAAGAAACCTTATTTCCGTCCACAGGGAAGTAACCAGAATCGACAACAATACCATTCGAATTTTGCTACATCGGGGAGTGGAGGCCAAAAGAATCAAAATCAAGGCCAGATTAGGAGATGTTTTAACCGTGGAGATACAAGGCACATGTTGGATGCTTGCCCAGTGCGGGGAGCTAAATGTTTCAATTGTGATCAAGTGGGACATTTGGCGAGGGACTGCAATGCACCAAAGCGTGGACTGTCTGTCAATAACACCAGAACAAATAAACCGACGACAAAGGGGAGAGTTTACACTATGAGTGGAGCTGAGGCTTTAAACTCTGACAATCTCATACAGGGTAAGTGTGACATAAATGGTAATCTTTTAATTGTACTTTTTGATTCGGGGGCGACGCATTCTTTTATCTCGATGGATTGTGTGAAACTGCTGAAATTGTCTGTTTCTTCTTTGTCGTGTGATCTTATTGTTTCAACTCCTACTGCTAAGCCGATTTTAGTCAATTCTATTTGCTTGAACTGTTCTATCATTATTCAGGATAAGCACTTTCTTGTTAACATGATCTGTTTGCCTTTAGTATAGTTAGATGTAATTTTAGGCATGGATTGGTTGTCTTCCAATCATATCTTAATAGATTGTGCTCATAAAACTTTAGTTTTTCCTATGGATGAGATTTCTGGATTTTTAACTGCTAATCAAGTAAACGTTCTTTAAAAGAGGGGGCCCAAGGATACATGCTATTATTTTCCTTAGATGTTAAGAGCGAGTTAGACTTGCAGTGTATACCCGTTGTCAGTGAGTTTCCGGAGGTTTTTCCTGAAGATGTACCTGGACTACCATGAGCCTTGATCACTCTGCCTTATGTAGGACGGTGTGCTCTGGAACCCACATGCATTGATTTATGTGATTTGAGTCGGACAGTTACTGTGGAAAATTAAGTTGAGGTCTCCGGAGATTAGGATAGAATGATGAAATATAGAAGTGCCATATGTTTTCAAGACAACGTTGATGCATTTATGATGTGCCGCTATTTGATAATTTTATGTTGAATTATGAATATTCATCTGTACCTGTTGTTTTGTGTTTGGGCATGTAGTCGTCATAATTCATCCATATATTGGAAGCTCACCCTTACAATTTTTTTGTTGTTTTTTTTTTCTTGTGGTATATATATATTTAATATTTGAGAATAGATGGACCTAACAATGATTCAGTTGGCGCATTCCTGATCACGGGCCCTACTATTTAAGAATACGGACAATCCCACCGGGTGGACTTTCGCCCCAGGATCCCACGCATCGACCTATACTGGACCCGTTTGCACTATAGAAGGTTCAGAAGCAGCAGCCATGAGACGCATTCACACTTTTACGACTGTCCACATCTGACTACCACCCATGGGGATTTATTTGCAGCACCTGGCAGACCAAGGTCTTCTGGAACTTGATCCTCCCTAGGTTCAGCCTTAGCTGGAGGTAGCTCCCGCTTCGGCGATAGAGGAGGACCCGAAGGAATGGGTAGAGGAGGAGCCAGTCGAGCTGATGGAGGAGGAGCCCCAATATCATCCTCTTGGAGATGACGACGATGATGACGCTCCCGGTGAGGGAGTAGGGATGGAAGTGACTGCACCGGCTACACCTCCCAGAGGCGGGGATGACCTTTAGGGACTCCCAAATGGGTATCATTAGGTCTGACCAGCTTTTAGGAACTTTCTTTTGGGGTAGTGTGGTATGGATGGTGCATTTTGTTTCTGAAAATTGATGTTTTTATCTATGACTCTTTAACCTTTAACTTGAAATTATGCAGTGTATCTCATCAACCTTTTCACTCTATAAAAAAAAAATCTGTCAAAGAGCCTGTCAGTATGAAGGCTTAAGAATTAATGAACATGATAAATTTCAGTATCTCTTACCTTGGTTAAGGGTGTCACAACTGTCACCCTCATCTCTTGTCTCACCATGCATTTTCCAATATGTATAACTTTGATCAATTCTACGACATATTATATGATCTTCCAGCTCGTTTGCACTAATTCGCTATGGATAACAACACTGTAAACAGAGGCATATGATTCTACCATGGTTGCCGGCATGCTCAACTGTAACCCTTATAAAGTATAAACTCGTTGACTCTGCCCTCGTATTCCTTTGACAAATGACTCGCAGTCATCCATATCCGATACATACTTTCTCAATCTACATATTAAATGTACTCTAGAGATTTAAACAAGCGTGTTTGAAAGTAAAGGATAAAAAAAGAGAAGAAATACCTGAAAGCATAGGGCTTATGAACATCAGTGTGCTTAGATGGTCCAAAGAGCATGCAACCAATTGTCTGAAAGTCTAACGCTTAGAGTTCATTTGACACTCTCATGGTGCATAACACATTCAGAGATAAAAAAATACCTGACAAAGTTTCCTCTCAACACCTAACAGTCACCATAAACCCTAAACTTAAGAATGAAAGTAAGAGAAATACCTAAGACGTGCTTCCTTTCACGCTCTCGTGGTGCTGAACACATTCAAAGAGTTAAAGATAGAGCTCCTCCTTCGTAGGAGAGGTTTAAATTTTAAAACCGGAAAACATATAGCATTTTCTTCAGTAAGCACTATTAAATATAATCTTTAACGGTGTCTGGTTAAGGAAATGTTGTTATATTGAATTTCTATAATAGCATATATATAAATAAACACATTACACAGTATATTAAAAGAAATAAAGAGCAAAATTTATCTTTTAATAGCACGATGTTGTATAAGCGCTATCGAAACTCCATTTTTTGTAAATATATTGCTTTACTTTATTTCTAATGAAAGCCTAAACAATTTTTTTTCTTCTTCAGAATCCAATCAAATTAAGCAAACAATGTAAAATGTGGGGTGGAGGGAGGTTTGCTGGTTTATAAGCACGAAATTAACAAGTCAAAACTGGGAAATAGTGATAAAAATAACCAATCCAATCCAAATGGGTATTTTTTTACTTTGTTTCACTATTAGATTATAGTGTGTAGAATGTTAAATAAAAGAGAATTCAAATATCGTATTTCTATTTTATTTCTTATGTTTCAAATTCATGCATACATATACCGAGAGACAATAAAAAATTGAATACATTGTTATAGATACAATTTTTTTGAATACATTGTTATTTGGCCACTGATTTGCTCAAGGTTCTTTTCTGCAGCGTGTTGATGCAACAAAAGCCCACTTATTGATTCTTTCTTGGAAAACATCTCCTCTAACTCCACAAGCCTCCGTTTTTTATCGAATAATCTGTTGTTCTCAACAAGAAGTTATCAGGTTGAAGCATGGAAGAATGGACTACATTATCTTGGCACTACTTTTCCTTTAGACTCCACATGCGATGAGAGTCTCATCCAACATTATGGTGTTCTCTGCCAGAAGTTATCAACAGGAAGCATTCGGAGAACACCTGACGTTGGACCCTGTATATATCTTTTTATCGTATGTCATGACATTTAGGACATAAAATTTAGGCCAGAGCCTCTTGTGTTCTCCATGAATGTGGCTCATAAGTCATCAGAGATCTTTAGAAATGAAGAATACATAGAAGGAGAGGAGTTTGTTAACTTTGTAGTGTGAAGGATAAGAAGACGAGGGATAGTTATTTATAGGAGAGTTTGGTTCAATAGATATTAAGGCAAAATTGATTACGAACAATTTTCTATGCGTTGAAGGTTGAATGTTTGGTTATCTGTGCGGGAATTTATTGTACGTTTCATGAAATGTGTCAACTAACATGCATAGAATTGAGTTTGTCATCTGTGTCGCTTTTAATACCGGGTGAAAGATAACATTCCTCAAAGTAAACGCTATCATAGTTACACATTTTATAGTGCTTATCCGAATAAGCTCCGTAAAAGGTGGTATGCTTTTTAAAGGACAAACCGGTGAGGTAAAATATATATTTTTGAAGCAAAAAATTTATTCACAAGATTTTTAAAAAAATGGAAGGAATAACAAAATAGTGGTGTGATCATTGTCTTGGGGAAAAAGAGAAAAAAAAAAAAAGAACAAGGAAGAGAAGTGGGAACTAATCTTAATCTATATCTATATCTATATCTATATCTGTATAATACATTTGAGAATGTTTTCAAAATGGTAACCTCACACATGTCAATCAATGGTGCATTCACTCAAAGGATTTCTCATATGTGGCAACACCAGAGTATTTCCCTCCTTTTTTTGCTTACCTGTCGAGATGTGATTCATTTGAAGACAAATATTATTTAATATACTTTTTTAATTAAAAAATAATCAATAAACTTTCAAATTTGAGATTAAATCAATGTATTAATTGTGAGATATTGATTGACTCATGGAAAATGGAAGAATCAAAGCATTGATGGTAAGATATATCTCTCATAAATGAAAATATTTCAAATTGAATATTTAATTATTATTTAATTTCAAATTTTAAATTAAGATAATATATTTCTACAGCACATTCTCACACATTTTTTCTCTATCTATTTATTTCATTACTCTTCTTCTCCTTTCCTCTTCACTCTCTCTTTAAATTTGTTTTGCTTTTCAAATTGTGTCTTCTCTGGTACATTTTCCATTGCTTTTCTGTTTTTATTATTCCATTTTGCTTTATTTATTAACCAATCGCAAGAAGAGGTGTGACAATATTTAACTATTTTCTATAAATGTGCACTCCATGCACCTTGCTCATTTCGTAATTTTCTCTGCTCATTCTCATGATTTTTTCCTCTCTGGTTCTTCGAAGACCATCTTTGCTCCCTACTTATTTGATCATCTCTCATCTTGGGTAATGACTCGCATCTCTTCCACAAGACATCTCTGTTTATCATTGCAAGGTTCTAAAACCCTCTAATTCTCGCCCATTTTGATTTTTCCAGAGCACTGTCTCAAATCTTTAAAAGGTAAGCATCCCTTCTTTGTTGACACCTCATTTATTTGTTACTTTACGTGTCTTGTTCATTGCTACAAGCAATGAATAGTAAATTTAGGTGCTCAAAAGATGTATGCTTGAACTGTAAAAAATTAAATTAAAAATGCAGGGCCTCCTCAATGATCACTATGTGTTTTAAAATAATCAAAATGTGACTGGGTTTTATTCTCTTCAAGACTTGAGCAGCAGTAAAAGTAAGGTCCATTCTAATTCATCAAGTTCCAATAAAACGAATTATTTTTCTTGGTTATCAAAGCATCTGAAGCATAATTAATAATTTAGTGTTAATTTATTCTCTTCTTTATATCTGAATGATGCACACAGATTTAGAGGTTAGGGTTCATTTAAAAAAATGAACCCATAAGATGAAGCTCAAGAAGATGATTGCAATATTGATCTTCACTCATAAAGGAAGGATGAAGAAGACAGTCTCTTCAATTTTCATTTAGTTCATTCTTATATTTGTCTTTTTTGTCAGCAATTAAACTATTGTATATTTAATTTTATTTCGAAAAATTAAGTTCACATTTTTTATTTGAAATTAATTATCTTAAATTCTAATTATTATCATACAATTCTTTTAACTATTTCCTTTAATTATTTCCAACAATTAAAATTACCTTATTCAGAATTACTATCAAATTCGATTTCAAATCAAATTAGTCATGAATGTGTGGTGGTTATTTTAAAGCTAATAAATGAATTTTTTTCAATAAGCATCAGGGAAGTGCAGATTCATGACTTTTCAATATGATTTTTTCACGTGTAATAACAATAATGATTAAGATTTTCACTAGGATAATTAGTGATAATAAAGATGAAAAAATACTAATAATAATAATAAAATTGTAGATTTTCAATTTTTCCACCAAAGCCATTTTTATTTCTCTTACTCTTATTTTAGCACAATCAATATTATAATATCTTAATTAATAACCATTATCATAATAATAAATAAATTCTCTTAAATCACTTATCGATTTCAAATTAATATATTAGTATATCAATCTTTAATCATTGTTTACTACTATCTTACCACATAGATTTACTACATAATGGATAATATTATGACTTGAATCAAATAAAACTATAATTAAAATAGTTCATACAAAAAATATCAAAATTAAATTATCAATCTTATACAAATGAACTAATAAAGTAACCAATTAATAAATTAAAATAACAAATAAATTATAAGTAAATCATACGAATTTTTAAATTTAATAATTGTCCCTTTTAATCTAATTTAAATTCAAATCTAAATTTATTGGAAAAACACAAAAATTCAAAAAATAATATCAAATAAAACCGAATCATTATTAAATACTCTAGATGTATAATCTAATAGTATATTGTGATATATATCCCTTATAACATATTTAAAAAATGAAATTGAGATACAATTGTGTATTTTTTTACTCAACATATTCAATTTGATCAAGCATATATAAAGAATAAAGAATATACAAATAATGTAATCAATTAATAAATTTCAAATATCAAATAAATCATAAGTAAATCATAAAAAATAGTAATTACCTTCAATAAAAATAAAATAAATATAGTTAATCTAATATATATATATAATATTATAATATGTATTAATCCATTAATAATAATAATATATTATAAAGCAAGATTTTTTTTAATTATCTTTTTAACAACTATAATTCAAGTATTCCCATAAATAGATCAAATCAAATATAAAATAATTAAATCAAATGATAATGTTACTAATTATGTTATTTATAATTAGTTTACACAAACTAAATCAAATCAAAATTTAAATAATATCAAATCATACCTAAAATATCCATCAATCATGATATTAACAACAATAAATTTATTATTATTATTATTATTATTATTATTATTATTATTATTATTATTATTATTTTATAAAATAATCTCATGCAATATGAATCATGTCACAATAACAACACAATATTCATTTCCTTTCTATCTAAAATTATCTTATTTTCATATCAATAAAAATCAAATTGATTTATACTTAAAATATCATACTGAAATTATAAATCTTATACAAAGAAAGTGATCAATTAATGAATTTAATATGACAAAACAAATTGTAAATAAATTATCTAAATATTTGGAATAAAATTTTATTATCTTCGATCAAATTCAAATAATTTTTTTTTGAAAGGTTTTCAAATAAATTTAAATAATCTAATATATGATGTAAAATAATTTTATTATTATTATATTGTAAACTAATTTACTTTTTGGGTTCCAAATCAAATTGAGTCAAATCAAAATCAAATTGAATCATACCTAAAGTTTATTATTATTATTATTATTATATAAAAAATAAAGGTGTGTTAATTTCTTTCCATAAATTAATTCTTGATCTCAAATTAAAAAAATAATAAAATATGTTTCAATTGATTTCACCTTCATATTTATTTTTATATTAAAATTTATAAGAAATTTTCTAAATAATTTAAAGATATCAATGATATATAATCTCAACTTAAGGGTAGGATCCATACATTACACGGGTCAAACATGCTAACAGAAAGATAGATAGATAGATTGGACAAAGAGGAAAGAAGAAAAAAGAGAAAATAGAACGAAAGCAGAGAAAACAGTGGTGGTCTAATAATTTATGAATTTCCTCCCTCTCTATAATATATAATCACGTATCCACACCGTCTTTCTTTTTCTGCTTTGGTAACTGCAACTGCAAAGAAGCAAAGCAGAAAACGGTGTAAAGCACAGAAAAAAAGAAGAATAAAGAAGCCATCAGAAGAAGGAATCGGCGGTGGAGTTCCAACGCCGATCGTTCCTCTGCCTCCGGCCAACCTCAGATCGCTGCTCTTACTTCTCCGGTAAGTCGGTGGATCATCGCCACCAATCTTCACCATCTTCTGTTTCTTCTTCTGCTTCTGCAGCTCCTGGATCTGCTATTTCCGATGCCGATTGTTTTACTGATTCTTCTTTCGGATAATGTTCCACTTCTTGTTTTTTTCCTTGGCAAGTGGATTTTTTTTCCTGTTCCCAATTTCTGAGTTGAATATCGCTCTTGGTGTGTGTTCTGGAGTTCAGCATCGTTCTCCTGTTTAGGTGTTAAAATTTGGTGGAAATATTGTGCTCTGAAGTTAAATACAGCTTGTGTTTTTGCGTTTGTTCTGGATTGTATTTGTTGGTTCAATTTGAGGATTTTGCTTTTGATGTTTTGATTTATGGTTCTCCCGATTAGTTTTATGGTATTTGATTATTTATTGGTGCTGTTTCTTTGATTTTTTTTTGGTACTAAGTTTGTTGCTTGCGATTTTTCAGAGGCATTTTGTTACTGGTTCTTGTACTCTTGTACTGTTGTTTTTCTCACCGCTCAAGTTAATTATATATGGGCTGAGGTGCACTTTTCATGGGAGGTGTGGAAGATGAAGAACCAGCCTTGAAACGAATGAAATTATCCTCGAAAGGGTTAGTTGGTCTCTCTAACGGTTCATCTTCTGTGGAGCCTGTTGGAGGCTCTTCAAGTGACTTGATGGCTCGGCCCCTATCATCTGAAACCGATGATGAAGTTGTTGGTTCGAAAGGGGTTATAAAAAGAGAGGAGTTTGTTAGGATAATCACAAAGGCATTGTATTCTCTTGGTTACAAAAAGAGTGGGGCACGCCTAGAGGAGGAGTCTGGCGTACCTTTGCACTCGTCCGTGGTAAATCTGTTTATGCAGCAAATACTTGATGGTGATTGGGATGAAAGTGTAGGCACATTGAATAAGATTGGTGTAGCAGATGAAAATCTTGTCAGGGCAGCCTCGTTTCTAATATTGGAGCAGAAGTTTTTTGAGCTTCTTAGTGGGGAAAAGGTCATGGATGCATTGAAGACATTGAGGACTGAGATTGCGCCACTTTGTGTTGATGGTAGTAGAATTCGCGAACTCACTTCCAGCGTAGTGTCTCCGTGTGGCCAAGTTGGTTCTCCTAGGCGAGATATTGTAAGGGTGAGGTCTCGGTCAAAGCTGCTGGAGGAATTGCAGAAACTGCTTCCCCCAACAATAATGATACCTGAAAAGAGGTTGGAACATCTAGTTGAACAGGCCCTTATCTTGCAACGAGAGACTTGCTTGTTTCACAACTCATTGGATAAGGAGATGTCATTATATTCAGATCATCACTGCGGAAAAACTCATATACCTTCGAAAACATTACAGGTTATAAAACTATGTCTTATAGATATTGTGAGGTCATATGAAAATCTATTATTTGACCTTTATACTTCTTAACTAAACTGTAGTTGTTTGCAAAATCTTTATTGTTGACTTGTTAGTCAGTGGTGGCAATGGCATCCTCTTTCTTGTTACTTGTTGGAAGCAAGAACTCTCTCTTGATAGTTTTTCTTATTCCTACTTTTTCTTTTTTTGAGGGGGATTTTATGGTGAGGCGTGGTTTTTACTGCCGTTTGCGCCTTTGTCTTTTCTTGTTACATTTGATAATCTTTCTTATTTATAAATTGATGTTTTGAAGCTGTAGATTTTTTGAATACTTCATGTGGCATCTAGCAAATGGCTGTGATTATTTTGAGGCGCTAAGGAATTTTTTCTTGTGTCTTCGCTAGAGGCAGAGGAAGGCAAAGAAAAACTTTCACCATTAAGAAAGATTTAGAGGCCAATGGTTTAGCTATAAATATGATTCATGATAAAACATTATGGCATCGTTTGATCCATGTAACCGACCCCACCTAGTGGGATAAGGCATGGTTGTTGTTGTTGTTGTTGTTGTTGTTGCTGTTGTCGTCTTTGCTTAGAAGAAGCATTAATGATTGATAGTGGAGAAAGATTTTGTAGAGGGACAATTAACATCATTTTGGTGATAGTAGTTTTACGCTAGTTGTAAGAGATTTTGGTTTTTATCATAAAAGATAGTCTAGCTTATGTTCCAATTGGAAGCATGTGAAGCAGCTTCTCTATCCTTAGGGGTTTTTTGGGTGCTAGAGTTTACATTATTTCTAGCATTTCTGTTTCACTTATTGATATTTGATTACTTGAAGACTATTTTTATTGGGTTTAGTTACCCTGGTTTGCTTATGGATTGAACATCATTTTGAAAATGTTCTGGTCATTATATTTTGTCTTACTTCCTTTATGTCCTCTTTCTTTCTTCTATTATCTCTTGTCTGGCTGTCTACCTCCTCCTTCAAAGGCTCTTCTTGTTGTGGATCTTTTATTTCAATTTTCAAACTTAACCTTGATTACGTGCGTGCTGACATCAATACCTGTAAATATTACATGCTGTTACCCTATTTGAAATTGTTTCCTGTTCATTGTACGTGCCACGATCTAACACATTTTTGCCACTGCTCAAAGCAGATTGCAACACTTTTTGAGGCTTGAAGTTTTGGTTTTAAAAGATCCTGTTTAAACAATTTAAGAACCCTGTCAAACGATCATAAGGTTCAAGTATCGCAATGTCAAGATTAGGAACAGCCGTATTCAGCTGCTGCACTGTATCATCAATAAACAGCCCACCATCCTCAAAATCTTCGAAACCAAAATCAGAGTCAAACTTCACCTTCATTATGTGGAGACTTTCTATTTCAAAGTTAGAATCATTTGTAACGCAGGTCTTTAAAGTGGATATCCCTACACTACCTGAAGTACTCTTGTCAACCCCACCATCTGACGATTGTGGTTGTGACATCAACAAGGG
Source organism: Sophora flavescens (assembly GCA_030762895.1). NCBI lineage: Eukaryota > Viridiplantae > Streptophyta > Magnoliopsida > Fabales > Fabaceae > Sophora > Sophora flavescens. Next base: position 155,786,066 of record CM061062.1, read on the forward strand.
AGATTTCGTAGTGGGCAGAGAGTGCAAACATCCATCTAACAAAAGCAACTCCATTACAGGAATAAGTTTGAAATAGAACGCCAAAGGATAATTAGATAATAATAATTGTATATTGAACACAGAATCACACACAATACAACAATGACTTGCCTTCTCAGAGACTAAGTCTTCTATAGTGAATCCTCTCTGCCCCAAAGTACAGAATAACAACTTCCCTAGATATTTTTTTTGACCCTACCATCATATATATACCAATAAATATCTGCAGTAGTTATTTTATAATCACAAGTGCCTAATAACTTTCTAATAACTGTCATAAACAATTCTTATTATTTCCTAATCATAACTGCCATTAGGCAGTTATCATGCATTTTCCTGTGGATCCCATCACTTCCTGCCCCTGGAAAATCAGCTTTGTCCCCAAGGCTGAATGTTGGAACTTTCATGTTCTTCCTCCACACATTTGCCAACATCTTCCTCATTTCGGTTAACAGCCTCATTTCGGACCAAATGATAGAACACCAATTTAAATAGAAGGAAATAGGATTGAATCACACTAAATTGCAGGAATAAGATTGAAATAGAACACTGAAGATCACAGAATAATAATAATTTTATTATTGAACACAGAATGACACACACAATGCAACAATAACTTGCTGTCCCGGAGACTAAGTCTCCTATAGAGAATCTTCTCTGCCCTAAAGTACAGAATAACAACAACTTCAAGAGATACTTTTTGACCCTACTATCATATATATTACTAATTACTAGTAAGTATCTGCAGTAGTTATTTTCTAATCACAGTTGCCTAATAACTTCCTAATAACTGTCATAAACAATTCAGATTATTTCCTACTCATAACTGCCATTAGGCAGTTATCATGCATTTTCTTGTGGATCCCATCACTTCCTGCCCCTAGAAAATCAGCCTGGTCCTCAAGGTTGAATGTTGGAACTTTCATGTTCTTCCTCCACACATCTGCCAACATCTTCCTCATTTCGGTTAGCAGCCTCTCGGTCATGGAAATTTCCATATGTCATATCTTTTCTTCCACGCTAACCTCAATTCTGGCCTCCAACCCTTCAAGCTTTTCCTCCAACAAATCCACAGAGTCAGTTTCCTTAGTCATGGTGAAATGGTGAATTCGCTGGCCACAGAACCTCCTCTTTTAGATTCGGCAATTGGATCAAATGATGGAACACCAATTTAAATTTAAAGATAAGGAAAATAGTATTGAATCACATCAAATTATAGGAATAAGTTTGAAATAGAACACCAAGGGATAACTGGATAATAGTAATTGTATTACTGAATGCAGAATCACACACAGTACAACAATGACTTGCTGTCCCAGAGACTAAGTGATGGGGCCACAAATGTTAATTTGGGCTCAAACGCCGATTTAGTGCAGCAAGCACCCAAGCCCAATGTGTGGAGGGTCTATGTTAAAAAGAATAGGAAAAAGAGTGATGTGGCTTAGAGGGAAGGAGAGTGACACGGGGGGGTGTGAATTCTGTTATATTGGGGGCTTGGGGAGAGTGTGGATATCTTTTAGAATCTGAAAATTTGTTATGGATGGAGAGCTCTAGCTCTCTATAGGAGCTCTGCTCTGCTTCAGTAGAATTCCATCTTCTACTGTATTTTCTCATTTTCCAGAAATAATGCTCAGCCCCTCTTCTCTATTACTATATTACTTCTTTCTCTAGCTGTCTGTGTTGGTTCTGGTTTTCTAACACCAAGTCTCCTACAAAGAATCCTCTCTGCCCCAAGGTACAGAATAACCACAACTTCCATGGATACTTTTTAACCCTACTATTATATATATACTAATAAATATATGTAGTAGTTATTTTCTAATCACATCTGCCTAATAACTTCCTAATAACTGTCTTAAACAATTTTGATTATTTCCTGATCATAACTGCCTAACTGCCATTAGGCAGTTATCTTGCATTTTCCTGTGGATCCCATCAATTTGTATCTGTTAAACAAAGACAATATATTAACCGATGCATTAGCTGATATGCTTAAGATTACATTTTAATGTCTTAATAAACCATCCTTTTTGGGTCTTCATGTTCTAATACTTTTTACTTTTCCCGCAAACATTCTGACAGATACTAGAAGCACATGATGATGAAGTATGGTTTGTACAATTTTCACATAACGGGAAATATTTAGCTTCAGCATCTAATGATCGTTCGGCAATCATTTGGGAGGTAATATCTGATGACGAAGTATATGTTTGCGTTGCTTCTGTTCTGATTTTGTCATGACATTCTAAATGCAGAGACCAACTGCAGTTTTTATTCATGTCACATAGATAGCATATGACACATGTATTGTTACTCCTATGATTGCTAATGATATCCGCTTCTATTAGCATGTGATATCCTATGTTCAACGATGTTCAATTCTTTATTTTCCTCCATACTTTACTTTTGCATTGAAAAATGGTGAAAGACCATTAGCTCAACACTCTATAATGTGTTCAAAGATGGTGCACCATCTCAAAAAAGATTCAAGTTATGATTGTTAGATTGAGTGTCGCCTATGATATAGTGAAAGCCGGAGCTTGAACACGACTGACTTAATGTTGATTTGTTAATTTTGATCACTTGAAAACTGTATATTTTTATTGATGAATTGCTTAAGTGAATAACATCAACAAGCTGAATATTTATATATACATGGAATTAATAACAACTTATATTTACAAGACCATAAATGAGAGTACTACTTCCTAAGTACATGAATCCTATTTTCTATGTGCATGAACCAACATAGACATGAATCACAATTTAATTTGTCCTATTTCCAACAGTCAAAGACATAAAACCACATTAATTTATTTGCAGATTTCAACACTCCCCCTCAAGCTGGCTTGAAAATGTCCTCCATAGACAGCTTGCTTGTTATACTATCAAACAACTTCTTAGGTAGTCCCCTAGTTAGAATGTTGTATTCTAGTGTGTTGTGGGAACACATGAGACGCACATCTGTCTACTTTCTGTCTTTTCTTTGATGAAGTTTTATCAACATCCATATGCTTTGTCCTGTCATGTAAGATTGGTTTGTAAACGACAGTCTTGTTATCACAATACATTTTTATTGGTGCAGAACCATGGTATCTTAATTCTCGTAGAATTCTTTTAACACACCATTCTTCACATATTCCACGAGCCATTACTCTAGATTCAACTTCTACACTACTTCCTATGACCTTTTGAAAGTAGAAGTGATTCTCCTTTATCTTTTATCTGTTTAGATATATGGGACCATGTCGTACATCTTCTTTTGGCTTTAGATACTTTGTCACTTTTATTGATGAATTTTCTCAATACACTTGAGTGTTTTTAATGAAAGAATGATCTGAATTGTTGCCAATATTTATTTCCTTTTATAATGAGATCAAAACTCAATTTGTAAAAGGAACTAAAGTTCCCCAAAGGGGAAATGCCAATGAATATCGAATATTTTTCCTCCGACTTCTCATCTTTACTATCCTCACAAGGTATCTTACGTCAATTCACTTGGCCTCATACAACTCAGCTGAATGGAATAGCAGATAGAAAGAATAGACTCCTTGTTGAAACTACACGAACAATGTTACTTCATGCAAAAGTTCATGTTCATCACTGGGGTGATGCAATTCGAATTGCTTATTTTTTGATAAATCGGGCGCCCTCTTCATATATTAATAATGAAGTTATCCATTCAATTTTATTTCATAAAGAACTATCATTTCATGTTGCTCCTCATGTTTTTGAATGTACATGTTTTGTCCAACATTTGTCTCCATGTTTAGATATGTTTGTTGCATGAGCTGTCAAATGTGTTTTTCCTTGGGTATTCCATTCTCCGAAAAGGATACCGTTGTTGTTCTCCAGCCAATAAACGTTATTATATTTGCAAATGTCACATTTTTTGAAGAGACTCCATATTTCTCTTCTTCCTTGGACGAAACAAACTTTATTATTGAAGCACTTCTTGTTCCATACCTTGGTCCAGACTTGTCTTTGTTAGCCAAGAAATCTGCTGACCCATAAATGCGTTGACCACTGTCCACATTAATTAGTTATCTTCCACCGTCGACCTTAATTAGTTACCTTCCACCGTCTACATTAATGTATTCATGTATTTACCTTTCACCGTCCACATTAATGACTTCATGCATCTATCTTCCACTGTCCACATTAACATAGGAAGTGACAATTGTAAATTAATTGATTCATGTGTTTGCTAGATCATGTACTTAGGGAATAGGTATCACATTTATTTGTCTTGTAAACACAAGTTGTAATTAATATTCCAAGTGTATAAAAGTAAACACCATTTTGCTATGTGAGTAACACAGACAATTTAGTCAATTGTAACATGGTATCAAGAGCTACCTTTAGGCATCTGTGAGTTCTTGGTTTCTTGAATCTTGGTCATTCAAAGCCCTTTTTTTCTTGCTTATAGCCAACTATAGGCTCTCGGTTTTCTTGGTCCTTTGTTCTTCAAGTTTCATCGAGTTTCATTTTTTTTCTCAATGGCAAACGAAAACTTTTGTGTTTGTTTTAATGGGAAGAACTATGCTGCCTGAGAGTTTCAGTTTAAGATGTTAGTGAAAGGGAAAAGGTTGTGGGGCCATGTTGATGGCTCTTGTGTTGCACCCAAGGCCAAATCTGAGTTGGATACGTGGGAGACAAAGGATGCTCAGATTACTTCTTGGATTTTGAGATCCATTGAGCCTCAGATGGTCAACAATCTGCGATCTTTTACGACTGCCAAGGAGATGTGGGATTACTTGAAGCGCATCTACAATCAAGACAACAATGCCAAGCGATTCCAATTGGAACTAGACATCGCCAATTACAGTCAGGGTAATTTGTCCATTTAGGACTATTATTCTGGCTTCCTTAACCTGTGGGCCGAGCACTCAGCTATTCAACATGCCAATGTTCCAAAGGAATTGTTGGGTGCCATTCAGGAAGTTTATGAGGTCGGTAAACTGGATCAATTTCTCATGAAACTCAGACCAGAATTTGAAGTCACACAAGTTGCCCTATTAAATAGGAACCCAGTTCCTTCTTTGGACATTTGTGTTGGAGAGTTACTCCAGGAGGAGCAGCGCCTACTCACTCAAGGAGCACTGTCACGTGACAACCTTGCTTCTGATGTGGTTACTATTGCCTATGCAACACAAGGAAAAGGAAAAGGGAGAGATATGAAGCAGGTTCAATGTTATTCCTGCAAGCAATTTGGCCACATTGCACGAAATTGCAGTAAGAAATTTTGCAACTTTTTTAAACAACATGGTCATATCATAATGGAATGTCGTACAAGACCCGCACAACAAGTGCAAGCCTTTCACGCTGCTGTCGACGCCTCTCTTGCGGGATCAGAGGGTCAATCCTCCACACCAGCACCCTCCACGGGATCCAATATTGCTGCCTTGACTCCAGAAATGGTGCAGCAAATGGTACTCTCAGCACTTTCCGTTTTGGGCGTCCAGGGTAAGCCTAACTACATCTCTCAACCATGGTTTGTTGATTCTGGGCCCTCAAATCATATGACTGGTACATCTGAAAATTTGCACAATGTTCGATCTTATAAGGGTACACAAACCATTCAAATTGCCGATGGTAATGCTCTTTCAATTGATGGTGTTGGTGACATCAATTCTTCTTTTCGAGATGTGTTTGTGCCCCTTGGACTTGCTTCCACTTTAATTTCCGTTGGACGATTAGTTAATAACAATTGTAATGTGAATTTTTCTCGGGTTGGTTGTCTTGTGCAGGATCAGGAATCGGGGAAGGTGATCACGAAAGGGCCTAAAGTGGGTAAATTGTTTCCTCTCCAATTTTCGATTCCTGGTCTTATGTCTTTAGCTTCTAATGGCGTCACAAATAAATGTGAGGTGTGGCATAGAAAGCTGGGTCATCCACATTCACTTGTTTAGTCTCACTTAATAAAACATGGTTTGTTGGGAAATAAAAATGTGGTTTCTTCGTTGTCCTTTGATTGTTCTGTATGTAAGCTGGCTAAAAGTAAAACTCTTCCTTTTGCATCTAACGGTTATCATGCTGAAAAATGTTTTGATATTATTCATAGTGATGTCTGGGGTGTCTCACCTATCATTTCTCATGCCAATTACAAATACTGTGTGACGTTTATTGATGACTATAGCCGATTTACTTGGATCTGTTTTCTCCGCTCTAAAGCTGAAGTTTTTAAGTGTTCAAGAAGTTTTTGGCATATGTTGAAAATCAATTTAATACAAGCATTAAGATATTGCGCACTGATTCTAGAGGAGAATATATTTCTAATGCATTTTAGGAATACTTGCAGCAAAAGGGAATTATTTCTCAGCGTTCTTGTCCATATACGTCTCAACAAAATGGTGTTGCTTAGTGGAAAAATCAGCACTTGCTTGATGTCACTAGAACGTTACTTCTTGAAGCCTCTGTTCATTCTTATTTCTGGGTTGAGGCTTTGTCAACCGCTGTCTACTTGACTAATCGTCTTCCATCTCAGGTTCTAGAGTTTGACTCACCTTTCTCTCGTCTCTATCATAAGCCTCCTAGTTATGATAATCTACACACTTTTGGTTGTGTTTGCTTTGTTCACTTACCACCTATCGAACGTCACAAACTTGGGGCACAATCTATTCAATGTGCATTTATGGGTTATTGTACTACTCAAAAAGGGTTTTTGTGTTATGATGCTACTGCAAATCGCTTACACATATCTAGGAATGTGGTTTTCTTTGAGAATCAATATTTTTTTCCATGTCACACATCTTCGTCTAATGTTGTTGCCACTCTTCCTAATTTTAATGAGATCTCTTGTGCTATAGAACATTATAAACCAGGGATTGTGTATCTTAGACGCAAGCCCACTTTGCCCCCTCTTGATGCTGACTCGCCTCCTGAGCCTGTACCAGCAACATCTCGAAGGTCAACTCGCAATTCTCGTCCACCGGATAGGTATGGATTCCCACACACTTCCCTTAATACGACTTTATCTGGTATATCTATCCCTACTTGTTATTCACGGGCGGTTAAGGATGTGTTGGGTAAAAGCAATGCAAGATGAGTTGCAGGTACTTCAGGAGAATTATACTTGGGATATTTTTCCTTGCCCTCTTGGTATTAAACCCATTGGCTGCAAATGGGTGTATTCTGTGAAGCTTAATTCTGACGGTTCTCTCAATCGTTACAAGGCTCGATTGGTTGCTCTAGGTAACAAACAAGTATATGGTGTGGATTATGATGAGACGTTTGCACCTGTGGCTAAAATGACCACCGTCAGAAATGTCCTTGCTATTGCTGCTTCCAAGAGAGACCAGCCACCAAATGGATGTGAAGAATGCATTTCTTCATGGTGATCTAACAGAAGATAATTTTATGACTCCTCCGAGCTTATTCTCTTCTTCTGAAGGTGTGTGCAAGCTCAAACGTTCTCTACATGGTTTGCGTCAGGCTCCACGAGCGTGGTTTGAGAAGTTTCGGTCTACTCTCCTTGGGCTCTCCTTTATTCAGAGCAAGTATGACCCTTCTTTGTTCATCCATAACACAGAGAATGGTATTGTTCTTCTTATTTATGTTGATGACATGGTCATTACTGGAACTGATCTTGAATTTATAAAGCAACTTAAACAGCAGGTGTAGGCTTCCTTTCATATGAAGGATCTAGGTTGTCTTCACTATTTTTTGGGTCTTGAGGTACACTCCAAGTCCATGGGAATTTTCCCCCATCAACACAAATATATGCAGGATTTAATTTCTTTAGCTGGTCTTCAAATTGCTACTCCAGTAGACACTCCTCTAGAAGTCAATGTCAAATATCGTCGTGATGAGGGTGACATTTTATCTTATCCTTTGCTGTATCGACAGTTAGTGGGCAGTCTTAATTATTTGACTATTACACATCCTTACATCTCATTTGCGGTACAGCAGGTCAGCCAATTTATGCACACACCTCGCCATCTTCATTTGGCTGCAGTCCGTCGTATCATTCGTTACTTGAAAGGTACTTCTCATCGAGGATTATTTTTTCCTGCTTGGTCATCTCTCCAATTGCTTGGTTATAGTGATGTAGATTGGGCTGGTTGCCTGGATACTCGACGATCTGTCACAGGTTGGTGCATGTTTCTTGGTCCTGCACTTATTTCTTGGAAAAGCAAAAAGCAAGCCAGAGTCTCAAAGTCTTCTACTGAGTCTGAATATCGAGCTATGTCTACGGCCTGTTTTGAAATTATTTGGCTTCGTGGTCTGTTAGCTGAGCTTGGATTTCCTCAGCCTGATTCTACACCTCTCTATGCCGACAATACTAGTGCCATTCAGATTGCTGCCAATCCAGTTTTTCATGAGCGCACCAGGCATAATGAGGTGGATTGTCATTCTCTCCGTGAAGCCTTTGACAACCGTGTTATCTATCTTCCACACATCACTTCGGAACTTCAACCTGCAGATATTTTTACCAAGGCTGTCCCTCGTCCTCATCATCAATTTCTCACTGGCAAATTGATGCTCCTTGACCAGCCGCATCAATTTGAGGGGGGGGATGTTAGCCAAGGAATCCGCTGACCTATAAATGTGTTGACCACCGTCCACATTAATTAGTTATCTTCCACCATCCACATTAATTAGTTACCTTCCACCGTCCACATCAATGTATTCATGCATTTACCTTCCACCTTCCACATTAATGAATTCGTGCATCTATCTTCCACCATCCACATTAACTTAGGAAGTGACAATTGTAAATTAATAGATTCATGTGTTTCCTAGATTACTTAGGGAATATGTGTCACATTTATTTGTCTTGTAAACACAAGTTGTAATTAATATTCCAAGTGTATAAAAGTAAACACCATTTTGCTGTGTGAGTAACACAGACAATTTAATCAATTGTATCAGTCTTCTGTACAGGAATCAATCACTCATAGAGGTTCTCATGATGATGCTCCTAACAATGCCCAAACTAAGTCATCCCATCCACATCACCACATATCAACGACGAGAACAGGTTGTTGATCCAACATTACGAGGATAACTACCTAAATCATGTCCTACTCAATCAACCACTCCTACTACGGAATCTTCTGACATATATTCAAATTTCCCCATTGCTCTTATAAAAGGTATTCTATCCATCCGAAATCCTCATACTATCTACAACTTTTTAAGTTGTCATTGTGTATCTCCGTATTTTTCCTTTGTATCTTCTTTATCTTCTATTTCAATACCAAAAAAATGTTTGTGAAGCACTTGATCATCCAGGATGGCACGAAGTCATGATTGATGAAATGCAAGCCCTTGAACATATTGGTACCTGGGAGTTGGTTCCTCTTCCTTCCGAAAAGACAACTAATGGTCGAGTTGGGTGTATGCTATTAAAGTTGGTCCAGATGGAGAAGTTGATCGTTTCAAGGCTAGGTCGGTGGCCAAAGGGTATACCTAAATCTATGGTCTTGACTATGGTGTTACGTTTTCTTTGTGGCAAAAACTACTTCAGTATGTTGGTTTCTTGCCAGGGTTGCTATTCATCATTTGCGACTACATCAACTGGACATGAAAAATGCATTTCTTCATGGAGAACTAGAAGAAAAATTTATATGGAGCAATCACCCGGTTTTGTTGCTAAGGGGAGTCTAGATTGGTTTTTAAACTTTGACGTTCTCTTTATGGGCTTAAACAGTCCCCACGAGCTTGGTTTGGGAAGTTTAGTTATGTTGTTCAAAATTTTGGACTAAAACAAACATAGCGAAGCATATCATTCAATCTTCTATTGCCGCACTTCTTCTAGTTAATGTGTTTATTTGATGATTTATGTTGATGATATTCTCATCACTGATAATGGCTATATAAAGTTTTCTTAGCCGAAAGAAAACTTGTTCAACAACCAGACCAAATATCTTGGAATATTAAAACATTTCTTAGTATTGAAGTGGCTCAATCAAAGGATGGAATTGCCATTTCACAAAGGAAGTATGCATTACACATACTCAAAAAAAACCCTAGATTTTTTCATAAAAAAAAAAAGAAACCCTAGATTCAGCAAGGTAAATGCATCCATACAGAGATTAGCCCTCTAGTGCAAGGGCTGTCCTCAAGTCGGATTGGTATGTTTGACTGTAGGCCCATTGATGGTCTCATGGGTCCAAATCATAAACAGCTACCTAATCAAGGAGAGCCTCATTCAGATCTTGAAAGATATCGAAGACTTGTTGAAAAGTTTATCTATCTTGCAATTACTAGACTTGTCATTTCTTTTGCAATTGGGGTAGTCAGTCAATTTATGGAATATCCTCATACTGATGATCATTGGGATCTATGTTATCAATTGCGCTGCTATAGCGGCAAATTGCGGATTCGTGGAGCGGAATAGGGCTTCACTGCGACGCTTTCTGTTGGTGCATCACATTTCTCTTGAGCAGCCACAGCGGCCGCAAAACACGCCAGAATCGTGGGAGTGGCGGCCAGTGGCGGATGCTATGGTGAAGTCGGGTTGACTAATAAATAGCTAATCGGTGGACACAATACAATCGCATCAGAGCTTGTGTAAACAATGAACTTCAGTCCAACCATATTAGATGAAAAAATGAAGGTTGCAACTCTAAAAATGTAAACATCAGTCCGGCCATAACGTGTTCTTTGTCATTCACAGAAACGAAGTAAAGATTTTTTATTTTGCTTATTTATCAATTATCAGAGAGTAAACAAAAAATCAAAGAGGAAAAGTGTATAAGTGAATGAGTTGGAGAGTTGATGGAAGAAGATGATCGGAGTGTGGATGCATGGACTGGGCGGCGTCGTCCTTAGAGCTCGGAGCATAATAGGGCATAGGAGCGTAGGAGGGCTAGACTGGGCGGCTTAGCGTCATTAGAGCTCGGAGGGCGTTGTAGCAGAACAAGCAACGATGAGGGATCGTAGGAGGGCGACGACGTTTATGAAGGTGCGACGTGTGAGGGTAATAGAGAAAGGGTTTCGAGATTGGTAAAGTGAAAGAACAGAGAAACAAAAGGCTGTAAAAATTGATAAAGTAAAAGAAAAAGTGTAAAAAATTGAAGGCCGGTTTTTAAGTATCGTCCCCGCTTTGTTGATTACACCGGTTTCGGCCGGATCAATCCGGTTTTTGTGGTTTTTTGGCGGTTCTTTGGGACTTGTGGTTCTTGGGGGCCAACCGAACCGTAGACGGCCAATTCCCGATTCAACTGGTTGAACCTGCCAGTCTGGTCCGGTTCAGTTCATAAAACCTTGACTTATATGCTCCAGCTTGAGGGGGAGTGTTGGAAAAAATATTGTGACTATTAGAAGTAGTAGCATTTAAAGCTTTAGGTTCATGTATTTTCATAATCATGATTCAATTCATTCATATGCTTAGGAAGTTGTACTTGTATTTATTCCACTTACAACTATAAAATGTAATCACTCAAGCATTTAGAAATTCCTTTCTCATTTTTCTTATCAAGTTCTCAAATCAGGTTTAGAACTTTACCACTAAGGCCTTGAGCCATTTTATTCTTGTACGCATCCTCAAAGTAGTGGAACATATCTATCATCTTAGGACTGCCAATCGTCCTCGTCCTCGTCCTCGATGTAGAGTGCAGTCATCGGGACGTCGGCTCTCAGGGGCATTGCTATGATAGGGACTGAGTATTATGGGGTGCCTAAGTCCCACATAGAGTAGTATGGAATGCTCGATGGAGTACTTAAGTGTCTTGGTTCTCCCCCCTTAACGGCTAGCTTTTAAAGGAGGGTTCACCAAGTGCTTAGATGCTTATCAGTTTCCTCGTCAGAGACAAAAGATGAAATTTCAATGGGCTAAGGATGGGGATGCTAAATCCAAGTTATTTCATTTGGTGGCTTCTAAGAGGTGTTAGAAAGAGGACAATGTTAAGTTAAAATAATCCTTGGCATAAACCTGTTTAGTGTATGTTCCAAACTGGTTTTATATCATTTGAAAGAAGTGTTTCTCTTTAAACAGAAATTAAGTGAAGTTGGCACAATATTTAAACACTCGTGATAAATGACAAACCTCTAGTCGATAGCGGACGATAGCAGCGCTACTGCATTGTCGCATAGTGTTGCACTCACGCCATAACGTGCTGTTGCAGTACATTTCCTCGTCGTGGCCTCTTTCGCGGATGTTGCAGCCACTATCTTCATGCAGCTGCTGCAAACCTTTGTGCGGGTGTAGAATTAGGGTGTTTTTCACATTTCTGTTACCCTCGCTTTTTTCTCACAATTTTATGCATACTGTATCTCATCAAAGTTTTATTTTGCCTTCTTTTTAACTCTGCAAATCTCTATTTTGCCCTCTATTTTAACATATGTCTTGTTTATTCTCGCTTAAACTCGGTAAATCTCCATTTTACCCTTCGTTCGACTGCGTCTTCCACTAAGACCTTCTTCCTCGCTCCTTCTTGTTCCTTTCACAAATTCATTAGAGAGCGAGCCACCTTATTCTTCCTTGCTCAAACCCATAGCACAGAGAGGGATCTGTGCAGCATCCTTGTTTCAATTTTACCCCAGCAGCACCCACCCATTTCAGCAAGTTCCTAGCAGACTACACCTGTTTTGCACTTTCTGCAATCTATTATGGCAAGTTCCCATCATTCCACACATGTTTCATGCCGCTTCTTGCTATATTTCAGCTTCTGTTTCAGCCTTCTCTAGGCAAACCCACATCTGTATTGTTATGGTTTTTGTTATTACTTATTGTTATTAGTTATGCTTCACATTAATGGCAATTGTGTTTTTAAATTATAAATTGAGTATTAATGATTAATGTGTATGAAAAATTATATTTATTATATCTGCTATCTTCTGTAGCGACTATCCCGCTATCTGCTATTCCACTAGCATTTTTGGGGTTGGCTGCTCCAGCCACTATAAGGGATTGAATACTGTCCTACAAACTGAAATGCCTGGATATGTTCATTATATAGGATGATCTCAAACATCATTGTGTACCAAGGCAAAAGGAATTGAGCTAGGGAGCATAGTTTTTAGGTGAAGGGTAACCTAAACAAAAACCAGATTTTCTTATTTTTGAAGATAGATGACTCCGACAGCACAGACGACACAATTTGACTTAATGCAACAAGGTAGAGACCCATTTTCTCCCTAGCAGTTACAATCATCTTCCTCGTTCCCTGATCCTGAAATTTGCAAATTTAGGAAAGAATATCATTAAAACGTATGTTGATAGAAATGAGATTGGCAGGTAATCTTGACACATACAAGACATCTTTCAGAATTAAATGCTGGCTTATGACGTCGTCTCCATTTCCAGCGACTGTAATGAAAGTTCTGTCTGCAATTGCAATTTTCTTATTGCTTGGACAGGTTCTATACGAGATAAATCAAGTGGTGGAAGGGTGGCCTGTAAGTTCAAGTATCTGCAATCTAAACCCCTTATTCAAGAATCTAAAATGCTGATTGCATAGGATTGGAAGATATTACCTGAAAATGCCATGGAAGAGTTACCTGTTTCTGTGGGTTTGGTTAACGTGCCAAGTAACTCCCTCTTTTTTTCTTCTAATTTCATATGTATTGAAGTCTGTAGGGGTGTCTGGAAGGACCGCCTTCTGCACTGAAATGATTATCGATTGGAAAAGAAGCCACTATTATGATCCTTTATGGAAGATGGATGACATGACTAACACCGGCATTGAGGTACAAGTTGAGAGATTACTATTCCATTATACCCTTCAATGCCGAGCTAGCATTGGAAAAGGTTCAGATTGACAAACCAGAGATAATCACCGATGCATGGACATGGTGGTCAAGAGATACGAAAAACCAATAGAGACTGCAAGATCTGATTCTGACCCCAAAAATGCAGCCAAAAGCAACAGATCACGAATGTGCGTAGCCAAACACCCACTGTATGTGCGATCTAGATGGACAAGCGTCGGAGATAGTCGTAAAGGGCAAAAGAGGAGAAACATGTTTCAACCCTGGGCTTGTCCGCAAGACTTGAAGAAACCATGAGTCAGATAAAAAAGGCCGAAAACCAAAAAGACAAGATACCGAAACAAGTTTGAGTCCGGATCTGGACTAAGGAGACCAATGTGAGTTTAGAGGAATTGACGATTGCCAGAGATGTTGCTAGCCAGCTGGGAGCTTATGGTGGCACATGGAGGCTCCAATGGTGGTGCTATTTTTTATCATGGTGATTTAGACATGATGATCTGATGGTGGCGGCGTTGAGGTGAAATACCGACCAATGATGGTGAAAAGCCACTGATAACCATAAATAGGGGAGAAACTAATGGTAGAGATAGAGGTTGCTAATCGGAGTTCCAATTTTTTTTTTTAGGAACTCAACTGCATAAAAGCGACAAGACGGGTCACAAAGGATGCTTATATTGAAATCATGTTGAATCTAAGGGTTTTTGGTAGGATAGAAGAAAAGAGAGAATATAGACTTAGAATAATATGCGATTGGTATTGATTTGATAGGATGATAATATGACTGAGATAATATAAAAGACTAATCTAATAATCCATTTTAGATTTTATATTAATATTAGACTCCTAACATAATTAAACAAACACAAATAAATAGGAAATTTCTCCTAAGAGATTATTTAAGATGTTTTAAAATATGGAGGTATTAAAAAGGTATGAGATTTTTGGATTAGGATCCTCTCCTAATTTTGTATCAAGTTTCCTCTCATGTTATGAAATAGAGATAAAAGCAAATTTGAATGGACCCCACGGACTCTGCTTGTGACTTTTCCTCTCATAACATGAGAAAGAAAAAGGAGAGAATCCAAATTCGATATTTTTCAGATGTTACTTTGCTTGTGTTGTTATCTCTCATAACATGATAGAGAAAAAGGAGAGAATCCAAATCCGATATTTTCCAGATATTCTGATAACAGTAACAAATACAAGGGTAATTATTCTCCTTGAAATCCAAGCATATTCAATCCAAACACACTACCTGAGGACAGCTTGCACAGCATACCACTGTATACTTTGCTCTCCCTACTCCAACCAAACCCCCTAGGAAACTGATTCTGCTGTTCCCCTATATAGATCAGTGTTCTGACTCTCTATTGATGAAGAGTCTGCCATAAACTGAATTGATGACCTGCTGAATGCTGTTTAGGCTTCTTGGATAGGAGATTCTTAAAGGTTCTTGATGCATGTGTGATGTATCCTGCTTCTGTAAATATTGGTCAACACATAAAATGTAGCTTAATGCTATCATATTAGGTTTCACATTTTTGTTTGTGGTTTTTCTTTTAATAGGTTGACATGAATGGTGGACTATCTGTCAAGCATAAATTATCTGGTCACCAGAAGCCTGTTTCTTCTGTTTCATGGAGTCCTAATGACCTAGAGCTCCTCACGTGTGGAGTGGAGGAGGCTGTTAGGCGTTGGGATGTCTCTACTGGTGAGTGCCTCCAAGTTTATGAGAAACCCGGTCCTGGCCTAGTCTCCTGTGCTTGGTTTCCAAGTGGGAAACATATACTTTCTGGCCTTAGTGACAAGAGCATCTGCATGTGGGAATTAAATGGGAAAGAAGTGGAGTCTTGGAAAGGACAAAGAACCCTAAAGATTTCTGATTTGGAGATCACGGCTGATGGGGAACATATTCTCAGTATTTGTAAACAAAATGTGATACTGTTGTTTAACAAAGAAACGAAGGATGAGAGATTTATTGAAGAGGACCAGACAATAACTTCATTCTCTTCATCAAAGGATAACAGATTCTTGTTGGTTAATCTTTTGAACCAAGAAATACATCTTTGGAATATTGAAGGTGATCCTAAACTTGTTGGTAAATATAAAGGTCATAGACGCAGCCGGTTTGTAATCCGGTCTTGCTTTGGTGGACTTAAGCAAGGATTTATTGCAAGTGGAAGCGAGGATTCACAGGTATCAATCTTATATTGGTAATCTAGAGATGCATTTCTTTTCTCCCTTTTTTTCGGTTTTGAGGTTCTCTTGGTTGAAGGTGATTGATTTTCCTATTTCATAGTCATTTCTCGTCAATTTAATTTGCTTTAATGGGGACAGTAGTCAATTTGAGTGTGATGGCTTGCCATCTTTGTAGGTTTATATATGGCACAGAAGCTCAGGAGATCTAATAGAAGCATTGTCTGGTCATTCTGGAGCTGTTAACTGTGTGAGCTGGAATCCAGCTAATCCCCACATGTTAGCCTCAGCCAGTGATGACCGGACAATTCGTATATGGGGCTTGAAGTGTTTGAATGTGAAGTACCAAAATGCATACAGCAATGGCATCCATTATTGCAATGGGGGAGATAGATGAGGCCAAACTCATTTTCAATTTCATTTCATTTTTTATCGTTGCAATTGTGTAGATACCTTTATCTCCACAGGCAGACATTCATATCAAACATGCGTATCACTTTTCCTCAATCTTATAATAAATTCATGTTTCATTTTAGCGTTTGATCCGTCTTTGCCATGAGTCTGATCAATTGGTTTCCGTATATGTTGACTTGTTTGCATCCAGCAGATTCAATAAAGATGCTATTAGCAATTGTTTAAAGTTTTGCAAAATTCTTTTTGTTAGGTCGGCATCAATGTGATATAGTTTCCTCTAGATTACTCAAGCCTTTATATAACTATTTTTTTATGAACTACAAATAAGTAATGGCAACAGCAATCTGGCTTCCCTTTGTTGAAATTGCATAGCTGTTGTATACTGTGATTTGCTTCAGGAATAACTCGGGATTTAAATCTTTCGTTCAAAATTACATCTGGATGATATCAAATCGGATCAATATCATGAATAACAATATCATCTTCTACCTCCTGTGCACATAGGTTTTTTTGGAAGGTAGTTATTACTCACCTTGAAAAAAAAAATTCTCGATAGATGGGACCTTGGCTAGTTACTCTCTTTAAAGTTTACCATTTTCCTCTCAGTTAGTCGTCACTTGTTCTCAGAATGTATTAGCGATTATTCTTTCATACATATCGATGTCAACGTGTTAGTATTATATTTCTGACTGTTTTTTAATAATGTTAAAATGCTAAGAATTTTAATTGCATTATTTCAGTTTTCTTCGTGTAAATTTTTTTTGTTTGGATAGCTAAGTATGAATTTGTAATTTCTAAACATTTATTGCCTTGTTTTGCATATGACTCGTTGAAACTCATTCTTATCTATCGTCAAAATTTCACCTGATACATGCACCTCATATCGGGCTCTATTCAAACCAATAGTCATGTAAAACCAGTGTTATAAAAATCGGCTTGGACTGACTGGTCAGATCAGAACCAGGTAATATAGTCGGCTCCATTGAGGTATTGGATTGTGTGAGGCATCGACCCGAACAGAAACTGGTTCAGTCGCCTAGTTTTTGTCAAAATCGATAAACCGGTGGGTTTCTTCTAATTCAGTCACATACTTTGTTGTTAATTTTTATCGAAAAGAAAAAGAAAAAAAAGAACAAAACACATAATAGGGTAGGGAAGTCACGTCGGAGAAAGGTTTGTGGTGATAATGGTGGCGACTAGATGAACGGTTGCCTCCAACGATGTTGAAGAAGAGACGATGAATATGTCCAAGATATGTGGAGACGGTGGCAACCTGTGACACCCTTAACTCAAACATACGTTTATTATATAGATACTAATTTCTCAAAGGTTCTTTTGCAGAATAAAATATGGGTTCTTGAAAAGAAACGTTTTTGCAATAGTTAAGAGCGTTATCATTCATAAACTGATAACCTCAAATCAAATAAGATTAAATATAAGTTTCATAAAACGTTTACAAGTTTCTCATAAAGAATAAATAATACAAACTAAATAGTCTCATAACTCGATGTCACATGGATCAGAGTTAAGCAATTCCCATAAAGAAAGAATAAACTTAAAAGAATTCGATGTACCTCTTCAATCACTTTAAGGTCATCTGTACCAATCGTACTTTACACAAGAAGAGACATGCACAAATACAAAGGGGCGAGAAGACATACTCATATACATATGTTATGGAAGTAACGTGGAAATTAAGGCGAGTGCATACACACATACATATACATATATAGTACTATACACCCACATGCATAATTTCATCATCATCTCAGTTCAAGTCATATAATCCCACAATAGTTTAACATACTATACATCATCTTATTATGTTTTGCATACAATATTCAATACAATCACTAACACACAATGTCCCCACGGACTCTTACAACACGCATAATCGAGTACCCACAACAGGCTCTCTCAGGACTGGGTCCTATCACAGGCTCTTCGCGACTGGACCCCATATCAGGTCATTCCATGGCTGGGTCCATAATCAGGTCCTTCGGAGCTGAGTCCCATCTCAGGCCTTGCAGAGCTGGTTCTCACACCAACTTTCTCAAATGAGTACTCATCACAGGCTTCTTAGAGTTGGGTCTCACACACAAACATACATCATATCCTATTATAGTCGCAATCACAGTTCACATACATTATCCTTAAATATAACTCAATATTCACATCTTGCAATGCTAAACCAATAGTTATATAATTCATGATATATATACATATTAATCATAATCTTTAAACTGGATCTGGGTGGGAAACCAGAGAGCTATAATAGCTAGTTCTCTCATTCGCCTTGCAGGTTACACTCTACTAGGCGAATCGCGACAGAGATGTAACCTTAAGAATTTGCTAAGTTCGCTCTATGCCAATTATACTATCTCTTAAGGATCATATTTATGTGTTCCAAACTAAACCAATGTTCATCAATCTCACCTCTCACAACAACTCATTCATTATGGGGTGCCAATCAACCTAAAACTATGTTCTTTAATTAATCATAATATCATCACTGTAACACATACCATTATTATTTCCATCTTACCAATGCACATCATGGAACATCATCAATGCACCTCATAAATACACCATAATTATAACATTATAACAACACATACACACTTTATGATATTATAATCATACGATAAAGTTGATACAATAATTATAGCACCCAATCACTCAAGCCATTGTTCCAACAATGGTAACAACAAATCACTCAAAACTCTAAAAGGATTATGGGAACCCCAAACGCCTCAATTCCATTCCAATTCCTATATGATATGATCATCTTTTTCTCCCCATATCTGGTATAACGAAACGCACGTCCTAAGGGTAAGAGAAATGAGGATCCGCTCTTGATTCCTCCTTACGCTTCCAACGCTTGGTCAAGAAAACACATAGAAAGTTTGGTATCTAATCCTTAAGCCAAGGAACTTAAAAGAAAAGGGATTGAAACTAGGATTCACTAACTTACCTTGATTACAATTCAAAGGTCGATAATATCCAAGAAGAAAATGATTCTTCGTATGCAAGAGTGTGTTCTTGACAAAGCACAATAAAACAAGGATTGTTTTAAGGTTGTTTTGTGAATGAGATCAGTGAGAGCTCTCGAGAGGTGAAGAGAGACAACTTTTCTGAGGTTAGGAACATGGTAATTCAAGTTTAGGTCGAGTCTTATGGTATAAATATAAGTTTAGGTCATTATGGGATGTTTATAAGTCCAAAAACATATTCCTGATGCGCATCGATTCGCGGGGCGAACCCGAGAGCTCCAAAAACTGTTTGTCAGATTCGCGGGGCAAGCTTGTGTTCGCGGGGGGAATCGATAGAAGCCGGATTTGGCCCCAACACCAGGAATAAGACTTGTAGATAATTCTATAAGCTTTCCAACGTATCCAAGATCGCCTCAATCGAACATCTAGAACTCAAGATACGGCAAAGAATGTGAAACAGGTTACTTGGACTCGATAGACATCTTAGAACTCAGTATACGGCAAAAACCCTGAACGCAAAAATAGACATCTTATTGAAACAACTCGCACCCTCTTACTCCATAGCAATGTTCCATTCCGTTTTTTGGGGTGATGTTGTTCTGCATGCTATCTCATTAATAGGATGCCTTCCTCCGTTCTTGATAACCAAGTACCTCACTCAGTTTTGTCCTCTCATCAGTCCTTTCATTCATTAATACCTCGTGTCTTCGGGTCTACATGCTTTGTTTATAACCTACAACAAGGTATTGACAAGCTCTCTGCTCGTTAACTGAAGTGTGTCTTTCTTGGTTATCCTCGGTCACAAAAGGGTAACAGGTGTTATTCTCCTACTCTACGCCATTATCTTGTATCGACTGATGTCACTTTCTTCGAGTCTGTTACTTATTTCGAGCCCCTTTCATCTCCTGAGTCAGTCATAGATGTCTTTCCTATTCCTCCAATCCTTGTCTCCTATACTCCACCTACAGTCCCTTTTCCTACCCCGGATGCTCCTACTCGTCCCTTACAAGTATATCAGCGTCGCCAACCGTCGCCTCGACAAGTTGAGCATGTTCCTCCAGATGATACTGAGTCTGATCTTCCCATAGCCCTTCAGAAAGGTATACAATCCAGTCGTAATCCTTCTCCTCACTATGTTACTTTAAGTTTTCATCGCCTTTCTCCACCACATTTTGCTTGCCTTTCTTCTTTGTCTTATGTGTCTATCCCTAAGATTGTAGGTGATGCCTTATCTCATCCTGGGGGGAGACAAGCAATGGTTGATGTAATGAGTGCCCTTCAGAGCAATAGTACTTGGGACCTTGTTCCTCTTCCATCTGGAAAGTTTGTTGTAGGTTGCCGGCCGATATTTACTGTTAAAGTGGGTCAGGATGGCTAGATAGATCGCCTTAAAGCCCATTTGGTGGCGAAAGGCTATACTCGGGTTTTTGGCTTGGATTATGGAGACACATTCTCACCTGTTACTAAAATGGCTTCTGCTCGTTTGTTTCTATCCATGGCTAATATTCGTCATTGGCCATTGTATCAGCTGGATATCAAGAATGTTTTTCTCCATGGTGGTCTCACATAAGAGGTATATATGGAGCAACCTCCGGAATTTGTTGCTCAGGGGGAGTCTTCTGGTCTTGTTTGTTGCCTTCGCAAGTCTGTGTATGGCGTCAAGCAATCCCCTCGAGCTTGGTTTGGCAGATTTAGCACTGTTGTTCAGTAGTTTGGGATGAAACGGAGTGAGGCAGATCACTCAATTTTATGTCGTCGTTCAGCTAGAAGGTGTATCTACTTGATTGTATATGTTGATGACATTATCATTACAGGGAGTGGCAAGCCTGATACTTTTTCGGTATAGAGGTGGCACAATCAAAGGATGGCATTGTCATTTCTCAGAGAAAGTATGCGATGGATATTCTTGAGGAAATAGGTTTGCTTAATGCAAAACCAGTTTATACTCCGATGGATCCAAATACTAAACTTCTACTAAATCAGGGGGAGCCACTTTCAGGTACATGAAAGTATAGAAGACTGGTTGGGAAACTGAACTACCTCACAGTCACTCATCCATATATTTCTTTTGCAGTCAGTGAGGTAAGTCAGTTCCTAAATTCACATTGTGAAGGTCATTGGGATGCCTTGATCTGTATCCTCAAATGCATCAAAGCAGCCCCAGGTAAAGGGCTCATCTTTGAGGATAAGGGTCATACTCATATCGTTGGATATTCATACGCTGATTGGGTAGGCTCTCCAACTGACATAAGATCCACCTCTGGATTTTGTGTACTCATTGAGAATAATCTAATATCCCGGAAGAGTAAGAAACAAAATGTTGTTGCAAGGTCAAGTGTTGAAGCTAAGTATCGGGCCATGGCATCAACTACTTGTGAACTCATCTGGCTCAAACAGTTACTTGCGATTTGGGGATATCACACAGATGACACTCATTTGTGATAATCAAGTTGCACTACACATTGCCTCAAATCCAGTATTTCATGAGATGACAAAGCACATTGAGATAGACTGCCACTTCGTAAGAGAAAAGATCTTCTGTAAAAATCACCACTACCTTGTCAATTCAAATGAACAACTGGCAGACGTCTTCACTAAGTCTTTGAGAGGTCCTCAAATAAATTATATATGTAACAAGCTTGGTGCATATGATTTATATGCTCCAGCTTGAGGGGAAGTGTTGATGTTTATCTAAATAATATATTCTTATTATAGGAATATTAGGATAATCAGATACTGTGAATATCTTGTAATTATTACCCTGATTATATTTGATTTGTTCATTTCCTATATATTACAATCCTCGTGGTGTAGTTAAAGCACACATATTATGTTAACAATATATATATATATATATATATATATATATATATATATATATATATATTGAGAATCAAGATTGATATATTAATCATCTCAAAATAACTTGTTAAGCATTACATTTTTTCTATGATATTAAGTCACACAGTGTCGGTGTCGGTGTCTGACAAGTGTCCGACATGCCGACACCCCAAAAGCTAGGAGTGTCCATGCTTCATAGTCATTACCCTTTTGTTCATTAGTAATATTCACTAGAACTTGCTAAAATTTTAAAAATTACACTGAGACAATCTGCAAGAAGCTTCACCTCACATGTTTCTTGAGTCATTTTCTGATCACATGTAAATATAAAATGAGAAAGAAGAAAGACACACACGGAGAGGGAGGGAGGGAGGGAGGGCGGGGGGATAATACCATTGGAGAGAAAAAAATTCCAGAAGCTTCTATTAGCGGGAAAAAATTTGGTGAGAACTTCACACGTGTGCAGATAGGATTTTTTCATAAGAAATTGACAGTTAATAGAATATAAAATATAAATAATAAAAAAACACAGAAATGATTTGGCGGGAACACTGTGTAGGGAAACGATTCAGAAATTATATAATAGAATATAATAGATAATAGATTAGTTCATTTTATTTAAATGACATTCAACCCTTTTCTAGATAGTGAGAGATTGAGTTTCAGAGAAGGCTCTGTTAAATTATATGTATGCGTGTGTGGACAAGCAAATTTTTTGTGAATGAAACTATTTAACTATTCACTTATTAATTCATTATATTTGATTGACATTCAACCGTTTTTCCTGAGAGAGCGAGAGAGAGAAAGCTCGTGTGTCTGTGCGCGTGCATTGGGGGAGGACAAGCAAATTTCTGATGAATGAGCCTATGACTAAGGTGCATTTTCGTCCAGATGTTGTGAATGCTAGCTTCCATTTTTCATTGAGTTTGTAGCACTAGGTGAAATCTGCAATCAAGCGTCCTTTGTATTACTTTTCTGGTCCTTTCTGGATTTTGCTGAGGAAAAAAAAAATCTAAGATTAGTTACAAGCAGCTAGGATCATTGCCTTGGGATCTATGAGGCACCGACTTTGACATGGATACCGCGACACGACACGATATGGACACCGCGACACGGCTAATGTCCAAAACATTTAACACCAAGACACCGCTTATATACATATAGACGTGTCCAAGAAGTGTCGGTATCCGAGACATGTCCGGCACGTGACACGGCACTTTTAAGAGGTGTCCGTACTTCATAGCTTGGGATGCTCATCATATCCAGCTTCAACATCAAAATGATCTCTAAATGGTTTAGATTCATCTTCCATGTGACTAGTAAGATATGAAAGGCATTTATTCACCAATTCTAAATGGCAGTGTGAATTGTCTTCGACAAAGAAAGGTTGGATTTCCTGGTTAATCTCAATCCAACTACACCCTGGACTCTTCTTTAATCCAAGCTCTTTCATCTTTGATCTCACCATCCGTACCTCATCCCATTTCTGGACAGAAGCATACATATTTGATAAGATAATATAGGTCGACGAATCAGCAGGATCCTTGTCAATAAGTATTCTTGCAATTCCAACCCCCAAATCAAGATTTTTGTGCAAACGGCAGGCAGAAAATAATGTGCTTAACAACCCAACATCATCCCTGATTTCAGGGTTTCTTCGCAGAATCTCATAGGCTTCATGCAATCTCCCAGCACGTCCAAGAAGATCAATCAAGCATGAATAATGTTCAACTCTAGGTATAATACCATAGACATTGACCATTTGATTGAAATGATGGCATCCTTCATCAACCAACCCAGCATGGCCACAAGCAGATAATATGGCGAGGAAAGTAACTCTATCAGGTTTCACATTGGACTGCAGCATTTCAACAAAAAGCTCCAAAGCATCATAGGCTCGACCATGAGACCCATAAGCAGTAATCATGGAGGTCCACGACACCAGATCCCTCTCCGGTAAACATTTAAATACACCATATGCTTCATCTACAGCACCACACTTAGCATACATATCAAGTAGAGCCCCCATAACTACTATATTGTTTTCCATTTTTTTCTCAATAATCAGATTGTGGATCTCTTTTCCCTTTTCTAGTGCTGCTAGTTGTGAACAAGCTGCTAAAACACTGGTAAAAGTAATAGCATCTGGTTCAACATGAGATTTTCTCATTTCACTAAAGATGCCAAGGGCTTCAAAAAATTTCCCTGCACTTACATATCCAGATATCATTACATTCCAAGAAACTGCCTTTGTCTTTGGTATTAATTTAAAGACATTTTCAGCTGATCCAACCTTTCCACATTTTGAGTATAGATCCATGAGTGAGCTATTAATAAAAATATCAGGCTGTATTCTGTTTCGTATGATATATCCATGTACAAACTCACCCTGTTGTAGTTGTGCTGATCGTGAACAAACCATAATTATGCTGCTTAAAGTAGTCAAAGTTGGCTTGACTCCCTCATTGTGCATCCTCTTAAAAAGTTGAATGCATGAAATGCTGTCACCTTTCAAACCATATCCTGCAATCATGGAATTCCAAGCAACAACGGTCTTTACTGGTATTTGCTCAAAAACCTCTATGGCCATTTCTAGGTGACCACATTTTCCATACATGTCAACAAGAGCAGAGCTAATGAAACTATCCATCAGAAACCCACTATCAATTAATTCCTCGTGAATTTCCCTTCCTCTATCCAAATCCAAAAGTCTAGCACACGAGGAAATTGCAGTTGTGATTGTAACTGAATTAGGCACAAATCCGAATCTTCTCATTGCACCAAAATATCGCAGCGCCTCTTCAAATTTTCCGTTTTGGTAATAACAAGAAATCACTGTATTCCAGCATGCAACATCCTTTTCAGGCATTTCATTAAACATCTGTATAGCATACTCAAATGCATTGCATTTAGCATACATACCCACAAGAGAGCTTCCAACTACAATGTCCATAAGTAAACCAGTTTTTATCAAACATGTATGAATCATTCTTCCCAAGACAACTCTACTCAGCCCGCCACAGGCCTTAAGAACACTCGGGTAAGTATAACTATCAGGTTTTAGGAAAGGGTAACGTAGGAACTTCTCAAAAAGCTCCAGAGCTTCCACATACATATAATTCTTAGTATAACCCGCCATTAGGCCATTCCACAAAGATATCTCACATGGGTTTTCCATGGTATCGAAAACATGTTTTGCATAATCATGTAAATGGCAAGAAACATATAGACTGATCAGGTTCTTGCACAAGAAAATGTCGTTTTGGAACCCCAAAGTTATAACTTTCTGATGAATCAGTCTGCCTTGCTTCAATGACTTGGAATTCACACATGCCCTCAAAAGGGGTAGTAGTTTTCTTGTGTCCATTCAGCAATGGCTAGAAAAGATTCTATATAGAAAATACAATCAATCTAAAGCATGGGGAAAAACAGATAGCTAAAAATACAATAAATAAGTGAGGACACCTCTTGTTACAGATCATTGTAATTTCAATCATCACACTGCAGGGAAGGTAAATGTAACCATAACATAAACCTCAAAGGAGATTAGTTTAATTTCGATAAGTAGAGAGATGCCATTAAACCAAACCTCAAGAAGTAAATTTCCCGTCAATAAATGCAAGGTGGCAGAATCAATAGGTGGAAGAGACATGAACTTGTGAAACAACGAAAAAGAGTGCTATGGTGATGACCAAAAATGGGATTGAGCAGGCGGAGCCATGAAGGCACAAAACAAAGTGGTGAAAGCTTGAACCTTTGAAAACCCCAAGTCATTTTCATTCCACCATCACTGAAAAGGAGTTCACCCCTTCCCCTAAACTTCATGCTTTTAGTGAGAAATCTTCCAAGGTGTCGAATTGGGTCTGGATAATTGGATGTATACGGAAGATTGTGAAAGGGTCGAATCGGTTTATGATGCAAAATATTTCATTGGTGCTTTCTGAAAACGTGTCAGTGGAAAAAGAGGGTTATGACCGTCACGATTTCCGGCTGTTGAGCGGCGGAGGGAGTGGCGGAACTCGATTCCCACTGATTATTGTTGGTGTTTCGGGAAATTATGATTTTTGAACATATATTGAGACAATCGTACGGGCCTTTTATGGTAGAAAAATGCTAGGAACAGACCTCCCCGACTTCCTCTTAAAATTAAGTGGGTCCAACAAAATTCTGTTGGAAATCTAAGTTAAAACAAGTTTCATATTGTATGAGAGCTAACTTGGAGAGTCCCCTTAAATCTATATAAAGAAAATTAAGGAATGCTAACTAAACACATCAATCCTCACTAAGAAGAGTGAGTGAGAGATAATAGAGAGAGAGCCTCACAAGATAGAGTGAAAGAAAAATAGAGATATCCTTAGAGAGAGTTTTCTTAGAGAGAAAAATAGTGAACCAATTTGAGAAAGTGTTATCCACAAATTGAGGATACAATATTCTTGTATTTGTGTATTCCCATTATTGTTATAGTGGAAGTTTAAGCGGCCTACGGGTCCCGTGGTTTTTTCCTTGCTCACATTGAGGAGGTTATTCCATGCTAAAAATTGACCGGTGTTAATACACTTATTTTTACGCTTCCGCTTAGTGCCTACTTTTGAGTTCACAGAGGAGGGAAATTATGCTTGTATTTCCCAACAGTGGTATCAGAGCTCTCAGAGCTCTGGAATACTAGGTGCCGGATTTATAAGAAAATTCTTAGTATGCTCTGTGGCTGCAGCATTGTCTGGTCTTCCACATCAGAAAAGAATTATTCTTGTTGCTGGAAATAAAGTGTGGTAGTGTGAAAGTGCATGCCTAGAAAAGTTCTGCCTAGGAAAGACTTGGTATTTAAGTGTGTCTATTGACCCACCTCTCTTTCCTTGGAACTTCCTTGGTACATACTGTTCACAAACTACATTAATTTTCAGCATTCGATACAAGTCACCTATACGACACTATTCACGTATAGTGTTATTTTTATCAAAACCCACCTGGTTGGAGGAGCTATTGGCCTGTGTAACTCAAGATGGAGGGAGTTATCACTTATGATGGAGACATGTTCAAGCTAACTGCAGATAACTACTCCTATTGGAAGCCGATGATGGAAGATCATCTATACTGCAAAGATTTGTATTGCCAATTACCCAGAAGGATATGTCGAAGGATATGCCGGATGTGAAGACTGACAAAGATTGGGAGCTTCAGAATCGGAAAGCAGTGGCTATGATCCGGAAATATATTGATCGAAGCTTGTTCAAGCATGTATCAACTTATACCAATGCGTACAAAACTTGAATCCTTGATTCAAAAGAAGACGCTCAGGAACAAAGCCAACCTTGTCAGATGATTGGTAAAGTTGGAGTACATGAACGGTCAAAATATGATCGAACATCTGAACACTTTCAAAGGCATTGTTAATCAATTAACAAAGGCATGCATGAGTGTTGATGATGAGTTGCAAACTCTTCTACTCCTCAGTTCTCTACCTGAGAGTTGGGACACTCTAGTTGTCACTCTCAGCAACTCTGCTCTAGACGGAAAGCTTAGTATGGATTCTGTTACAGACTGTTTGCTAAATGAAGAGTCAAGACGGAGGGAAAGAGGTTTGAACAATCAGTTTGAAGCCAATGTTGTTGAAAATAGAGGAAGGAGTAAGAATCGTGGAAAAGGATGTCGTGGAAAATCACAAGGTAGGCCCAAATCTCAAACCAGACTAAATTGTTATTACTGTGGCAAACCAGGACACGTAAAGCCTGAGTGTAGATTCTTGAAAAGAGACCAACAAGCTGGAACAATCCACCCTGACCAGATTGACCCGAAGAAGAAGAAAGAAGACGGAACAACTACTGCAGTGGCCTCGAGTGATGAGAATATATTTCTTGTCGGAGAAGAAAATTATCTAAATGTTGCATCAGATGATTGCATATGGATAATTGACTCAGGAGCATCCTTCCACATCACACCTCATGAAGAATTCTTCTCATCATACCAAAAAGGAGAATTTGGTACGGTGAAGATGGAAACCATATCACAAATAAAATCGTCGGTATTGACGAAGTAACTTTGATGACTGAGAATGGAAATAAGCTTGTGCTGAAGGAGGTCAGACATATACCCGAGATGCGTCTGAACCTTATCTCAGTGGGAAAGCTAGATGAAGCCGGGATGATAAACCAATTTGGTAGCGGCAGATGGAAACTCAGCCGAGGAAGCATGATTATTGCTCGCGGCAGAAAGGAAGGCTCTATGTACATTATGCAGGAAAAGATATGCAAGGGGGAGACGAATGTTGCTCAAGACGCAACCAAAGAACTGTGGCATAGACGACTGGGTCACATGAGCGAGAAGGGCCTGGAGATCCTTGCAAAAGATCATCTCCCAAACATAAAAGGGCAGCCACTTAAATCCTGTGAAGACTGTCTAGCAGGCAAACAACACAGAGTATTTTTTAAAAGATCAGATGACGCAAGAAGAAGAAAGCAGATTCTGGATCTTGTTCATTCAGATGTTTGCTCAACGTCTGAAAGGTTTGTTGGTGGTGCTCAATACTTTGTTACTTTCATTGATGATCATTATAGGAAGGTGTGGGTGTATCCATTGAAGACAAAAGATCAAGTTCTTCAAGCTTTCAAGGAGTTTCATGCTTCTGTAGAACGAGCATCTGAAAGAAAACTGAAATGCTTGAGAAGTGATAATGGCGGAGAATACATAGGTCTGTTTGAGACATATTGCAAAACTCATGGGATAAGACATGAGAAAGTTCCTCCCAAGACACCTCAGATGAATGGAGTAGCTGAAAGGATGAACAGAACGATCACAGAGAAAGTCAGAATCATGCTTTCTCAAGCAAAACTTCCCAAATCATTTTGGGGCGAAGCAGTGAAAACTGCAGTTGATCTGATAAATCTGTCTCCTTCAAGGCCTTTAAATGGAGAGATTCCAGATGAAGTATGGACTGGAAAGAAAGCCTCTTATGGTCACTTGAGAGTCTTTGGGTGTAAGGCATTTGTCCACATTCCTAAAGATTAAAGAGCAAAGCTAGACGCAAAGACGAAGGAATGCATATACCTTGGTTCACCAAGAGATGAACTTGGTTTCAGATTATGGGATCCTGCACACAAGAAGATTGTTCGAAGCAGGGATGTGGTGTTCTTTGAAGATCAAACGATCCAAGACATTAAGCAATCTGAGAAGCCAAAGCACAAAGTGATTTATGATTCAAGTCCTGTTGTGATAAACAATTCAGGGGGAGAGAATCCTCAAAGGAATGATGAACATGATCAGGAGGAACAATCTGATCAGACAGAACAACCTGATCGGATAGAACAAAGTCAGGATCAGATGATGGAGACTGATGAGACAGAAGAAGAATCTCAAGTAAGACGATCCAGAAGAGTCAGACAACCATCAAGAAGATATTATTCAGATGAATATGTCAATCTCACTGATGAAGGAGAATCTCAAAGCTTCATAGAAGCAATTGAGACGAATGATAAGGAGAAATGGTTGCAAGCCATGGAAGAAGAAATGCAGTCCCTGAAAGAGAATCAGACGTATGACCTGGTGAGATTACCAGATGGACGAAAGGCGTTGAAAAACAAATGGGTGTTCAAGCTCAAGACGGAAGAGAACAACCCAAACCCCAGGTACAAAGCAAGAATTGTTGTAAAGGGGTGCAACCAGAAGAAAGGCATAGATTTCGAAGAAATCTTCTCATCAGTGGTGAAGATGACATCTATTATTCTCGGTCTAGCTGCAAAAGCAGACTTGGAGATTGAACAACTTGATGTAAAAACAGCATTCCTACATGGAGACCTAGAGGAGGAAATCTATATGGGGCAACCAGAAGGTTTTGCAGAACCAGGCAAGGAACACCTAGTGTGTCGTCTGAAGAAAAGCCTCTACGGTCTGAAGCAAGCTCCAAGGCAATGGTACAAGAAGTTTGATCTCTTCATGACCCAACACAATTTCAAGAAGACCTCCGCAGACCATTGTGTGTTTGTGAAGAACTATGAGAATGGTGAATCCATCATACTTCTATTGTATGTTGATGATATGCTAATTATTGGGAAAGATAAGGCGAAAATAGCTGCTCTCAAGAAGGCATTGAGCAAGTATTTTGCCATGAAAGATCTGGGTGCAGTGAAGAAGAATCTTGGAATGAAGATAACTAGAGATCGTTCTAGAAGGATGTTGTGGATGTCACAAGAAGACTATATCCATAAAGTTCTTGAAAGGTTCAACATGCATAATGCCAAACCTGTGCATGTTCCATTACCTGGTCATCTCAAACTGAGTAAGACGCAATGTCCAGGGAATGAAGAAGAAAAAGAAGAAATGAACAAGGTGCCCTATTCTTCTGCAGTGGATAGTCTTATGTATGCAATGGTCTGTACAAGACCAGACATTGCTTATGCTGTCGGAGTTGTGAGTAGATTCCTATCAAATCCAGGAAAGGAACATTGGAATGCAGTGAAATGGATACTACGATATCTGAGAGGAACTGCCAAAAGCTGCTTGTGTTTTGGCAATGGAAATTTAAAGCTTCTTGGGTATTCAGATGCAGATATGGCAGGAGATGTGGATTCAAGAAAGTCTACATCAGGATATCTAATTACTTTTGCAGGGGGAGCTATCTCATGGAAGTCAAGACTACAAAAGTGCATTGCTTTAAGCACTACAGAAGCAGAATTCATCGCAATCACCGAAGGTTGCAAAGAGATCTTGTGGATGAAGAAGTTCCTACAAGAGTTAGGACAGGATCAGGAAAGTTATATTCTCTATTGCGACAGTCAGAGCGCAATCCAACTCAGTAAGAACTCGACATTTCATTCAAGGTGGAAACACATCGACGTAAGGTATCACTGGATCCATGATGTGTTGGAAAGTAATCTGCTGCAGATTGAGAAAATACACACAAAAGATAACGGGGCGGATATGATGACAAAAGCTCTACCGAAAGAGAAGATAGAAGTCTGTAAAGAAGTTGCAGGCTTAGCATCAACCCCAAACTGATTCAAGGATATTTTCCCTTCGGCCGAAGGGGGAGATTTGTTGGAAATTTCAGCCAATGCAAATCCCACATTGTATGGGAGCTAACTTGGAGAGCCCCCTTAAGCCTATATAAAGAAGCTTAAGGGGTGCTAACTAAACACACCAGTCCTCACTAAGAAGAGTGAGAGATAATAGAGAGAGAGCCTCACAAGAGAGAGTGAGAGAAAAATAGAGAGATCCTTAGAGAGAGTTTTCTCAGAGAGAAAAATAGTGACCCAATTTGTGAGAGTGTACAATCCACAAATTGAGGATACAATATTCTTGTATTTTTGTATTCCCATTATTGTTATAGTGGAAGTTTAAGCGGCCTACGGGTCCCGTGGTTTTTTCCTTGCTCACATCGAGGAGGTTTTTCCACGCTAAAAATTGTCCGGTGTTATTACACTTATTTTTACGCTTCCACTTAGTGCCTATTTTTGAGTTCACAGAGGAGGTAAATTATGCTGGTATTTCCCAACATCAAGTACGTCCCCACATGAATTAATGAGATCCACATGAATTTCAATCAATATAAGGGAGTGTGTTGAAAAGTGTATGTTAGAGAGTGTGTTGGTAGCACTGGTATTCTCGAAATGTGTGTACATGATGATAAAGTAAGTGAGAGATAGAAATCATATGATGTTACATCGATGTCTAAATATTGTGTTCAAATAACAACTCTGTTAGAAAAGCAGCAACCAGACATGATGCTCCACACTAAGTTCTTTTTATTTTTATTTTATTTTTGGATAAAGTATTCTTTTGATTCTTTATCTTTATTTTAGATTTCATTTTGCTCCCTCATTTATTCTTTGTCCTATTTTAGTCCTATATCTTATAAATGTTAGCATATTTTGGTCCCTTTCATTAGATTGTTTAGAGAGAGAAAACCTCATTTTCTCTATCTCTCTTCTTCCTTCTTCCTCACCTTTCTTCTTCCTCATTATTTCTTCTGCTTTATTTCCCAATCTGAGAGAAGAAATGTTTCCAGGCAACTCTAATTTGATTCCAATCTTATCATGAAGAGATGGAGAAGACGCATATGTTTGTTTTTCTGTTTGAAGAGGCACTAATTGCAACAGAAGAAGATGACTTCAAACGCCTGTATCGATATGAGCTGTGTTCCTTAAAGTCTGAGGCTTTTATCTAATTTATTTTATGGGTATGTTTTATATTGTCCAATTCTATCAATATTTTTATAGAAGTGAACCGTGACTTCAAAGCAATGATCACTATTATATATTTATATTCAGCGGCCTTAATTTTTTTTTTTATTTTGTGTCAATCTGCTTTCATATTCTACGAATTTGCAAAAGTAATTAATTGAGAATGTTTTGTGTGTGTGTATACTATATCACAAAGAGCACGACAAAGACAAACTTTATTGCAAATTCATGTAAAGGGGAAGAAGGATATTGACAAAGGGTAAAGACGAGGCTACTATCATGTGGTGTCGGGATTCGAGTGTAAAAGGTAATGTAGGGTAAAGATGGTGATGGGTAGGGTTTGGATAGGGTATTATAGAATACGTCTTCATATCCGAGTTTTAAAAAAATACTCGTACTAGGACCCGGACCCGTATTCGAGTGGATAGTAATTTTAATACCCTTACCCGTGTTAAGAGAAGCAGTGCAACATATTAAAAGGAAGGGGAGGAGGAAGAGAGAACCAATGAGAAGAAGAAAGGGTTGGAAGGGTTTCAATAGAATGTAATTAGCCAACATTGAAATTGATTGCAAAAAGGAATAAATATATAAGCAACATGTAAAAGACTAGACTACCCTTAAGATATAAATAAAATGACCTTATTATCTAACATCCTCCTCAAACTCACGATGCATCAATATGAAACATCGAGAGTTTGCTAATCAAGAAACGAAAGTGTGTAGTGGAATGCGATTTGGTAAACAAGTCAACAATCTGCATGGAGGACGATACAAAAGGCAAAGTGATGATCCCCTTTTGAAAATGATGTCTAGTGAAATGGCAATCAATCTCAATGTGCTTGGTGTGTTCATGAAAGACAAAGTTGCGAGTGATTTGTATAGCACTCATATTATCACAATACATAGGAGTTGGTGCAGAAGAAGAAACACTCAAGAATCAAGTAACCAACCAAACTATTTTTGCAATGGCGGAGGCCATCGCATGGTACTCATCTTATTCTGTAGAGGATTGAGAAACAACTGCTTCCTTCTTAATTTTCCAAGAAATAAGATAATCCCCTAGAAAAATGCAAAACCCTATGGTAGACTTATGATGGGTGGAATCACCACCCCAATCAACATCCAAATAAGCACACAATTCCAAGGAAGAAGATGAAGGAAATAGAAGACTATGAAATTGAGTGCCCCGAAGATAACGAAGAATACGAAGAACAGATGCCCAATGAATTGTAGTAGGAGAAGCAACAAACTAACAAACAATATGCACTGCATAAGCAATATCAGGTCTTGTGATGGTAAGATATACCAAGCTTCCAACAAGAGCACAATACAAAGTATGATCTAGCAGATGGACACCATCATATGAGACATCCAACATTAAGCTCAAGAGGGGTGTCTGTTGCTCTAGTATCAGAGAGACAGACTTGTTCAACAATGTTGTCAAAATACTTAGATTAAAAAAGAAGGTAACCGTGAAGAGAGCATGCAACTTTAATCCCCAAAAAGTAATGAAGCGTTCTTAAGTCTTTCATCTCAAACTGCTGAGCTAGTTGTGGTTTCAAATCTATAATCCCATCAACATCATCCCTAGTAATAATCATGTCATCAACATATAGGGAGAGCAATATACGACCATGAGGAGTGCACCTGATAAATAAGGCAGAATCATGCGGGCTAGAGGAGAAGCCAAGGGATACAATCACAATGGAGAACTTATCAAACCAAGCACGAGGATCTTGTTTAAGCCCGTAAAGAGCCTTCTTCAATTTACAAGCTTCACCTGGATTATGAGAAACACCTAGAGGAGGAACCAAATAAACCTCTTCGTGAAGATCACCATTCAAGAAGACATTTTTAACATCCATTTGAGAAATGTGCCACTGACGGATAGATGTAATTGCAATAAGAGTGCGAATAATGGTCATTTTGGCAACATGAACAAAGGTTTCTTCATAATCAATACCATATTGCTGAGAAAAGCCTTTAGCAACTAAACGAGCTTTGTTTCTCTCAACAGACCCATCAGACTTGGTTTTGATCTTATATACCCAACGAGAACCAATTGCAGTTTTTCCTGGTGGAAGAGAGATGAACGCGCTGTCGCGCACGGGTCAAAAAGCGAGCGGTTATAAAAATATAGTTTAGGGAGCGACAACTCGAGTATCGTCTCACAAGGACTCTTGGGTTGTTGTTAACAGAAAAAGTCAGAATTAGGGGGTTTTGGATTTGAAATAAAATAAAGAAAACAAAGCAAAAACAGAGCAATAAAAACAAAGCAGTTTAAATGATTACCAAATAAACTAAAGCGATTAACCTACTGTTATCGGTTTCCCACTATCATCGGTTCATATAAATTCAAGCCCTAAGCGGATTCTACTCTCTTTTCGATTGTAGCATCAATTAACAAGCGAAACCAATGCTACAAGACATATGTTCCTATTCCCGAATTAAGCAAACGGGGTGAAGCACTCATGAACTAAGCGAACATGATTGAACACACGCGAATTAAGCAAACGCGATTAAATATGGGAACACACAATCATCGAAATAAATCAACACCTATTCTATACGATTCTGAATTAAGCAAACAGAACATATAAAACAAGTATTGAAAGAGAATAGCAAACAAAACAGGAATTACAGAACCTCAAGTGCGGTGGAAATCGATTACAGTAGACTAATCCAAGGAGACTAGTTCTCCATTACAAAAGAAACACAAAATGCTAAACCTACTGTTGCAGCCGCAACTGTGAAAAGAAAAGAAGATTGATCATAACCCCTCGGTTCTGCCCTCAAACAGACTATAAATACAGATTCTGGGTTGCGGTCGCTCGCGAGGCGAAACATGTTTAGCGAGGCGAATATTATGAACAGTCGCTTTCTCGCAAGGCGAAACATGATTCGCGAGGCGAGCCAGAGAGGGTGACTGTTGATGCTCGTGCTGGTCTTCGGGCTCGCGAGGCGAATCCTCTAGAATTGCATTTTTCCATTGTTTTCTTCATTCCCTTGGGTCTAAGTGCTTTATTCTAACCTGAAACAATAGGAAATAGCAGTGAATGCTTTATTTGACTCAAAACTAACTAAATTAGCCTAAAAATACTTTACAGACTCAAAATGTTGCTTGAAGGCAATCAAGTCTAATTTGGGTGAAAATGAGATATAATTAGCACAAAACCACGGTCATACTAGTCATAAAACTAGATGAGCCAGAGGCTGATCAAAATACCCCAAACTTAAACTTTGCTTGTCCCCAAGCAAACTAAAACTCAAAAACTCAAAAAGACTCAAAAAGACTCAAGACATGGCAAGCTTAAAGGTTTCAATCAACTTTGCACAAATTTCAAGCAATTCATCAAAACAGTTTTTCCTTCAATGTTCCCCCCTTTCAAACAAAGCAATCCCCACATTCATTTACTCTAAACATTTGAGAATTTCATCATTCAAGCAATCATTAATCTAAGCAAGGGATCCAAGTTACACACAAGAGGGAGATCACCAAATTCAAACAATTGCCTTCCTCACAAGGGCATTTAGTGTTTCACTCAATCGCTCAGTTTGTCTAGGTTATCAACATTTCACTCAATTTCACTTTTAAGAACACTTCCCATGAATTTGATTTTTCATCTCAAAATGATTCCACCGGAAAACATGCATGCAACATCAAAAGGTCTTTTAAGGTTTTAATGGGGCCTGGCTAAGGGTATGATATACAAAGGAACTAGGCTTAAGTCCCTAGGAACTAAGAGAGCATGAGACTTTTTACGCTTTGAATTTCCACTCAAGTTCTTTTTTCCATTTTTCTTTATGCTTTGGGTGACTACAGCCTTTTCCTTCAAATAGCCTTTTTGACATTTTTGTTCTTTTTTTTTTCTTTTTCTTTTTTCTTTTTTTTTCTTCTTGCCTTTCTTTTCTTTTTGCCTTTGGCTCCAACCTTTTTATTATTATTTTTTTCTTTCTTTCTCCCCCCAGAATGACATGTCATATCCTTGTAGCCACACCAAACTTAGTTTCTTGCAACCATTCTCTTGCTAAGCATCCATGCTCTCCTAATCCTAAGATCGGGTTAACATGGTTTTTCAGATTTTAGGCTCATAACATAAGGTTATCAAGAACAATAGGCTAATTAGGCTCAATGGGGCTAACTAGGGAACATGCATTAGGAATGGTTCAATTTAGGCCAAGTGGTTATTTACAAAGAAAATCTGCCTAAATCATTTGATGCAAACACATAAACATGCAAACCATAAAGAGATTCAAGCAAATTCGGGAAAATGCAGCTCAAAAGTGATTCTCATAGTTAAAAACATGTTGGAGGCTCAAATTCTCACCTGGACATTTTTGCAAATTGTTTGACCGAGATTCTATCCCTAGTGTGTGCTTCCCTTCACCCCAAACTTATCATAAATCATGCAATCACAACGAAATATCTCAAAGTTTAGGAACCAAATTTTTTTGTCATGGGGATCACTTTTCAAAAAAACAAATTAAAAAAATTTCTCAACCTTTTTCAAAACATAGGGGGAATCATCACATAAATCATGCAAACAATCTGTGCCAAATCAATCAAAATCAATCAAGCTCACCGACCAAAGACTCACACAATTTATTCAAGAGCTAAAAGAAAAACAAGACCAACCAAACACAAAACAAAGCTACAATTAGTTCCCTCCCCCACACTTAAAACATACATTGTCCCCAATGAAACAACATAAATATAAAATCAGAGCGAGGGAAAGGAAGGGGTGCTCCCTGATCAAGTGGCAGTGTAGGTGGGAGCTTCCAAGGACAGCTCCTCAACAGTAGCATCGTCAGGAACACCAGCAGCCACACCATGGAATGGCTTCAGCCTCTACCCGTTAACCTTGAAGGACTTGTTGCTACCTGCATCTTTAATCTCTATTGCACCATAAGGAAAAACATTAGTAACAACAAATGGGCCAATCCACTTGGACCTAAGTTTCCCAGTCATCATTTTCAGGCGGGAGTTAAACAGTAAGACCTGTTGACCCACAGAAAATTCTTTTCTAGCAATCATCCTATCATGAAAATGTTTTGTTTTCTCTTTATAAATCTGGGAGCTTTCATAGGCTTCTAGCCTAAGCTCCTCAAGCTGTTGTAACTGGAGTTTTCTTTCAATACCAGCTTTTTTCATTTCCAAGTTACAGCACTTGACTGCCCAATATGCACGGTGCTCAACTTCCACAGGGAGATGACATGCCTTACCAAATACAAGCCTAAAGGGGGACATCCCTATTGGCGTCTTGAAAGCGGTCCTCTGAGCCCACAGTGCGTCTTCTAGACGGCGGCTCCAGTCCTTCCTATTCGGCTGCACCATTTTCTCTAAGATCTGCTTGATCTCCCTAATTGATATCTCATCCTGGCCATTGGTCTGGGGATGGTAAGCAATGGAGACTCTATGCACAACTGCATACTTCCGGAGTAGAGCTTCCATGGTGCGGTTGCAGAAGTGAGCGCCCTGGTCACTGATGATAGCCCGAGGAATGCCAAACCTGCAAAAAATATTGGACCTAACAAATTTTGAAACAACTTTAGCATTGTTAGTCCTAGAGGGGATAGCTTCCACCCACTTTGAAACATAGTCAACAACCAAAAGAATGTATACAAAACCAAAAGATGCAGGGAAAGGACCCATAAAGTCGATTCCCCACACATCAAAAACCTCACAGAAAAGCATGGGCTGCTGAGGCATTTCACTCCTACGAGTGATGGCAGGGCCTACTGTTTGACACTCCTTACAATTCCGGTAGACCTCATAGGCATCTCTAAAAATGGTGGGCCAGTAGAACCCAGAATCTAGGACTTTTCTTGCCGTCCTCTGTGGCCCAAAGTGTCCCCCTACTTGAGAGGCATGAGAAAAGTGCAAGATGGACTCGATCTCATAGTCCGGGACACACCTCCGAATTACCTGATCACTGCAAAACTTCCAAAGGTACGGATCATCCCACACATAGTACTTGGAATCACTCTTGAGTTTGTGGATCTTGGATCTACTTGTACCTGCAGGAAAAACACCAGCAACAAGAAAGTTAACAATGTCAGCAAACCAAGGCGTTACCCCATGTAGATGTAGAAGCCGCTCATCAGGAAAATCATCCTGGATGGGAGAAGGATCCTCATCCCTTGCTATTCTACTTAAGTGATCAGCTACTAAATTTTCAGCTCCACTCTTGTCTTTTATCTCCACATTGAACTCTTGGAGCAAAAGCATCCACCGAATCAATCTCGGCTTTGCCTCTGGTTTCTTCAAAAGGTACTTCAGAGCTGCATGGTCAGTAAAAACAATAACCTTGGAACCTAGCAAATATGACCTAAATTTATCAAGAGCAAATACAACAGCTAGAAGTTCCTTTTCAGTTTTGGTGTAATTAGATTGTGCAACATCTAATGTCCTAGAAGCATAATGAATGACATGGGCAGCCTTGCCCACCCTTTGTGCCAGAACCGCTCCCACAGCATAATTAGAAGCATCACACATGAGTTCAAAAGGGAGGGTCCTGTCGGGGGGCTGGATGATGGGGGTAGAGGTCAATGCCCTTTTCAGGTGGTCAAATGCCTTCTTGCAGTTGTCATCAAAATGGAAAATGGCATCATTCTTCAGCGGGTTTGACAAGGGAAGAGCTATCTTGCTGAAGTCCTTAATGAAGCGCCGGTAGAAACCTGCATGACCAAGAAAAGAACGAATCTCGCAAACGCAAGATGGATAAGGCAATGTAGAAATCACATCAATTTTTGCAGGATCTACTGAAATACCCTCTTTAGAAATAACATGACCCAAAACAATCCCCTGTTCTACCATAAAGTGACATTTTTCATAGTTCAAAACCAGATCAGTCTCAATGCATCTTTCTAGAACCAAACTCAGACTATGCAAACATGCATCAAATGAGGAACCATATACAGTGAAGTCATCCATGAACACTTCCATGCAATTTTCAATAAATTCAGTAAAAATGCTAAGCATGCATCTCTGGAAAGTGCCAGGAGCATTACAAAGGCCAAATGGCATCCTCCTATAGGCAAACGTGCCGAAGGGGCACGTGAAAGTGGTCTTTTCCTGATCCTCTGGGGCAATATGGATCTGGAAGTAACCGGAAAAGCCATCAAGAAAAAAGTAATGATATTTACCAGCCAGCCGTTCGAGCATCTGATCGATGAACGGCAA
This sequence comes from Sophora flavescens, assembly GCA_030762895.1. Classification (NCBI taxonomy): domain Eukaryota; kingdom Viridiplantae; phylum Streptophyta; class Magnoliopsida; order Fabales; family Fabaceae; genus Sophora; species Sophora flavescens. Next base: position 155,825,563 of record CM061062.1, read on the forward strand.
AGGAAAGTGATCCTTTCTGGTGGCCTGGTTCAACTTCCTATAATCTATACAGACTCGCCAACTATTCTGGACTCTAGTGGGTACAAGCTCATTATTATCATTTCTTACCACTGTGAGGCCGGACTTCTTGGTTACAACTTGCACTGGACTTACCCAAGTACTATCAGAGATGGGGTATATGATACCCGCATGCAGAAGTTTAGTCACCTCTTTCTTCACAACATCCAGAATCAATGGATTGAGCCGCCTTTGGGGCTGCCTAACTGGTTTAGCCCCATTCTCCAACAGGATTCTATGCATACATCTGGAGGGACTAATTCCTAGGATGTCAGCCAAGGTCCACCCAATCGTCTTCTTGTGCTTCTTCAGAACCTCTAAAAGCTTAGCTTCCTGGTCAGAGTCAAGGCTGGAGGAAATAATGACTGGAAGTTTTTCATTCCTCTCCAAGTAAGCATACTTCAGGTTCCCAAGAAGTGGCTTGAGCTCTAAGGAGGGTGGCTGCTCAATGGATGGTACATTTGGAGTAGCCATGATGTCAAGAACTTCGGCTGAACAGACAGCTTCACTCACACTATCACCCTGCAAAGTAGAATCAAGAAACTCAGCACAAACAGCACACGGGTTAGTGTATGTACAGTCAGTACATGAATAAATATCATCAAAGCCAGAAGCAAATGCAAAATCAGAAACCAAGTCAGCACAGGTGTCATCAATAATTTCAGAGAGCAACTCTATTTGGAAAACAGAGTGCTCTTCCAATGGATGCTTCATAGCATCGAAGATGTTAAACTTTGCCACAATATCACCAAACTCCATGGACATGGTCCCATCATCAACATCAATCTTTGTCTTGGCTGTCTTCATGAACGGTCTGCCCAGGATGATTGGTGATCTACTTGAATTTGTCTCTCCTGCCATGTCTAGGATGTAGAAGTCAGCAGGGAAAATCAACTCATCAACTTGTACCAGCACATCTTCTACCATTCCCATGGGGAGGGCACTGGTCCTGTTGGCCAACTGGATAGTGAGACCTGTATACTGCAAGGGACCAAGATCAAGGTTATTGAAAACAGACGTGGGCATGACATTTATGGAGGCTCCCAAATCCAACATGCAATTTTCAAATTTTCTGTCCCCAATAGTGCATGGAATAGCAAAAGTGCCCGGATCCTTGCACTTCTGTGGTAGTGCCTGAGTGGGGGCTGAAACAGTAACTCTTTCTGGTGCAGGCTTAGACTGAATAAGGGCTGAAACATTTCTCCCTAGGTTAACTCTCTCATTACCCTTCAACTTCCTCTTGTGGGTGCATAAATCCTTCAGGAATTTAGCATACTTAGGAACCTGCTTGATCACATCCAGAAGCGGAATGTTTACCGCCACCCTTCTGAACACATCTAAAATCTCCCTCTCCTTATCTTCCTTACCAATCTTCTTATTTTTCTGTACTCTTTGTGGGAAAGGGATCGGTGGTGTGTACACTTTCTCAGCTTCAACAATAACAGAAGGCTCAGGAGTTACCTCAACAGTTTCTTCATCTTTTCCAGAGGCTGCCTCAACAACTTTTCCAGATCTTAGAGAAATGGCACTCACATTAGGATTGGAGACATTGGGATTTATCACTGTTTGTGCAGGTAGTTGGTTTGATCCTTGAGCTTGCTGTATGTTATTCATGGAAGTGGCAAGCTGTCCAATCTGTGTCTGCAAGGCTTGAATGGTAGCATCCGTTCGCTGCTGAAACTGTCCAATCTGTCCAATCTGTGTGTTCAAAGTCTGAATACTAGTATTTGCTTGCTGCTGAAACTGGAGATTGTTTGCAGCCAATTGCTTGATCATGTCCTCTAGGGAAGGTTCGGAAGGTGCAGTAGTGGTCACTTGAGGAGGATTTTGTGGTGCTGCCATCGGTTTTTGTTGGGATGAGTTCCCATACCGAAGATTTGGATGATTCCTCCAATTGGGGTGGTACTTATTTGTGAAGAGGTCAGGAACGTTGTACCGGTTCTGATTATTGCCTTGATTATAGGGATGAACTGCATAAGCTTGAGGCAAATCAATAACTGACCCTTCCTTCAGAATGGGGCATGCATCATACGGGTGCTCAGGAGAACTGCACATGCCACACAACCTTGCCGGCTGAACCTTATCCATTGCCAATTGCTTCACCAAAGAAGTGAGCTCATCCATTCTATTCTCAAGGGCCTGGATGGAAGAAGAGCTATGGACCTCATTCACACCCCTTGTCTCAACAGAATTTCTCCTGGTTGTAAACTGCTGGGAATTCAGTGACATATTTTCAATTAATTGCTTGGCAGCAGCTGGAGTCTTATCAACAAGTGCTCCCCCACTAGCAGCATCCAAAATATTTCTATCCATCGGTAGTAACCCTTCATAAAAATACTGAATAAGAAGTTGCTCAGAAATCTGATGCTGAGGGCAACTGGATACCAACTGCTTGAATCTCTCCCAATACTCAGCCAATGACTCATTTCCTTGTCTGATGCTACATATTTCCTTCCTGATGGATGCAGCTTTGGAGGCAGGAAAATATTTCTCTAAGAAAACCTTCTTCAAATCGTTCCAGGTGGTGACAGAGTTTGGCTCAAGATATAACAGCCAATCCTTTGCAGCGCCCTGTAGTGAAAACGGGAAAGCTCTCAGCTTGATGTGATCCTCAGTTATTCCCTCTGGTCTCAAGGGTGTGGAGCAGACAACCTGGAATTCCTTCAGATGCTTGTGTGGATCCTCACCTGCAAGACCACTAAACCTTGGCAACAAATGGATTAGACCAGATTTTAACTCAAAGGGAGTAACAGCACCAGAATATTCAATACACAAGCCATTATAATTAACATCAGGGGCAGCAAGCTGTCTTAATGTCCTTTGGTCACCCATATTATCAAAAACAGTTTCAGAATTAGAATCACCACTAGTGCTAGCCCGAATTGCTCTACGGTGTGTGTGTAGTGTTCTTTCAATTTCAGGATCAAAATCACACAAGTCAGGGCAAGTAGACCTAGTAGCCAGACCAATTCAAAACAAAAACGAAAGTAAATAAAAAAAATGCGAAAATAACAAACAAGAGTCCCCGGCAACGGCGCCAATTTTTGAACGCGCTGTCGCGCACGCGTCAAAAAGCGAGCGGTTATAAAAATATAGTTTAGGGAGCGACAACTCGAGTATCGTCTCACAAGGACTCTTGGGTTGTTGTTAACAGAAAAAGTCAGAATTGGGGGGTTTTGGATTTGAAATAAAATAAAGAAAACAAAGCAAAAACAGAGCAATAAAAACAAAGCAGTTTAAATGATTACCAAATAAACTAAAGCGATTAACCTACTGTTATCGGTTTCCCACTATCATCGGTTCATATAAATTCAAGCCCTAAGCGGATTCTACTCTCTTTTCGATTGTAGCATCAATTAACAAGCGAAACCAATGCTACGAGACATATGTTCCTATTCCCGAATTAAGCAAACGGGGTGAAGCACTCATGAACTAAGCGAACATGATTGAACACACGCGAATTAAGCAAACGCGATTAAATATGGGAACACACAATCATCGAAATAAATCAACACCTATTCTATACGATTCTGAATTAAGCAAACAGAACATATAAAACAAGTATTGAAAGAGAATAGCAAACAAAACAGGAATTACAGAACCTCAAGTGCGGTGGAAATCGATTACAGTAGACTAATCCAAGGAGACTAGTTCTCCATTACAAAATAAACACAAAATGCTAAACCTACTGTTGCAGCCGCAACTGTGAAAAGAAAAGAAGATTGATCATAACCCCTCGGTTCTGCCCTCAAACAGACTATAAATACAGATTCTGGGTTGCGGTCGCTCGCGAGGCGAAACATGTTTAGCGAGGCAAATATTATGAACAGTCGCTTTCTCGCGAGGCGAAACATGATTCGCGAGGCGAGCCAGAGAGGGTGACTGTTGATGCTCGTGCTGGTCTTCGGGATCGCAAGGCGAGCATACTCTCGCGAGGCGAATCCTCCAAAATTGCATTTTTCCATTGTTTTCTTCATTCCCTTGGCTCTAAGTGCTTTATTCTAACCTGAAACAATAGGAAATAGCAGTGAATGCTTTATTTGACTCAAAACTAACTAAATTAGCCTAAAAATACTTTACAGACTCAAAATGTTGCTTGAAGGCAATCAAGTCTAATTTGGGTGAAAATGAGATATAATTAGCACAAAACCACGGTCATACTAGTCATAAAACTAGATGAGCCAGAGGCTGATCAAGAGACAATGTCCCAAGTATCTGTCTTCTGCAAAGCAGAAAGTTCCTCTACAATAGCCTACTGCTAAGAGGGATCAAGAATAGCCTCTTTATAGGAAGAGTGCTCAGACAAACTGTGAATGGAGGTTAAAAAGGAATCAAAAGAAGTGGACTAGACAGAATAAACAAAATCAGCTAATTTAGTGGACTTACAATCACAATAAGGATAACAAGGAGGAGGATCCACAATCATAGAAGCTTCTTGGGGAGGCATGGGGGCCAGAGGAGGCATCTGGATCAGCAGAACTACTAGTGTCAACCCTCTAAAGCTCAAATCAGAGTTATTTTGGATATGCGTAGTGCCGTAGCCAGAGGAGGTGTGTGTCAGAATCTGTGTAAAAAGGGATCAATACGGGTTAGATCATATTTGGTAAGACCATGCAGACTAGAAGGAACACGATAAAAAAGGATATGTGATGTCGTGTGAGTGCACGTGCGATCCAGCAAGTGTACCGGATTGTCGCCAAGTAATAAAAATATATCGATCCCACAGAGATCTCAAATCGCAACTAATTGTTAAATGATAAAACTGGACTGTATAAAAAAGGATTTGGATTTTTGAAATAAGAGATAACTTGGATAAGGAATGCAATCAAGTAAAACAGAAAGTAAATCAATTTATGGTTTTTCAGATCTAAATGGATTCCTAGGAATTTGGGTTACCAACAAGGTTGTTTATGTTACTAAATTGATTACCCCTTCGTTAATTATTGAAATTGCCCTGAAGGCGAATTTATCCTCAAATAGTTAATGCTCCCTCTCGGGTTACAAAAACCGTGCCCAATTAAACCAACCCCTACTCTCGTGGTAGTCGAATTTAGATTGGACCCTTTACGCTTTGTGACAATTCGTTGATCCTCGAAGGACGTCTTCTAACTCTCGTGATTTCAGTCCTAAGTCCGATTCTATAGATCCAACACCTAAGTTCACCGCTAGGTTCCTCCTTAGAATATCTACGTCATGCAAATAAGCGGCCGCCGAATTTACGAGTAATCAAAACACTAGAAATCAGATCTAAAGCAAAATCGTAATTAACAAAGATAAAACATCAATTCACACCATAAAAACAAACCTTGGGCATAGCCCCAATCCCTAGAAATTAAGCTACTACTCAAGCCTTGTCATGGTGATGACAAGCTTGGTTAACAACAACATAAAATAAAACTAAGAGAAGAAGAAGAAGAAGAAGAAGAAGAAGAAGAAGAAGAAGAGAGATCCTAAATTATAGCCTAAGAGTAGCAGCCAAAAAGTCTCCCCTCAAGCCTCTGCCTTGATGCCATATTTATAGATTTGGGAAGTTTGAATCCCAATCAAACACAAATCAGATCCAAATCAGTTGCTTCAGATCCAAGTAATGCGCGTCACGGCCGTGACGAATTCTGCCTTGGGCGCTCTTTCACTTTTTGGTTTGTCACGGTCATGATGCTCATCACGGCTAGGCCGTGACCAATTCTGCCTGTGAGGGTCTGGTTCAGCTGACATGTCACGGCCGTGATGGCCATCACGGCTAGGTCGTGACCAGTTCTGACTTCAGCCTTTCTTCCTTTTCAGTTTTTTTGCTCGATCATGGTTGTGATGGGCATCACGGCTAGGCCGTGATGAGCTCTGTTTGGCTCATTTTCTTCACTTTTCAAGCCCCATCTTCATCCAAGCTCCATCATGGTTGATCCCGAGCATTTAATCCTTAATTTCTGCAAAACAACACCACAAAAACCTCCTTACCCGTTCCAAGGTAAAATTAACCAAAAATCAAATTAAAAAATGCCTAAACTATATGAAAATGCATGCAAAATGATAAACAAATATGAGGTGAAATCACACTCATCAAATCACCCCAAGCTTAAGACTTTGCTTGTCCTCAAGCAATCACCAAGGCTAGAAGATATAAATAATCAGAGCATGGATAGTGAACCAAGAACCCTAGTAACTAATCCAAGTAACAGGCATTTTAAAATAAGAAACCAAGAGACAATCAATTTCAAGTCCAATTAGAAGCTTAGGTTTCCTAAATTCACATTCTCACTGATATGGGCACTCTTCTCAACTCACTCAAGTGTTTAAGGGTGTATGACAATTCGCTCAATTTCCTCAAGGAAGGAATTCTACCATAAGCCTAACTATTAACCAAATCTCTACTTTATTGATGAAAACACGTAAGAATCAAGAGGTCTTTTACTTTGGTTGTAACGAGGCCATGGGATTAATTGTTAGGTGGGGAAACCAAGAAAAGGGAATTCAAGAGGGTTAAACACAATATCAAACATTGCAAAGCATGACACCTTCCAAAATACCTTTTTGGGCTTGGATTCATTTTTCCACCTTTCTTTCTTTCTTTATTCTATTTCTCTCTTTCTTTTTGTCATCCCCTTCTCCATTTTTTTTATTTTTTTTATTTGGAGAAGGGGAGATTTTTCAATTCAAGAGAAATATTTTTCTAACTTTCTCATCCCACAATTTTATTTTTCAACTACCTTTTTACCCTTTTTGTAATACTTTAAAAGGTGTCATACCAAGCATTATTCATCAAAACATTTCAAGGTACCAAGAAAAGTATTTTATTCTTTTAGGCTCAAAATTTGGCAACTAAGGGGTAGCATTTAATCAATCAAAGCTCAGAAGGTCGGAAAAATACCTAGTGCCTCAATCATTTTCAAAAATTCTTTCAAAAATTTTTAAGTTTCAAAACGGTTTCAAGTCAAGTTCTAGAGAATACAATCCAAGAGGAATAAAACACTCTATCACAAAGAATGGGGTGGATTTAGTGAGTACCCCTTTTAGGCTCAAAAATCTCACATTTAGTAGTTCAAAAATCAGTGAGAAACACAAATCTAAGGAACCACATGCTAATTATCAACTATCAAAAGATCATCTCAAGCATTTTTATTTTTAGCCTTATCACAAGAATAAAAAATTGGGTTCAAAAATTCACTATCTCAATTTATTTGGCACCAAGTTCTCACAATTGGATGCAAACTCTAAGCAAGGGGGCAATCTAATCATGTGCTCATGCAATGCCTATATGAATGCAACATGAAAAATGAAAAATTTGAAAAAAAATTGCAAAAATGCCCCTACCCCAAGCTTAAAAACTTACATTGTCCCCAATGTAAATAATCAAGTCGGAGAGAGAAGAAAAATGGAACAACTCACCAAGGTAGGAGCGGGTGTTGGCTCACATGCCTAGTCAAAGATTGTTGGAAATTGTATCACGGCCGTGATGGCTATCACGGGCAGGCCGTGATCAATTCTGGTCTTCAGGAGCTGGCCTGTGACGGCCGTGGCCTGTATCACGGCTTGGTCGTGATACTCTCTGATCTTTAGGGTCCTTCCCATCACGCCCGTGATGCTTATCACGACTGGGCCGTGATCCTTGCTGGTCTTCTTGGTTAGCTCATCACGCCCGTGACCACTGGGAGTGATGACTTCTGACTTTGTTCGTCCCTGCCCTTTTTGCTCTTCCTTCCTTCTTAGCCTGAAAACAGTTGACAAATCTATTAATTTATGATTTTTTTTCCTCTTGATCTTCTCAAATTATTAAAGAGCTAAATTCAAAAACAAATCGAAAAAGGAAAGAAAACTTGGGTCGCCTCCCAAGAAGCACTTATTTACGGTCTTAAGCTTGACCATACTTCCTTCAGTCGATCGGGGTCGACTGGGCGTAGAAGTGCAGGAACACTTTTCTTCCATGGAACTCCTTCAAAGAGCCGATTCTGCTCATATGGCCAATTGCGCTTCCTCTTCGCTCTTTTCACTCTAAGCTTCATGGCCTTACTCCTTCCTGGCGGAAGTTTTGTTACCACAAGATGAGCAACTCCAACTTCATCACTACTGGGTGCATCATTTGCCATGTAAATCTTCGGAGTTGCTTCCATGTTGAGCTCTTCCTTTACCACTGGAGACGTTATATCAATCCTGCACATATGACTCACAAAAGGAGGGTTGTTATATGAGTTAGTCAATTTAAAATCTACCCTACCTTCCTCTACATTCAGAGAGATTTTGCCATTCCTTACGTCTATTATTGCTCCAGCGGTGGCCAAGAATGGCCTTCCTAAAATGATGGGGAATTCAGAATTCCCTTTCATATCCAATACCAGGAAATCGGTAGAGATGAAAAATTTCCCTACCTTTACAGGAACATTCTCTAGTATGCCTAGAGGAGTTCTAGTTGAGCCATCCACAAATTGTAAGGAGAATTTGAATGGACTCAACTCTTTGGTTCCCAACCTTTCCAAGATAGTGAGCGGCTTCAAGCTCGCACTAGCCCCTAAGTCACATAAAGCTTGGTCTATTTGTACCTTTTCAATTAAGCAAGCGATAGAGAAACTACCTGGGTCTTTCAGTTTATGAGGCATATTAGCTTCTATATCTACTTGCTTTCTCTTGACCAACCTTTGTGGGAAAGGTATCGGGGGTTGGTACGGTGGTGGAGGGACATACTTTGGTTCTGGCTCTTCATCCTCGCTCATGTCCTCCTCACATTCCACATCCTTTTCAATCACCCCAAGCTTATCATCCCTCAAGTATATAGCATTACAATGTTCATTGGGATTAGCTTCGAGTTGGCCCGGGAACGTACCCTTTGGTCTAGAGTATGTGCTGGCTTGTTGGGCAATCTGAGTTTCTAGCATCTTGTTGTGGATGGCTAAGTTATCTACCTTAGATGCTAGCTCTTTTATTGCCTCGTTTACTGCCCTACCTTGTTGTCTAAACTCTTCATTTTGTTTTGTTTGAGTTTCCACAAAACTTTCCAATAAATACTCGAGTTTAGACTTCTGTACCTAAGGATACCCCGTTGCGGGTTTCCTATTACCTTGGCCTTCTTGGAACTCGTGGTTCAGCGTGTTGCTGTAGTTCCCGTACGAGAGGTAGGGGCTATTCTTCCTTCCTTGGTTGTAAGGATTTGGGGGAGCATAATTGGGAAACTTCGGGTTCGTGTCGTAGAAGTTGTGACAAGAGTTCACTTGTTCCCCCAAAGTGCCGGATCCATGAGCAATACCACGTGGGCACTCCATTATGTCATGTCCCTGCATTCCACAAATCTCACAAACAATGTCAGTAACACCTATTGAACTCACGTTAGCTCTTTCAAGCTGATCAAAGCGTTTATTAAGTGAGTCAATTTTAGACATTATAAGATTAGTGCTATTCATTTCAAACTTACCCTCCGAAATCTTTTTCGGGTTATTACCTCTTTCTGAACCCCATTGGTGGTAGTTGGTGGCCACGTTTTCGATGATGTTGAATGCCTCAGTCAGAGGCCTATTCATAAAGGCTCCACAAGCTGCGGAATAGGGGACACCTTCGAAGAGTAATTCAATACGTTGTAGAAAGTGTGCACTAATAACCACCTCTCGAGTCCATGATGTGGGCAAGACTCCAACAGTCCCTTGTAGCGATCCCAAGCTTCTGACAAGCATTCTCCGTCTTTTTGGAAGAAGCCGGTAATCTGGGTTCGTATGTAGGCCGTCTTGGATGGAGGGAAGAATTTCTCCAAGAACGCCTACTCCAGTTGGTCCCAAGTCGACAAGGTATTAGCGGGTATTTGCTTCAGCCAAGCTTTCGCCTTTCCAGTAAGAGATGAGGGGAACAACCTCAAGCGAATAGCATCAACCGGGGCGCCTTGAATTCTAACTGCATCGGTGAACTCCAAGAATGTCTCTACGTGGTCAGTCGGGTCTTCCGAGGGCAATCCTCCGAATTGATGTTGCCTAATCATGTTGATTAGCATAGGCGGTATAGTGTAGTTCTCCGCCTCAATCTCTGGCCTAGCAATCCCAGTTCGCAAACCCCTAGCATTTGGGGCAGCGTAGTCCTTCAATGGTTTGGTATCCGGGAGATTCACCATTAGTGGAATGGGAATCAACCTCTCTCCCTCTCTTTGTAGTCTCCTACGTCCATGAAAGGTCCTTTCGACTTCGGGATCAACCTCACTAAGGTTTCCAAGACTTAGGGATCTTTGCATAAAAACACAGAGAGATAGATACTCAAAAAAAAGAAATATATATATAGATATATATTTTTTTTTAACAAATATAAAAATTAAATAAAAAGAAAAAATCAATTTAAAAATTAAATTGAAATTCAAGAAAACACGATTCCCCGGCAACGGTGCCAAAAACTTGATGTCGTGCGAGTGCACGTGCGATCCGACAAGTGTACCGGATTGTCGCCAAGTAATAAAAAGATATCAATCCCACAGAGACCGTGATCTCAAATCGCAACTAATTGTTAAATGATAAAACTGGACTGTATAAAAAAGGATTTGGATTTTTGAAATAAGAGATAACTTGGATAAGGAATGCAATCAAGTAAAACAGAAAGTAAATCAATTTATGGGTTTTCAGATCTAAATGAATTCCTAGGAATTTGGGTTACCAACAAGGTTGTTTATGTTACTAAATTGATTACCCCTTTGTTAATTATTGAAATTGCCCTGAAGGCGAATTTATCCTCAAATAGTTAATGCTCCCTCTCGGGTTACAAAAAATGTGCCCAATTAAACCAACCCATACTCTCGTGGTAGTCGAATTTAGATTGGACCCTTTACGCTTTGTGACAATTCGTTGATCCTCGAAGGACGGCTTCTAACTCTCGTGATTTCAGTCCTAAGTCCGATTCTATAGATCCGACACCTAAATTCACCGCTAGGTTCCTCCTTAGAATATCTACGTCACGCAAATAAGCGGCCGCCGAATTTACGAGTAATTAAAACACTAGAAATCAGATCTAAAGCAAAATCACAATTAATAAAGATAAAACATCAATTCACACCATAAAAACAAACCTTGGGTATAGCCCCAATCCCTAGAAATTAAGCTACTACTCAAGCCTTGTCATGGTGATGACAAGCTTGGTTAACAACAACACAAAATAAAACGAAGAAGAGGAGGAGGAGGAGGAGGAGGAGGAGGAGGAGGAGGAGAAGGAGAAGAAGGAGGAGGAGAAGAAGAAGAAAGGTCCTAAATTATAGCCTAAGAGTAGCAGCCAAAAAGTCTCCCCTCAAGCCTCTGCCTTGATGCCATATTTATAGATTTGGGAAGTTTGAATCCCAATCAAACACAAATCAGATCCAAATCAGTTGCTTCAGATCCAAGTAATGTGCGTCACGGCCATGACGGATTCTGCCTTGGGCACTCTTTCACTTTTTGGTCTGTCACGGCCGTGATGCTCATCACGGCTAGGCCGTGACCAATTCTGCCTGTGAGGGTCTGGTTCAGGTGACATGTCACGGCCGTGATGGCCATCACGGCTAGGCCGTGACCAGTTCTGACTTCAGCCTTTCTTCCTTTTCAGTTTTTTTGCTCGATCATGGCCGTGATGGGCTCTGTTTGGCTAATTTTCTTCACTTTTCAAGTCCCATCTTCATCCAAGCTCCATCATGGTTGATCCCGAGCATTTAATCCTTAATTTCTGCAAAACAACACCATAAAAACCGCCTTACCCGTTCCAAGGTAAAATTAACCAAAAATCAAACTAAAAAAATGCCTAAACTATATGAAAATGCATGCAAAATGATAAACAAATATGAGGTGAAATCACTCATCAATATGCTCAAGAAATACAACATGACGTGAGACATACAACTTTTGATTTGCAGGATCATAAACCTTTCTGACCATCACCACAACCAAGAAAAACACAAATCGTTGAACGAGAAGACAACTTACTACGTTCTGCATGAGGACGAAGAACAAAGCATGTAGAACTAAAGACTCTCAAGGTAGAATAATCAGGAGCATAACCATATAATTTTTCAAAGGGAGACAAACCTAAAGGAACAAAAGATGAGATTCGATTAATGACATGTACTGCAGTGAGGGCATCTTCCCCCCAAAATCACTTGGGACAGAGACAGACAAAAGAAGAGAACGAACATTTTCAACAATATGACGGTGTTTTCTTTCAGCAACTTCATTTTGTTCAGGGTTATCCGTACAAGAAGTTTGGTGAGAAGTCCCATCAAAGGCAAGTAACTCAAAATGTTAGAAGTATATTCACCACCTAGATCACATCGAAAGCACTTGATAACAGCAGTATATTGAGTTTTAACCAAATCATGAAACATGTGATAAATTCTTAAAAAGTCAGAACAATGTTTCATAAGATAAACCCAACAATAATGAGTGCAATAATCAATGAAAGATACATAATATCTAGAACCACCTTTAGTAACAGTTGGGGATGGTTCCCATACATCAGAATAAATCAAGTTAAAAGGTGCAACCGAAATTGAAACACTATTTACAAAAAGGCAAAGGAGAAAACTTAGCAAGTTTGCAACCACATCAATCAGAAATATCATTAGTTTGCAACTTTCCTAAAAGCTCTTGTAAAAGCCAAGTATTTCAAATGGGAAGAAGAAACATGTCCAAGACGAGAGTGCCATAAATAAAAACTAGAAGAATAGGAAGTCAAACGAATAGACGATGGGTCAGCACTAGCAGCTGCAACATCTAGAACTCTTATCTCATCCAAAATATAAAGTCCTCCTATCTACGACCTGTCCCAATCAGCCCCTTGGATTGCAGATCTTGCACATAACAAGAGGTGGAGCAAAACAAAACTGAGTAACCAGAATCACATAATTGACTAAGAAATAAGACTCACACGTAATTTAGGAATTTAGTAAACATCTAAAATGTATATATGATATGGGGAAATTGGCTCAATGTGTGACACCCTTCTACCCCGTACGTTAATATAAAACATTTACTTAAAAGAGGATTTATAAAAACATGCATTTATTTGAGTAAAATAAAAATTTGGATAAAAAGGTTTCACATCTCAACATAAACAACATGAAAATAACGTAGTTTTAAAAAGATAAACATAAACAAGACAGATAAAGAAAACCCAACCCCGATGTCACATACAAAGCTGGTATAATCGAAATCCGGATACATCACGGAAACAAACTGAAACTGAAACAACTATAACTACTAAAACAACTAAACAAACTAAGCATCCTAACTAGAGTCACGGCTCCTCAGAGTCACTCCTCCGCTGGCTGCTTACCGTCCTTTGCATAAGAGATGCATGCAACAACAGAAACAGGAAAACAGGGAGTAAGAAATCATGTAAACACAACGGCATGGGAATAGGGAATAAGATGAACATACATCATATCAAGCATAACAACAAATATCATACATCATCATTTACATATTACAAGTCAACAGTCAATAGATGTTATGCGGTGCAACACTACTCCGCTACTCTGTTATGCATGTGGATCCAACTATCTCAGGAAGTCAACTTCGGAGTTTCATATCCACATTGGCCATAAAGCATCAATGATGGCAGTTCACCAGACCATGGGTGAACCCCTTGGATAGCCGAAGTATCATAACTGGATAAGCCACTGCGAGGGCGCACGGTTTACCAAACCTTGGGTGAACCACCCGAGACTTAGTCCAGATCATCATAACATGGACGACCTCCCCTATGTTGAACATCCCCCACTAATCAACTTCAACGTATGAATGTATGATCAAACAACACACACGAAAACCACCTCCATTGCTCGGGTCATTAAGCACCCAAGACTTACCACCATCATCAACGTCAACATCAACACCTTAACCTTTTTGGGTCAAGGTCCCCTTGACCAAAAAGTACCAAGGTTCAACTTATCCACACCTCGACCAAAAAGCATCGAGGCCACTTTGACCGAAAAGCACCAAAGCATATCAACGTGCGGCAACCCAAAGGGTACCGGCTTAACCAACTTGTTATTCTTATTCACCTTGATTAATCTTTAATTACGCTGTCTAACTTGTTATCATTTGATTCATGTATTATTTCATCATTTGGGGATAACTGGGGTAGACACCCCTTTAATTCCTTTAATTCACGTTTTGACCAGTAGGGGGAGCACGGGCGTGCTCACCCCAGCATGGTCGCCATGCCACTTAAGTGGAGCACGGGTCGTGCTCACTGTCCTGCACGGCCGTGCTCAATGCACGGCCTGCCTTCCAGAATGCAACGGGGAGTGAGACACCCCGTTGTGCCCCGGTGTTTTATTAGCTTAAAACCTTATTAATTAATTCCTTAATCGCGTGCTTAGCGTGAAAAGTACGTAAAAATTAAAACTATATCTAAACAATCATATAACTTCTGCAAATTAAACACACTAAGGTTGTAATATATAAATACACACCTGTTTATTTATTACATTACCAAAACACTATTGAGGGTATCCTCTCAGTAGGATCCCTCACAGGCATAAACTTAAAATAAAAGCCATACTTAGAGGAAACATATAAAAATACTCCTTAGACACACTGGCCATACTATCTATACTCTAATCGTCCTGGATCACAGCTCGACCTCCAGCGTCTGGTTCGTAAGGAGTTCCATCCAACTCCTCGGCAACCTCTGTTTCATACAGAGCTCCGTCCAGCTCCTCAGCAACATAATCCTCCATCGGGTCTTCTAATGTAAGTAAAGTAACCCACAAGAATACAGAAACATAGGGGATAAGAACCAGTTCTATCATCAAAAAGCGGAAAAGAGTAATAGTAAATTATACAATAATTGTCACAGACATAACATTATCCAACACCTAACTAACAAAGCATCCTCAATTTAATGTATCATCCTCTACCCCAAACTCGTACAACTAGACTTTCATACTGACGTGGCCACGACTGATTTCTTTCACGCATTCCTCTCGGGGAATGTCAGTCAATTGTTCAAGCGACAGGTTCCAAATTCCTGGTGCACATTCTCTTCCATGGTGAGAACGCTCATGCTAAGAATGACACTATAGTTGCACGTTGCTCCCGGTGCACACCTCGTTCACTCCCGGGGGTGCTCAATGAAATTCAAAGACACTATAGCTGCACACCTATTTCTAAGGTGGAACGGTCTAGCGAGAACTCTTGACCTCGTGTATTATATTACCAATACACGGTTGTGAACAACAACCCCGACCTTATGTATTATATTACCAATACACGTGAATCTCACCAACCCATTTTAACAACATCCTAGTGCCTTAACCTTCCACTAGAACTCAACATATATTCTAGGTCACCATACCGCATTAAAATATATCATCTAGGTTAGGCACCTCTAAGTCACCATTATTCTCACACCCAAAACAAACAACTATCTCTCGAACAAGATATATATCTTTGCTTAAAATCTACTAAGCACAATATTAACAACCAGGCAGATCATGCATAACATAACATCAGAAAAATATTCAAATACCACAATATATCACATAAGCAATTCAATAATAATCATAAATTCAAACAATCTCAGATAAGATAAAATCATCCTAACGTCGATAAACCTATAATCCTCGAATCACCATTGGTTTCATAGAACGGGTTTCAAATGGGATTTTGGTCTTGTCGATTACTTGACTACTAGTAGGGTTTAGGTTGTCCTACACAATTATCATATAATCTACTACTTATCGATTCCGACAATAGGTTGATTCTTTCCCCCACCTGGGTTATCACCGAAATTCCGAATTTGTCGTTCCTCGTTATCACGCTACACTTTAACAGTTTCTCCTTCAACCAAACAATACAATTATAATTAATTAACAAAATCACCCTTATCCTAGAATAGCTAGGTTTCGGCCTTAAATACAAAAATAGGTTAGAAAATTTATCTGGACTTAAGCTCTTGGATTTAAATTATATACATACTAGGGAGCTTAAATCAAGCGTTTAGATTTAAAAATGAAACAAAAACACTAAACCCCTTTTCTAACATAGGTTCGGCCCACTCACACAATTAGGGAAGGAAAAAGACTTTGATCACATGCTCTTGGATAATGAAAGTAGTGATCATAACTAGATCATAGAAATTGGTTTCACATTTTTATGATTTTTCTATCATTTTCTATAATTATTTAAAGTTCTAGATCTAAGAAAATAAAATCATGCAATAGAATGAAAATGACTTCAAATAGGAGAATAGATGATCAAGGATCATCATATTACCTCAAGTGATGGTGGAAATGGAAAGAAGATGATGATCTTGATGCTCTTCACAAGGATGCACCTAGAGCTCTTGAAAATGGAGTTTATGTTATGAATGAAGAAAAAGAAGAAATGAAGGAGAGGAGATTGTGGGAGGGCTGCCGTTGGGGGGGGGGGGTATTTATAGATGGGAAGTTGGTTTTAACTTAGGTTAAGTTAGTACTAATCATAGTTGAGTTATAAATATCTAGATATTTCCAAATAAATATCTAGATATTTTCACTAAATATCTAGATATTTCCATCCCTTCCCGGTCCCACCGATTACCCGATTAACGAAAAATGCCCGAATGCCGTCGAATATCTTATTTTTTTACTAAATTTTTGAAAATAGCCTATCTTGTTGGAGACATGATAAAACATACTTTGTTTCGTTCACGAGTAAAAATTAGGTTTTCTACTCAGTAAAATTATACTGTCAGTGAAAACGTAAAACGGGTTCCGTCTGAACTTTCAACCCAAATTTTTATCGTAAGCTTCTACCCTAAGATAGAGTATGAATATGATTTTTATTTCATAAAAATCAATCTCCATGAACTCGGATAAAAATATAAATAAATACCATTATACCGGTTAATACGACGTAAAATATTTTTACTGAAAAAATAAAAACCGGAAAATAAAAAGTAGGGTGTTACATTACTACCCCTCTTAGAAAAAATTCCGTCCTTGGAATTTATGTACCTCAGAAAAGATGTGGATATCGTTGTTGCATATATGCTTCACGTTCCTAAGTAGCATCTTCAGTAGTTTCATCCCATATGACCTTAACCAAAGGAATTTGTCTACCACGAAGCTCTTTAATCTCTCTATCTGCTATCCTTACAGGTAGAGCCTCATACTCTAGATTCTCTGGAAGTTGTATAGACTCAGATTCAATAACTTGTGAAGGACCAGGATAATATTTTCTCAGCTAAGAAACGTGAAAGACGTCATGAAGGTTAGCAAGGTTAGGTGGTAAAGAAATATGATAAGCTACTGGACCAATCCTTCGAAGAATCTGGAAAGGTCTGATGAATCTAGGAGTAAGTTTTCTAGTTTTGATAGCCCTGTCAATTCCGGTATTCAGAGTGACTCTCAAAAACACGTGATCACCCTCCTGGAATTAAAAAGGTCTCCTTCTCTTGTTACTATAGTTCCTTTGCCTATCATGTGCTTCCTTCATCTTTTCCCTTATCTTCCTAACTTGTTCCGTAGTCTGTTGCACCACATCTGGACCCAAGACTTGATTTTCACCAATCTCATACCAACATAACGGGGTCCTACACTTCCTACCATACAAAGCATCATATGGTGCCATTCCTATACTACTGTGAAAACTATTGTTGTAAGTAAATTCAATCAATGGCAAGAACTCATCCCAACTGCCAGTGTGTTCAAAAACACAAGCTCTTAAAAGATCCTCCAGTGATTGAATTGTCCTTTCTGACCGTCCATCTGTTTGGGATGATAAGCAGAACTCAACCTCAACTTGGTCCCTAAAGCATTGTGCAACTGTTTCCAAAATCTAGATGTGAATCTATGATCTCGGTCTGAGACAATGCTCGATGGCACACCATGCAACCTAACAACTTCTTTGATGTAAATTTGGATCAAATTCTCCAAACTATAACTTTCACACATAGGTAAGAAGTGAGCACACTTCGTCAACCTATCAATGATAACCCAAATTGCATCATGTCTCTTAGGAGTTCGTGGTAATCCAACCACAAAATCCACAGCTATGCTATCCCATTTCCATTCTGGGATATATAATGATTGTAATAAGCCCACCGGCTTTTGATGCTCTATCTTAGCCTTCTGACACACCAGGCAAGATAAAACATACTCTGCTACCTCTTTCTTCATCCTCGTCCACCAAAACAATTTCTTCAAATCCTGATACATTTTAGTGGATCCAGGATGAAAACTCAACTTACTCTTATGTGCTTCTTCTAATATCACATTCCTAAGTTCTAAATCCTCTGCATACATATTCTATCCCTAAACCTCAGTACACAATTTGTTCCTCTACTAAACTCAGAAATCTTACCCTCATCTATTCCTCCACTTATCTCCTGTACATATAGATCCTGAACATGTTTATCCTTAGATCTCTCATAAAATCATTACTAATAGTGATCATACCTAAGCAAATTTTATCCTCAACCAACTACATTCCTAAGTTCAAATCTCTAACTGATCCAGTAATTCTAACTCTTTAACCATCATCACGGATACATGCAATGATTTCCTACTCAAGGCATCCGCTACAACATTCGCCTTCCCAGGATGGTATAGTAAATCAAACTCATAATCTTTGATAAACTCCATCCATATCCGCTGCCTCATATTCAACTCCTTTTGGTCGAACAGATACTTCATACTTTTATGGTCACTATAAACATTAAATTTTGCTCCATACAGAAAGTGTCGCCATATCTTTAATGCGAACACTATGGCTGCTAACTCCAAATCATGAGTCGGGTAGTTCCTCTCATGAATTATCAATTGTCGGAAAATCTTCCCTCTTGTATTAGAACACAACCTAAACCTTGGTACGACACATCACAGTATACGTCAAACTGTCCTAATGGATCAGGTAAAGTCAACACATGTTATGTAGTCAACCTTTCCTTCAACTTTTGGAAACTCTGCTCACAGTTGTTCGTCCATACAAAAGCTGTATTTTTCCTCGTCAACTGCATCATAGACAATGCAATCTTTTAGAAACCCTCTATAAACCTCCGACAATATCCAGCTAATCCTAGAAAACTTCGTACTTCACTTACTGACTTAGGCCGTTCCCATTTAAGAACTGCCTCAACCTTGGATGGATCTACTGCTATACCTTCCTTGTTGATCACATGTCCAAGAAATTGGACTTATTCTATCCAAAACTCACACTTGGAATGTTTAGCATAAAGTTGCTTATCCTTCAGAACTTGCAGCACCACCCTCAAACGTTTCTCATGATCTTCCCATGTACGAGAATAGATAAGAATGTTGTCGATGAACAAAACAACAAACTTATCAAGGAATGGTCTAAATATCTTGTTCATATAATCCATGAACACCGCTGACGCATTTGTCACACTGAACAGCATAACTAAATACTCGTAATTTTCATACCTTGTCCTAAAAGCCATTTTGAGTATATCTTCCTTCCTTACTCTAATCTGATGGTATCCAGATCTCAAATCAATCTTGGAAAATACTGCTGCTCCTTTCAATTGATCCATCAGATCATCTATCCTAGGCAACGGATATTTATTCTTAATTGTTACCTTGTTCAACTGTCTATAATCCATGCACAACCTAGCACTTCCATCTTTCTTCTTAACAAACAACACCGGAGCTCCCCAAGGTGAAACACTCGGTCTTATGAACTATTTTCCCAACATGTCATCCAACTGTTTCTTTAACTTCGCCAATTCTACAGGTGAAATCCGATAAGGCGCCATAGATATAGGTCCTGTCCCTGGTACAAGATCTATGGTGAATTCTACTTCTCGCTCTGGTGGCAAACCTGGAACGACGGGAGGGAATACTTCAGGAAACTCTCACAATAGGCCTAGAATCTATACTAGGAGTCTCATTAGTTTCCACCACGAACAACATCACGTACTGTCGAGAATCATCACTCCTCATGGATACTCCTTCATTGGCAGAGACTACACTAGAAGACTCAAGAAATGATAAGGTCTTACTAGAACAATCTAGCATTACATGGTTAGCCGAAAGCCATTCCATGCCAAGAATAACACCTATCTGTTGCATAGGCAAACATATAAGGTCTACAATAAGTGTCCTATTCTCAACAACTATAGGACACTGTAAACAAACAGACATAGTAGTCAAAGGATTACTAGTTGGAATAGATACTGTAAGGGTATAAGGTAATTGAGAAACAGTTAATTTTAATTGATCCACACACTCATACGAAATAAATGAATGCATAGCGCCTGAGTCAAATAACACATACGAGAGTCTACCAGCTATCAAACACATACCTTGTATAAGATCAGCAGATTGAGAGGATTCAGCTCACCTCACAGTAAATACTCGTCCAGTGGCTTGAGGTCTAGCCACTTGTGGTCCTACTGACGGAACTCCTCTTCCAGCTCCACCTCTATTGTTTCCAGCTCCTCTTCCCGCAGCTACCGGTTATTGCGCAAACCGTTGTCTACAGTCTCGTGCCATATGACCTGTTTTCCCACAGTTGAAACAACTAGGACTATTCATACAGTCTTTAGAATAATGCGGTCCTCCACATCTAAAGCAAACTAATTCTTACTGTTGCTGACCCGCTCTAGTCGCTGGTGCTGATGCAGGTGCCTGCACTGGTCTTGCATATGGTCTCTGTCTCCGCTGAGAACCACTTCCTTCGTGCCTCTGAAATTTTGATCGGTTAGGACCTCCACTTCTTAATTGTTTCTTCTCATTGGTCATCCTCAGATCGATACTTTCAATAGCACTGCATCTCTCCACCAGTTCCGGGAAATACTGAATGTCGATAGACACCACAGCCCTCTGCAGCTCGTTTCTAAGTCCTTCCTCAAACCACCTACATTGCCAGTCTTCATTCGAAAACCTCTGAAAGTACTATGAAAACTTGATCAGTGCCTCAAAACATGATGCGTAATCACCTACAGACATGTTGCCTTGTATGAGGTTTGTGAATTCTTTTTCCTTATCGCGTCGAATTAGACGCGGAAAATATTTTTTGAATAAGCAGTCGGTGAATAACTGCCAGTTAATCGTTCTGCCTTCAGCCTCCAATAGTCGTTTCTTTCCCTTCCACCAGAACTCTGCTCCTTCCGTTAGCATGAAGGCATCATAAGTCACTTTTCTCTCCTCGTTACAGGGCACAGTTTCAAATATCTTCTCGATCTCTTGTATCCACCATTCAGCCTTCTCTGGGTCATATTCTCCTCGGAATTGAGGTGGCTTCCCTTTCATAAAAGTAGCCAAACCTGCATCTTCAGCAGCTGCATCCCTCCTTTGGTTTTTTAGTTCCAGCTGGTCTCTGTTCATCTGCAGCATCTCAGCATTCTGCTGGGTTTGTAACGGCATAGCAGCAGCTATCGTTTCCAAGGTATTGGGAGTCGCATATGACCGTCCTCCATTGGTGTCATTGTTGACAGCTCCTATAATTTTTTCCAGAGTTCTGTCACCACTGTTGGTTGGACGTCCTCTTCCTCGAGCCATGTTTCTTTAAAAGAAATCATCCGCTCTTATTAGTATGACATACCATATGCCATACCAATATTAATTCTCGTAGAAGAATCGGACACACTACCCAACTTCTAAGCATAGTCAAAATCCGATGTGGATTCAACTAGACACGGCCAGTAAGAACATCCTAAACCTTGCAGTCTGATCAGAATCATACTGCTCTGATACCAAATGAGACACCCCGTTGTGCCCCGGTGTTTTATTAGCTTAAAACCTTATTAATTAATTCCTTAACTGCACGCTTAGCGTGAAAAGTACGTAAAAATTAAAACTTTATGTAAACAATTATATAACTTCTGCAAATTAAACACACCAAGGTTGTAATATATAAATACACACCTGTTTATTTATTACATTACCAAAACACTGTCAAGGGTATCCACTCAGTAGGATCCCTCACAGGCATAAATTTAAAATAAAAGTCATACTTAGCGGAAACATATAAAAATACTCATTCTTAGACACACAGACCATACTATCTATACTCTAATCGCCTTGGACCACAACTTGACCTCCAACGTCTAGTTCGTAAGGAGTTCCATCCAACTCATCAACAACCTCCGTTTCATACAGAGCTCCGTCCAGCTCCTCAATAACATAATCCTCCATCGGGTCTTCTAATGTAAGTAACCCACAAGAATACAGAAACATAGGTGGTAAGAAGCAGTTCTATCATCAAAAAACGGAAAAAAGTAATAGTAAATTATACAATAATTGTCACAGACATAACATCATCCAACACCTAACTAACAAAGCATCCTCAATTTAATGTATCATCCTCTACCCCAAACTCGTACAACTAGACTTTCATACTGACGTGGCCACCACTGATTTCTTTCACGCATTCCTCTCGGGGAATGTCAGTCAATTGTTCAAGCGACGGGTTCCGAATTCCCGGTGCACATTCTCTTCCATGGTGAGAACGCTCGTGCTAAGCATGACACTATAGCTGCACGATACTTCCGGTGCACACCCCATCCACTCCCGGGGGTGCTCAATGAAATTCAATGACACTATAGCTGAACAACCTATAGCTGCACGAGTCAAAATTAGGTTTTATGCTCAGTAAAATTATACTGTCAGTGAAAACACAGACCGGGTTCCGTCTAAATTTTCAACCCAAATTTTTATCGTAAGCTTCTACCCAAAGATAGAGTATGAATATGATTTTTATTTCATAAAAATCAATCTTCATAAACTCAAATAAAAATATAAATAAATACATTTATACTGGTTAATACAGCGTAAAATATTTTTACCGAAAAAATAAAAACCAGAAAATAAAAAGTAGGGTGTTACAGGGAGCACGGGGGTGCTCCCTTTTCAGCACAGCAGTGCTCCTGGATCGGGTCGTACTGCTCTGGGCAGATTCAATTATGTTCTTGGAGTTTTGGCTCCCTAACACTCTCAAATCATGTCCTAGGGTCTAGTCAAAGGACCATCAAACATTAGCTCACCTCTCATTACTATTGGTTCATGTTTTATGAAACATTGGGAAATTAATCCATTAATTCATATGTTAACTAAGAGTCCTAATTAAACCAATTAGCGTCTTACTAACGTGTTCCTCGTAACAACAACATTCATCCAAACAACATCATCAATAACAATAGCCAATAGCCTTCTCATCATATCATCATAAATAAATCAATGGCATTCAGCATAGCAATGTTCATCAATATTAGCATTCATCATCATAGCAACTATAACAAGAGGCCTACCAATCAGCCAACTAACAACATAACAATAAATCATACAACCAGGCAGATCATGGCATCAATAACAGTTAAACATAACAGTTAACAATATACAACATACAACATTGAACGGGGCTATGGGAACCCCTCATCTTACGCTACCCCCTAGCCCAGTGTCTACATTATTCTTGTCCCATACCTGGATTGGAGATTCAACTGTAACAACAAAACGACAAACTGGACTCGTTCCCTCAACCGGCCCGAAAAGCTTCCAAGCCTTAGGACCTTCATAAGAGTAGGCCATTGTCATAAGTTAAAAGGTAAGGAAAAGGAATATAAACAACAAGAAGCAAAAGGTCCGCAACCACATCTCAAAAACACCATGGCTCTCAGAAGCCAGGAATCAGCTGGACAAAAGATATCATACTCACAAAAGATACCTATAGCTGGTCTATCTAAAGATACCCATTAGTGAGGCCAGGGTAGTCACCCCCACTCCCAGATGAGGCATCAAGTGAAGCATCCAACACTTCCCCTCATTCATCAGGAGAGTCGTCATCATCACCATCATCAAGCACAACATACTCAGGCTCCTCATCGACAAACTCCTCCGGGTCTTCCTCCGGTGGTGAGTCGGGTACAACTCCAGGGAGTGGCTCTCCAAGTGGTGGAAGAAAGTGCAGCTGTCCCTGCTTGGCTAGACACTGAAGATAGTACCAAGTGGGTGGTAGAGATATCCTCACTGACTCAATCGTCTGTACTCTACGTTGTGGTCCAGCCTCTACATTGCCCTCAAGAGAACTCACTGGCCCGGTATAAGTGGCGGTGGGATCCCGGATGTATGACCCATGCGCCCGCCTTATGAGCATCCTCAAAGGTCGACGTTTGTACCCCCATCGGTGCCAAAGGAATATTGGGATCCATCTAAACTTACACACATATATATATAACAATTCCCATATAGAAAGAGAAAACAACAAGAAAATATGCATGAGTGAGATACCAATATATGGATTAATCACAATAATCATATGCACGACAGTAAACATCAGATAAGCATATAAGGTCATATATCATAAGATTCTCAGAAATAAACAATTATTATATCAATGAGTCTCATACCCGAACAGTCATTGTCATTTTTTTAAAAAAGATGCATGACACTTCAATAATCAGGCTCTAACTTAATCTCATGAGATCCCATCATCATTCTATGAGTTGATCGGACTCAATTGCCAGGTAGGTATATTAGGCACAACGTGATTTTCCAGGTATAATAAGCACAACATGATTACCATGGCACATTGTCCAGTCCAGGATGCAGTGATCAATGCTTATGAATTCCAAAACACGCTGTCCAACCCAAGGCACAGTGAGATGGATTTTATTGTCCATCAAGGCACAATGCTGCAATGTGATGTGAATACCTCTCCCTTCATGGTATCACTCCTGACGTGTGGCACGTCTGCCAAATAATACATGAAAACAATTTGTTCTCAACGTTTTCTTTGTGTTCATTCTTTTCTTGTCGAAGTTCAAAGACTAACGACTTTTCATAAATCTTCCACTTTTAAGATTTTTCAATATCAACACGGGACACGAGGTCCGAGTGCTCAGTCACAACGCCTTAAACCGATGCACCAGTCTTAGGCTTGTGGTCATAGAAAACAATATTCGCCTTTAACAACGTTCATCACAACGTGATTAGGACATCAAGTCCACAACAACGTGATTAAGACACAAAGTTCACAACAACGTGATTAGGACACCAAGTCCACAACAACGTGACACGGATCCAAGATCTACGTGTTTATTACAGAATACTAGTATTCCGACGTCTCGTATACTAGATTCATATTTCAACGTGTTTATTCTTTTTGGTTCAGTGAAACACAAATACAAAACGAAACCTCCGCAACTTATCCAAGCTTGTCGGAATATTTTTGTTGAATAAAAGTATTTCACAGAAATCCTTTTTCATTGAAATTCATTTATAAATGCTAAGTTATAGAGAAATCCATTCTTTTGTTTCAAATCTATTTTCTTTCGAAATTCTTTCTTTTTCTAAAACAACGTTATAACTTTATAAAAAGACATCTTTTAAAAATTCATTTCCAATCAAATACAATAAAATATTTTTCTCAAAGGTTTTCTTCAATAAATATATTTCTAAAATTGTTTTCGTTTAAACTAAAATTATTTGTAAGCAAAAATGATTTTCCTCTAGCTTTAAAATATTTCGACACCTAGTTCTTAAAATAACTTCTATCTCATTTTCGAAAATTGATAACGTACCAAAATATATTTTCTTTTTCGATTTCATCCTTAACTTCATTCTTTTATCAAAATAAGTTCTCCGATAAATATGGTTATGTTCAATGTTTCTCATAAGCTTTTTAAGACTTTTATCTCCATAATTAATTGAGCACCGACGAATGTCAGGCTTCTCAGACATTAATCAACAACAGTATAATTTTCACTTCAATATCATAACAGATAATACAGCTCATGCCATATAGTAAAGCTATAACACACTTTCAATTAAGTCATCAAGCTCGGGCATTTATAACAGACAGTTCAATCACATCAGATAAGTCAAATAAATCACAACAAGACGTAAGACACATCACAGGCCACAACTAATAGCATACGGCTATTGGAACATCCCTCGGGCAGTCTCCTCTTACCTGATTCCAAAGCAAACAAAGTCTCTCATTTCTTATTGAGTGCTACGATCTTCCTCAACTTGCTTCGCGACGGAAGTCTAAAGATTCCAACACATAACACAAGTTAAAAACAACCAAAAATATCTAATCTCTCCTAGGCATAGATTTGGCCAAGGTGATAAAATAAGGTTAGAGGTTTTCAAAAATTCACAAACTCATGGATTAATGATCCTTAAGTATTATAGATTCATAATCAATGATCATTTTACAAGGATTGAACAAAACTCCTCTAAGCCACAAGCTTAGGGTTTCGGCCATGGTTCATAAAAGAGGCTAGAAATTTTCAAACTTTTCAAGTTTTTAGATTTAACAACAAAAGATATTAAAGAGCTCAAATCAATAGTCCTATTCCACAAATTGAAACAAAACTTTCTTGCTCAACAACAACATAGGTTCGGCCTCTTTAAGAAAATAGGGGAGGAAAATTTTGCTTGATGCATGCTCTTAGATAATGAATATAAAGATCATTGTGAGTCCATAGAAATTGGTTTCAAGTCAAACAGATTTTTCTACCAATTTCTAGATATTTTAGAAGTTATGGATCTAAGAATAACAAATAGAAGAACATGGCATCAAGTTCAACTAATAAGTTAATGAAAGAACTTAGATGAGTAGGATAAGAAAATTTTACCCTTGAAGTTTGAAGAAAATGGATGTAGATGATGAATTTCTTGAAGAAAACCAAATGGAACTTATGAGTATTTGCTTAGTTTTGAATGTGTAAAGTTAAGAATGAAGAAGATGGGTGTATATATAGGGTATATAGGGGGAGAGAGTGAGTGAGCCATGGAGAGGGAGAGAGAAGAAGAGATTGGGCTCCAAGTTTGGTTAAGGGTTGTTTGGTTGGAAAAGTGAGAGATTAATAAGTTTTGGAATAAAATAAGATAGATTTCAAAAAGTGTAATAATGACTTTTCTTTGATGTGACATAGACTTTAGTCCATCAAGTCACTTCAACTCCAACAAGTCACCTCAGTCTTCTCAGCTCTCCACCCTGCTCCGTTGTTTACCCGATTGAAGTTTCCGATCGTAATTTTCGAATATTTCACCCGGATAAAATATTATATTTTATTTCCAAACGAAAAATTTCAAAAATAACCAAGATCATTGGAAACACGACAAAAACACTAACCGTTTCATTCACGGGTCAAAATTAGGTTTTATTCTCAGTAAACTCTTACTGTCAGTGAAAACGCGGACCGGTTTTCGTCTGAATTTTCAACCGAAAATTTGATCGTGACTTTCTACGGTAAGGTAGAGTAAGACAATGACTATAGTTTATCCAAAATCATTCTCTGGATTTTAACAAAAAATAAATACACATAAACATGTATTTACTATGATAGAAAGACAGAAATCGGGGTGTTAATAACTCCACATCTCTCTCTGGGGGTAGTTCGTAAACATCTCCCAGGAACACTTCAGGAAACTCCCTCACAACAGGCACACTTCCGCCATCAGGAGGGCTCTCAACTTCCAGGGAAGACAACATCATGAACACTTGGGCTTCGTCTTTCATCGAAGCTTTCACTTGGTTGGCGGAGAGAAAGGTTGGATTCCTAGACTCCTCAGGAGTTCCAAAAATCAAGGTTTTATCAAAACAATTTAAAAGGACATGGTTGGAAGATAACCAGTCCATGCTAAGAATAATATCAAGCTGTTTTAAAGTTAAGCATACAAGATCACCAAATAAAAGTCCTATCATCAATAGTAATATGACGGTTCTAGCATGCATGTGAAGTGAGAACAGGCTTGTTTGTAGGTGTGGCAACAATCAAATCATAACTCAAAAAGGTACCAGGAAAATTAAGACTCTTGACCCTATCAAGCGATATAAACAAGTGCGTAGCACCCGAGTCAGACAATACAGTTAAAAGGTTCCATTAATTAAGCATGTACCTTGGATCAAGTCATCAGACTCGGAGGCTTCGGCTCCACTAAGAGTGAAGACTCTCCCAGTGGTATTCAGTCGATTGGCCTGAGGTTGCTGACTCTTGCTAGCAATTGGAGGTTCTGACTTTGCTCCTCCACAATCCCGACTGATGTGGCCAGACTTGCCACACTTGAAGCAGATGACGTCTGGTTCCTTACACTGGATAGTGAAATGATCCGATGCGCCTCACTTGCCGCACTTCATGGGTCTAGAGGCATTAGAATTACCACCTCTGGACCTATCATGAGAAAACTATGGATTCCTACCACTCTGCTTGAAATCCCGGTCAGTTGGAGCATAATGCTACTTGCCCTTATCCTTATCCTTTTGCTCAGTCTTCTTGTTACCCTGACTGTCTGAGTTCCTGTAGCTGGAGACTTTGGACTTGTAGGCATCCTGGAAGATCCTACACTTGTTCACCAAGGTTGGGAAGACTCTGATCTCCTGGTAACTGATTGCCTGCTTGATCTCCGGACGAAGGCTGTCCTCGAACTTTACACACTTTGACCGGTCATCCACCATGACCTGATAAGGTGTGTAATAATTAGCCAGCTCCTCGAACCTTGCCACATACTCGCCCACTAACATATTCCCTTGCTTCAGTGCCAAGAACTCCATCTCTTTCTTGTCACGCACATCTGCAGGGAAATACTTCTCCATGAACGTATTTCTGAACACGGCCCACGTGATCATCTTGCCTTCAGCCTGCATCCTCTGTTGGCAGTTCTCCCACCAGTGCTCAGCCTCCTCATTGAGCATGAAGGTCGCGAAGATAACCCGCTACTGATCATTGCAGTCCATAGCTCTTAAGATCTTCTCGATTTCTCTCATCCATAGCAAAGCTCCTTCGGGGTCATAAGCTCCTCTGAAAGACGGTGGATTGTTCCATTGGAACTTGTCGAGACCCTGAAACTCTGCTGGTCCTTCGTGGTTGTTGTTATGAACTTGACCGATCGCATTGGCAAGGAGTTCCAACACGTCAGCGGCTGCCTGATGGTTTCTGCCTCCTCTTCCTGCCATAAGTCCCTATAACGCCAAGACAACTTGTTAAACATAGGGAACTTAAAGCAGGAAAAGCTACGGCTTGCTAACTTAAAACATAATTGTCTATAACAAGTATAGACCATTCAAACAAGATACACAGAAGACTCGCAACGGACTCATACCACGTCCGGACAGGGCTGAACTGCTCTAATACCACTAAATGTGACCCCCTTCTACCCCGCACGTTAATATAAAACATTTACTTAAAAGAGGAATTATAAAAACATGCATTTATTTGAATAAAATAAAAACTTGGATAAAAAGGTTTCACTTCTCAACATAAACAACATGGAGATAACATAGTTTTAAAAAGGTAAACATAAACAAGACAGATAAAGAAAACCCAACCCCGATGTCACATACAGAGCTGGTATAACCGAAATTCGGATACATCACGGAAACAAACTGAAACTAAAACAACTATAACTACTGAAACAACTAAACAAACTAAGCATCCTAACTAGAGTCGCGGCACCTCAGAGTAACTCCTCGCTTGCTGTTCACCGTCCTCTGCATAAGAGATACATGCAACAACAAAAACAGGAAAACACGGAGTAAGAAATCATGTAAACACAACGGCACGAGAATATGGAATAAGATGAACATACATCATATTAGGCATAGCAACAAATATCATAATCATCATTTACATATTACAAGTCAACAGTCAATAGATGCTATGCGGTGTAACACTACTCCACTACTCCGTTATACATGTGTATCCAACTATCTCAGGAAGTCAACTTTGGAGTTACATATCCACATTGGCCATAAAGCACCAACACCCACAGTTCACCAGACCATGGGTGAACCCCTTGGATAGTCGACGTATCATAACTGGATACGCCACCACAGGGGCGCATGGTTCACCAAACCTTGGGTGAACCACCTGAGACTTAGGCCAGATCATCATAACTTGGACGACCTCCCCTTTGTTGAACATCCCCCACTAATCAACTTCAACGTATGAATGCATGAGCAAACGACACACAAGGAAACCACCTCCATTGCTTGGGTCATTAAGCACCCAAGACTTATCACCATCATCAACGTCAACATCAACACCTTAACCTTTCTGGGTCAAGGCCCCCTTGACCAAAAAGCACCAAGGTTCAACTTATCAACACTTCTACCAAAAAGCATCGAGGCGACTTTGGCCGAAAAGAACCAAAGAGTATCAACGTGCGGCAACCCAAATGGCACCGGCTTAACCAACTTATTATTCTTATTCACCTTGATTAATCTTTAATTACGTTGCCTAACTTGTTATCATTTGAATCGTGTATTATTTCATCATTTGGGGATAACTGGGGTAGACACCCCTTTAATTCCTTTAATTCACATTCTCACCAGTGGGTGGAGCACGGGCATGCTCACCCCAACACGGTCGTGCTCACTGTCCTGCACGGTCGTGCTCACTGTCCTGCACGGCGGTGCTTAATGTGCGGCCTGCTTTCCAGAATGCAACTGGGAGCACGGGCGTGCTCCCTATTCAGCATGACAGCTGGTCGTACTGTTCTGGGCAGATTCAATTATGTTATTGGATTTTTGGCTCCCTAACGCTCTCAAATCAGATCCTAGGGTCTAGTCAAAGGACCATCAAACAATAGCTCACCTGTCATTGCTGTTAGTTGATGTTTTTTGAAACATTGGGAAATTAATCCCTTAATTCCTATGTTAACTAAAAGTCCTAATTAAACCAATTAGGGTCTTACTAACGTGTTCCTCATAACAACAACATTCATCCAAACAACAACATCAATAACAATAGCCAATAGCCTTCTCATCATATCATCATAAATAAATCAATGGCATTCAACATAGCAATGTTCATCAATATTAGCATTCATCATCATAACAACTATAACAAGAGGCATACCAATCAGCCAACTAACAACATAACAATAACTCATACAACCAGGCAGATCATGGCATCAATAACAGTTAAACATAACAGTTAACAATATACAACATATAATATTTAACGGGGCTATAGGAACCCTTCATCTTACGCTACCCCTAGCCTAGTGCAAACACTATTCTTCTCCCATACCTGGATTGGAGATTCAACTGTAACAACCAAACGACAAACTGGACTCGTTCCCTCAACCGGCTCGAACAGCTTCCAAGCCTTGGCCAAACAACAGGGACAAACTATCAGTTCCCAGAACAAACTAAGAAAAGGAAACCAAAGAGGGAAAGAATTGTTATCTTTCTAATAATGGCTCTAACGAACTAGACACCCCCAAGGATCTCCACTGCTCCAATAACGAAAGGAGTTTAGAGAAAATAGGGAATGAAGGGGTTGCAGCCACACTGGGGAAGCTGCTAATGCCAAAATAAGGTTCTGACGTTAACCCCGATTACTATTCCACATTTAAAGTCACAGACTTGAGCACGGTCGTGCTCCTGATGAGCAAGGTCGTGCTCAACGTAGTGCCTGCAAAGCGCGTCCTGCCATTGAGCACGGGTGTGCTCACTGTTGAGCACGGGCGTGCTCACTGTTCAGCACGGGCATGCTCAACTCAGCGTCAGTGAGATGCTCACTCACAACGAGCACGATCGTGCTCCTTAACAAGCACGGTGGTGCTTGTGACCCAGAAAGTCACAAGGCACAAGCCTAAGAGAAGGGATTTCAAGCCTAGAAGTCCCAATTAGCCCTCAAGCTAAGTCTTAAGACTTAACCAACCAAACAAGCATACAAAAGCGCTTAACGTAAAAACAGGGTGTTACATATTGCCTGCTAAGGGCAGATGGGTGCCATCGGTAGTTATGATTGGCATAGATGAAGCAGGATATAAAGACACAGGTGAGTTCAAAACAGATGACATGTGATGACATGCTCTAGAGTCAAGGATCCATAAGATGGAGATATACCTGATAACTCATAGAAATAAGAGTTATTCATATCCTTTTCACTTAGATTTATTGTGATGTTAGATGCCTCAGCTGGAGGTAGCTTACTGAAAAAGTCATACAATGAAGCTTATAAGTTGATTGAAGGCATAGTTACAAACAATTATCAGTGGCCTGCCACTAGAATTGCGCCCAGCAAGGTGAATGCTGCATCAAAAGTGCATGAACTAAATGGAGTGTATGCATTATCAGTACAACCAACTTCTTTGACAAACATGGTAAAGAATTTGGCTATGGCTAATCAAAGCAACCCAATAAATCTGGTTGTTATGACTGAAGCACTGGTGCAGGAACAAGTATGTAATGTTGATGTTGTATCCTGTGTATACTGTGGAGGAGAGCGCATCTTCTAACACTTATAATCGAGGATTGAAACAACACCCAAATTTCTCTTAAGCCACTCATAATATCTTGAACCCTCCTCATGGATTTGTTCCTCAACAAAACAGGTAGCAGTAATCACAACAACAACCTCAAGTTTAATAGAAGAACCAAGATATACCTATGGAAGTTGTCCTTAAAGCCTTCATGTTTGAAACTAAGGCACAACTTTAGAATCAAGGTGTTACTGTGAGAAACCTAGAGACTCAAATGGGGCAGCTAACAAGTGCTATGAATTCAAGGCCAAGTGATACTTTACCTGCATATACTGAAACCCCAAAACCTTCTAGCTCTGGTGTAAATAAGCAGTGCAAATTCATTCATTTGAGGAGTGAAAAGGAACTACTTGATGTATCTGAGGCAGTATTAGTAGAAAAGGAACCTGTTGCAGAGAAACCTGCTGAGAAAATATCATCAGAGTCTGCTGCAGCATCTAAGCCTACTCCTAAGCTTGTCCCAGAAAGACCTCTTCCTCCTTTTCCTCAAAGGTTGATGAAGGTACATCAAGATAAGCAGTTCTACGAGTTCCTAGAGGCGTTGAAGTAACTTCACATCAACATTCCCTTGGATGAGGCATTTCAATAAATGCCAAATTACACAAAATTCATGAAAGATGTGTTGACAAATAAAAGGAGATTAGGGGAATTTGAAACAGTAGCTATGACTAAGGAGTGTAGCTTAATGTTACAGAATAAGGTTCCTCCTAAGTTAAAGGATCTTGAAAGTTTCACTATACCCTACTCTATTGGAGAAACATACTGTGGTAGTGCTCTTTGTGATTTAGGGGCAAGCATCAACTTTATGCCTATGTCCATCTTCAAGAAGTTAGGCATTGGTGAAGTTCATCCTACATTTGGCACGCTCCAGCTATCTAATAGGTCAATTGCATACCCTGAAGGCAAGATTGAAGATGTGCTGATCAGAGTTGACAAATTTGTATTCCCAATGGACTTCACCATTCTGGACTTTGAAGCTGATAGGGAAATGCCAATAATCCTTGGAAGACCCTACCTAGCTAAAGGAAAGACTTTGATTGATGTACATAAAGGGGAGAATACAATGAGGGTGAATGACTAGCAAGTAACATTTAATGTCTTTAATGCCCTGAAATACCTAGATGAAGGGATGGAAGAGTGTTCTTTCATTCAGTCCTTTGATGATTTGGTGCAACAGCAGTTGTGGAAAACTCAAGCTGAGCTGGGGAATGCTGCAGCATCGGGAGAAGCAGAGAACTCATCTGATAAGGAAGTGGCAGAACTAGTGGACAACAAGACAGTTCAACCCAGATGGTCCAGAAAGTATGAGTCCTTGGAGGTAAATTATTATACTTTCAAGGATAATGTCCCTTCCATTGAAAAACCACCTGCTTTAGAAATGAAATAGCTTCCTAATCATTTGAAGTATGCTTATTTGGTTGATAATGATACATTGCCTGTTATTATATCTTCTTCACTGACATTCCCTCAAGAGGAACACCTTATAGTAGCTCTGAAAAGTCATAAGAAAGCTATAAGGTGGCAAATGGCTGACATAAAGGGAATTAGTCCGACTATTTGCATGCATAGGATTCTATTGGAAGAAAATTCCAAGAACATTATTGAGAGTCAAAGAAGACTAAACCCTATCATGAAAGAGGTGGTTAAGAAATAAATCATCAAGTGGTTGAATGTAGGGATCATTTACCCCATATCTAATAGTGTTTGGGTAAGCCATATTCAATGTGTTCCCGAGAAGGGTGGGGTAACGGTGGTGACTAATGAAAAGAATGAGATCAACCCTACAAGAACTGTTACAGTCTAAGAATTTGCATGGATTATAGGAAGATGAACAAATAACAAGGAAGGATCATTTTCGTTTGCCCATCATAGATCAGATGTTGGACAAGTTAGCTGGGAAGGATTTTTACTATTTCCTGGATGGTTACTCTTGTGGATAAATGAACCTATTGTGTTTTGATTAATGACCAAACTTGATTGATTGTCACATTGATGCACTAACAACTTGTCAAGTATAAGTGCTTTTATAAGATATCAATAGCGCAAGGAAGGGGATACAAAGGATCAAAGGAAGAAAGCAAGGATCATGAAGGAAGGCTTGAAGATGAAGAACCAAGAATATGAATCTCAAAGAATCTCAAGCAAGGATTATTAGGATTGTTATGTAAAGAAGAACTTAAATATTTTATCTTTGATTAAGCTCTCTAAAAATAATCAAAATGGTTTTCACAAATTAAAATTAAACTTAGAATGAAAAAATGATTAATTTAAAGTTTTGTACATCTACGTGTACATCGATGTACTTTCAGTTAATTAACTAACTTTTAATGAACACCTATGTGTACATCAATGTATAAATGCTATACATCAATGTATACATCGATTGATTCTAGATTTACTTGATCAGTATGCAAATCAGCTTGTGTAAATCGATTGCAACATCGATGTATAAGACTTAACAGAAGCCAAGACTTCTTCACATGCATATAATCGATTGGTACATCGATGCATATGCAGAACAGAAGTAAAAAAAATTTTGAAACATCCAAACAATCGATTGATACATCAATGTATAAGCCTAAACAGAGGCTAGGACTTTTGACAATGATCATACAATTGATTGATCAATCGATGTAAAGACTTCTGGGCTGAGAATGCACATGTTCTTCAAGAACACAATCGATGTACTCATCTGTGTATTGTTCAAAATCAAGAATTCCCAAGAACACAATCGATTCGACAATTGATGTACTCAGTTATAAAAATGGAAACTTTCTTTAATACATCGATTACACAATCGATTGACTGATAACTGAATTTTTCTAGAAAGTTTGTTTTTTTATCTTAACTGACTTCTAAAGTATGCCCAACGGACCTATTTTGGAATAAAACTATATATATGCATTGGCAAACACTTTTTGAACAACAATTTCATTCAATACTGAGATTAAACACAAATTTCTTAGAGAGAGCTTTTCGTTGAGAATACTTGAGTTTTTCTGTTAGAACTTCAACTTGTAAATCTGATTTCTTAGAATCTGATTCAAAATCTTTTCTTACTGCAAAAGGAAGATAAGAGAGAAAGTTTTTCTCTGTGTAGATTGAGAGTAGAAGG
The DNA here is from genome assembly GCA_030762895.1 of Sophora flavescens. NCBI lineage: Eukaryota > Viridiplantae > Streptophyta > Magnoliopsida > Fabales > Fabaceae > Sophora > Sophora flavescens. The sequence continues at coordinate 155,860,881 of CM061062.1, forward strand.
GACTCTTGGTGGTTTGATAAGAGTAGAAGGGACTCTTGGGAATTGCAAGATTGCTTTGTGTGAAAAGCTGTCAATTGGGTAGAAGGTACCTGGGAGTTGAAGCTTGTAAAGAATCTTGTAATTGATTTTGATTTAGTGGACAAAACTCATTGTGAAGTGGGGACTGGATGTAGGTTACCATAGGAGGTAGCTGAACCAGGATAAAATCTCGGTTTGCATTTTCTCTCTATCCCTTTACTCTTTATTTGCTTTATTGATGAATGTTTGTTTAAGCAATTGTTAAGGAATTCTGAATGAAATAATCTATGTTTATATCTGAAATCAATTTCCTTGTTAATCTTTCTTGTTTAGTTTAATCACTCTTGAAAAAACACTTTTGGTTAGTTGGTTACAAAAAACTTTTCAAAAAGTAAAGAAAAGTTTCAGTTTTTTCAAAAAGGGGAAAAAGATTTTAAAATTACCCATACTCAATTCAACCCCCTCTTCTTGAGTATCTAGAAGCCACAACCATTAAGTGGCATCTGAGCTTTCACTCTTGTGTAAAGCTTAACAGCTTGAGAGGATGGCTTCAAATGACATCTTGGGAGAAGGGGCTTCTCTTGCAAGACCCCTTACATTTAATGGCATTGCCTATATGTATTGGAAAGAAAGGATGTTAATATTCCTTAAGGATAGTGGTATTGATGTATTAGGTGCTATTGAAAATGGTCCATACATCCCTTTTATTCTTGATGCATATGGCTCTAAGACAAACAAGCCTATAACTGATTGGGATGATGATGACAAGAAAAAATTAGGTTATAATGCTAAAGCTAAAAATTTTATAATTGCTGTTTTGAGTTATGATAAATTTTTTAGGGTCTCTAATTGATGTGGGATATGCTGCAAATTACTCATAAATGAACAAGTGATGTGAAGAGAGCAAGAATGAACCCACTCATGCACGAGTATGAACTCTTTCATATGAAGAAAGATGAAGACATCAATGATATGCAAAGAAGATTCACCCATATTTTGAATCAACTTAATGGACTTGGAAAGAGTATTTCGGATGAACAACAAATCAACAAAGTTATGAGATGTTTGACAAGAGAATGGTAACCAAAAATCACTGCTATAGTTGAATCAAGAGACTTAGAAACCATAAACATTGCTACACTGTTTGGAAAGCTCAAAAAACATGATATGGAGCTTCATATGTTGAATTATCATGAAGAGGAGAAAAAGAAGAAAGGCTTATCATTAAAAGCACAAATCTCCAAAGAAGTCCTTGATAGTGATGAAGATGAAGAAGCTAAGGAGGATGAAAATTCAGAAGATATGAGACTACTGGTCAGAAAATTCAAAAGATTTCTCAAAAAGAAGAAATCCTTCAACAAAAGGCCCTCAAGCTTCTTTCCTAAGAAGAACCCTTCTAAAGGTGAAAGTTCAACTTCAAATGTGAACTTCTATGAATGTGGCAAACCTGAACATTACAAGAATGAGTGTCCTAAACTTCAAAATAAGGACAAGCATGATAACTATGAGTCCAAGGATAAGAAGAATAAAAAGCCAAGAAGAGAATACATATCATGGGAGGAAAATGACATGGATTCCTCTAAAGATTCTGAGGAAGAAGAGGCAAATCTCTGCCTTATGACTCACCATCAAAGTGACAATGAAAATGAAGATGAGGTAAATGATCTTCCCCTACTGATGATGAACTACATGATGCTTTTGATGAATTGCATAGTGAATATCTGAAAATTGCTAATCAATTAATGTCATCTAGGAAAGTCTTTGTTAAACAATATAGTGATTATGCATCTCTTCAAATTAAAAATAAAGAATTAGAAGCTAAAAACAGTAAGTAAAGTGCATCTAGCTCTACTCTAATTGCAGTACTTTGGAAAAAGAGGTAGAAAAACTGAAAAGTACTCTGTCTAAATTTACAATGAGAAGGGATAATCTAAATGCCATATTAGGACAACAAAAAGGAGTATATGATAAAGCTGGAATTGGTTACCAACCAGCGCTGCATGAAAAAGCTTTTAAGAAACTCTTTGTTACACCTAAATCATCTAAAAGTCCTTTTGTTAAATGTTTCTATTATGCAAGAAAAGGACACACTGCTTCTACATGTTATTTTAGAAATCCTTCAAGGATGAGTATCAAACAAATATGGGTTTCTAAGGGAACTTATGTCATGACTAACACCAAAGGACCCAATAAAATTTGGGTACCTAAGACAAATGGTTAAAATCTGTCTTGTAGGTGTGTTTGAATGCCAAAAGCTCAAGTTGGTACTTAGATAGTAGCTGCTCCAAACACATGACTGGAGACGTCACAAAATTCACTTCCTTCACTTCCAAACAAGGTGGAAATGTAGCATACGGTGATAACAACAAAGGAAGAATACTTGGTGTTGGCACAATTGGAAAAAGTCCAACAACTAAGATTGAAGGAGTTCTCTATGTTGAAGGTCTAAAGCATAACCTATTGAGCATAAGTCAACTTTGTGACAAAGGGTATAAGGTAGACTTTAACTCAAACATGTGTATGATTGAATCTAGGCATGATAGTAATATGAAGTTGATTGGAAATAGAGTTAATGACATCTATATGCTAGATTTAAACAATTTATCTTCTAATGATGCATGTTGGTTAATTTCAAAAGAAGAAGAAGATTGGCTATGGCATAAGAGAATAGCTCACATTCACATGAATCACTTGAATAAATTGATTTCCAAAAAACTTGTAATTGGTTTACCTAAGAAGAAATTTGAAAAAGATGGTTTATGTGATGCTTGCCAAAAGGGTAAACAAGTGAAAACTTCTTTCAAAGCCAAAAACATAGTTTCAACTAATAGACCTTTACAATTGTTGCATATGGATCTTTTTGGTCCTTCAAGAACAAAAAGTTTTGGTGGAAATATTTATGCTCTTGTAATTGTTGATGATTTCTCTAAATATACTTGGACATATTTCTTAGCACATAAAAATGATGCCTTTTCTGCTTTTAAGAAAATGGCTAAGCTTGTACAAAATGAGAAAGACAGGAAAATTGTATCTATTAGGAGTGATCATGGAGGAGAATTCCAAAATGAGGAATTTGACAATTTCTACGATGAACATGGTATACAACACAATTTTTCAGCACCTAGAACTCCACAACAAAATGGAGTAGTTGAAAGGAAAAATAGATCTCTTGAGGAGATTGCTAGAACCATGTTGAATGACTCTAATGTGCCAAAATACTTTTGGGTAGATGCTGTTAGCACAGCTTGCTATGTACTAAATAGAGTATTAATTAGACCAATATTGAAGAAAACTCCATATGAGTTGTATAAGGGTAGAAAACCAAATATTGCTCAATTTCATGTGTTTGGTTGTAAGTGTTTTGTGCTAAATAATGGCAAGGATAATCTAGGTAAATTTGATCCTAAAGCTGGTGAAGGTATTTTTCCTAGGCTACTCATTATCTAGTAAAGCATTTAGAATCTTCAATAGAAGAACTCAAAGAATAGAAGAATCTGTACATGTTACATTTGATGAATCTAACCCCAAAAGGTTGGAAAAAAATGTTTTTGATGATGTTGCATAAACTTTGGAAGAAACTCAACTTGAAGAAAAGCAAAACAATACAAAAGTGGAAGCAGTAGTAGAGATTCCGGCAGAGGAACAATATGAGGAACTACCTAAGGAGTGGAAAACTGCAAGGAATCACCATCTGGAAAACATTATCAGTGAAATATCCAAAGGGGTAACTACTAGGCATTCCTTGAGAAATGCTTGTAATAACATGGCTTTTGTATCTCAAATTGAACCTAAAACTATAGATGATGCAATAGTTGATGAAAACTGGATTATGGCAATGCAAGAATAACTTAATCAATTTGAAAGAAATATAGTTTGGGAACTTGTTGCAAAACCCAAGGATAAACAAATAATTGGTATAAAATGGGTGTTTAGGAACAAGCTTGATGAAAATGGTATCATAGTAAGGAATAAAGCTAAATTAGTAGCTAAACGATATAATCAAGAAGAAGGTATTGAATATGATGAGACATATGCACCTGTGGTTAGATTAGAAGCTATTAGAATGTTGCTAGCATATGCGTGTATCATGAATTTCAAGTTACATCAAATGGATGTTAAAAGTGCATTCCTAAATGGGTTTATACAAGAAGAACTATATGTTGGTCAATCTCCTGGTTTTGAAATGAATAATTTCCTAATCATGTATATAAACTCACTAAAGCCTTGTATGGACTTAAACAAGCTCCAAGATCTTGGTATGAAAGATTGAGTAACTTTCTACTACAAAAAGGTTTTACTAGAGGCAAGGTTGATACAACTCTTTTCACAAAAAGAAAAGCTCAAAATATACTACTTATACAAGTTGATGATATTATATTTGGTGCTACTAATGATTCTGTGTAAGGAATTTGCTAAGTTGATGCAAAATGAGTTTCAGATGTCTATGATGGGAGAACTTACTTTCTTTCCGAGAATTCAAATCAAACAATGTGATGATGGGACTTTCATAAGCCAAGCAAAGTACTACAAAGAACTATTAAAGAAGTTTGGCATGGAGAATGAAAAGGAAATGGCAACTCCAATGAGTCCATCATGTTACTTGGATAAAGATGAGAAAGGTAAAACAGTAGATGTATCCAAGTACGGAGGTATGATTGGTTCCTTACTTTACTTAACTGCAAGTAGACCTGATATAATGTTTAGTGTGTGTATGTGTGCAAGATATCAATCCAATCCTAAGGAATCTCACCTAACTGCTGTGAAGAGAATCAAGAAATACTTGCTAGGAACTAAAGAAATGGGATTATGGGATTACTTGTCACACTTAAAATCTCAATCCTGATGTTGTGTACATCGATTGACTGATATTTTAAATAAGCTGAAAACCTTTAATACATCGATTGATACATCGATTGGCTGTCATAAGTTTATAAATACCTAGCTTTTCCCTCCAAATTTTCACAGTTTCCAAATCAAATTCTCAAATACCCAAACCCTAGCAGAGCTCAAAATTCACTCTAATGACCCGTGTAAAGCAAACTGGTCCTTCTACACATGTTCCATCCAACTCCACATCATCATCTTCAACCCAATCCTCCACACCTCAACAAATTTCACCCATTACCACACCTTCACGCCCCAAGAGGAAAGAAATGGAGAAAACCCAAACTTCTCAAAGGCAAGAAAAGCTTCCAATCAATGAACTTGCCAAGAAAAAGCAAGCCAAAGGAAAGGAAAATGTTCCTGAGTCTTCTAAACTGAGACACCTCGTTGTGCCCCGTTGATCTATTATACTAAAACTTCATTAACTGCTTTCTTACTCGAGCGCTTAATATGAAAATACGTAAAAAAATTAAAAACTTAACTTATAAAGTATACAACTTCATATAGAATAGCATATCACAATATAAGTATATTATGTATATTACAAAACACTGTTGAGGATATCCTATCAGTAGGATCCCTCACAGGCATATACTTAGACAAAATGTTAAACAACGGAAAACATATTAAAAACGTCTTGCAAGATGCACTGATCATACACTACTTAGACCCTAATCACCATGGGTCACGACTCGACCTTCGGCTTCCGGTTCATAGAGAGTTCCATCCAATTCTTCCTCGTTTAGCTCAGCCACAGAGTCTTCAAGCACGATCCCATAAAAGATAACATAAAACATACAGAAAGAGTACAGGGGATAAGAAGCAGTTCTATCATCAAAATCAAAAAAAGAGTAATAGTAAATTATAGAGTAATTGTTACAGGCATAACATCACCCATAACTAACAATCATCCTCAAATTACGATATCTTCCTCTACCCTTACTCTCAGGCCATCTAACACTTTATTTTAACGTAACCTCTCTAATCCTGTCACCATGTCTTTACGTTAATGTGGCCACTACGACTCCTGTCACCATCCCTCGTTTGCATCGGGCCACACCCTCATTCCCGTTAGGATGTTCCACCTAGTGTACACCTCCATTCCCGTTAGGGTGTTCCACCCCCATTCCCGTTAAGGTGTTACACCCCCATTCCCGTTAAGGTGTTCATCTAGTGAATGTGACACACCCTCGTTCCCATTAGGATGCTTATTCAAAGGATGATATTATTCCCTCATTCCCGTTAGAGAATAGTTGCACAATACAAAAGTATCCTCATTCCCGTTAGGATACGGGACAACTCACCCCAGAACTATAAGGGTATCACAGTAGTTACCCATTCCCGTCAGAGAACTGACCCATGACATACTGTATCCATGATTGGATACACTGACCTCGTGTGTTCCCAACACACTATTGTGAATAACAATACCAACACATGAATCTCATCAACCCATTTTAACAACATCCTAGTACCTTAACCTTTCATCAAAGCCTCAACTCATACTCTATGTCAGCATACCTCTTTTAAAATAATTCATTTATGTTAGGCACCTCTAAATCACCATGATAATCACACCCAAACAAACAATTATCTCTTGAACAACTTATATATCTTTGCTTAAAGTTCACTAAACATAATAATAAACCAGGCAGATCATGCATAACACGTAACATCAAAAAAATTACCAAACATCATAAAATATCACAACCGACCCATAATAATCAAATCAAGTAAGTAACAAAGTCAGACTCTGTCACGGCCTGGCCCTGAAAACCTTCACGACCGTGACAGACAATCCAGTGCAATAATTGTACACAACAGAACTTGTCACGGCCTGGCCCTGAAAACCTTCACGACCGTGACAGACAGCAACTACAAGAATCCTTCCGAATCCTTCCAAAACAGAACCTGTCATGGCCTAGCCCTGAAAACCTTCACTGCCAAGACAGACAACAAACATCCACAAATACATAAATATTCAAACATTAAAAGCAATACATCACAATCAAATCAATAAATAATAAAATCAAGCATCCTCAATATCATAAAAATCAATCCTAACATCGATAAACCTACAATCCCCGAATCACCATTGGTTTTACAGAAAATGTTTCCAATGTGATTTTGGTCTTGTCGATTACTCAATCTCTAGTAAGGTTTAGGACGTCCTACACAATTATTATATAATCTACTACTTATCGATTCCGACGATAGGTTGATTCTTTCCCCCACCTAGGTTATCACCAAACTCCCAAACTCGAAGCTCCGTGTTGTCACACCACAAAGTACTAACTCCACCTTCAACCAATCAACCTAATAACCAATAAATCAAAAAAACTCATCTATGTTCTCTTTAGGCTAGGTTTGGCCATTTAATTCAAATTAGAGTTAGGATTCTTTTCTCGGCATAACCCTTTGGATACTTATCACTTAGGTTCTAGGTAACTTAGATAAATTGCTATAACTTGAAAATATGGAATAAAAATCATCCAACCACTTAGGGTAGGTTTCAGCCTTGTATTACAAAATAGGCTAGGGTTTTCAAAACAACACAATTTCATAGATCAATGATCTTAAAGTATTAAAGAGTATGAATCAATCATTAGATTTCACAAATCAATCAAAAACCTTTCACCCCTTTTATGTTAGGGTTTCGTCCCTATGTAAAAAAAAAATAGGTTAGAAAACTTTGTTGGATTCAAGCTCTTGGATTTAGACAATACAAGTATTAGAGAGTTCAAATCAAGCATTAACTTTCAAAAACAACAACAAAACATCAACTCTTCTTTCTTACATAGGTTCGGCCCATACATGGAATTTAGGATAGAAAACTTTGTTTAAGTTAAGCTTCTAGATTAAAATCATAAAGGTATTAAAGAGTATGAATCAAGTGTTAGAATTTAGAAAAGACACAAAAACATCATACCCATTTTTCTCTCTAGATTCGGCCAACTAGGGTTTTATAGGAAGGAAAATGTTTTTGATCAAAATCTCTTGGATAATGAGAGTAGAGATCATAACTAGATCATAGGAATTAGTTTCACAGTTTTAGGATTTTTCTACAATTTTCTATGAATTTTTGAAGTTCTAGATCTAGAAATGAAAAATCATGAAAATGAAGAACAAAAGCTTGGAAAAGAAAGGAGATGATTATGTTACCTAAGATGAGAAAGTACAAGAAGGATTGATGATGATCTTGACAAGTTTTCACTTGAAAGCACTTGAAGCTTTTGAAGCTTCAAAAATGGATTTTATGTGTTTATGAAGAAGAAAGTGAGGAAATGAAGAAGATGAAGTGTTTTTATAAAGGGGAGAAAGAGAGCACGAAATTGAGGGGAGAAAATGAGGGACTTGGGCTCCAAGTTTAGCTTATGGAGTGATTGGATCAAATGTGTGGAAAAAAGTGATTTTTGGAGTAAAATACATTATTTTCAAAAAAGTGTAATCATGACCCTTTTTTTTAGGATGTGACTAGAGACTCCCATCATCATTTACTACTTTTTAACAAGTCACTTCAACCCTTTTTAACTCCCCAATCTGTTCCATTGTGTATCCGGTTCAAGTTCCCGATCGTATTTCACCCGGAGAAAATATTATATTTTAATTCCGAACGTAAAATTTCCAAAATTACTAAAGTCATTGGAAACATGACAAAAATACTAACCATTTTGTTCACGCGTCAAAATTAGGTTTTCTGCTCAATAAACTTTTACTGTCAGTGAAAACGCGGACTGGGTTTCGTCTGAATTTTCAACCCAAAATTTTATCGTAACATTCTACCATAAAGTAGACTATGAATATGATTTTATTTTATTCAAAAACACTTTCTAACTTTCAGATTAAAATATAATTAATTATATTTTAACCGGTTGAACAACATAATTAAAATCAGGCTGTTACATAAACCAGCACCCAAGAAACAAGAAAAGAAAAAGAAGGTGGTGAAGGAAGCACCCAAGAAGAAGGTTGAACAAAGAAAGAAGAAGAAGAAGATGATGATGATGATCTCATTACTAAGATTGATTTGCTCAATAGGTGCTTCTCTGATGAAGAGCATATCATGCTTTACAAAGATTATTTTAAGCATAGAGATACCCATGAAGCATGAAATATTGATTTTAACTACTTTGAAGCAAATGGTTTCACATTTCACAAAATTTTGGAAGAATACAAATTGAGTGAATTCTTACAAACCAAGAGTGACATTTATCCAACCTTAATCAAGGCTTTCCACTGCACTCTAGAGATGGATTCGGTAGGTTTTTCTGCTGAGGTCAAGAACAAGAGAATTGAGATAACCTTTGATGAATTCTCACAATTCACTGGTTTAGACTACTTGGGTAACAATATGGCAGGAATTGGTCCTGAAAGTGCATAGTTAAATGCCTATGATAAGTAAGAAGCCAGGAAAGTGCTGCTAGTGGAGAATGCACCTAAAGGGAGATTGATCAACATTAGCTCCATGCATATCCAGCACAAGCTACTTCAGCATGTGCTAAGTAGGATGCTCCTACCAAGGTCAGGTAACCATGTTGTTCTACAAAACAATGACATCTTGATGTTATGGGCAATGATAGAGAAGAAAAAGCTCAACTGGAGCTACATCATTGTGAGGCGCATGGTTGATTACAAAATCAATGGAGCTACCTTGCCTTACCCTGGTTTAGTTGTGAAATTGCTTGGAAATTTAGGGCTCTCCATGGAACATGAGGAAAGATTCCAAGCTAGGCAAGTAACTCACAAATTTGGTGAGGGCACCATTAGCAAGATGAAGCTAGCTAAGAACTCAGATGGAGAATGGGTAAGAATGGCTGGAGATGAGCCAAGGGCTCCAATGGAAAACAATGAAATGAATGCCAAGATGGACAGGCTAATAAAGATGATTGAAGTATTTGAAAAAAGGAAAAAGAAGCAAAATCTGATGATCAAGAGGTCTTTAGACTACATGAGTATGAAGATCAACACTCTTGAAGGGAAGATGGCCACCATACATCAACCCTTAGGAATTCCCATCACTGCACCTCCACCTCCAGAAGTGACTCCAACTTCTGAAGATGTTGGGCAAGCGGCAAGGAAGGTTGCTGCTGCTACAGAACCTGAACAGAACACTGAAGAGCCAAGGAACAATGAAGATGTTTAGCTCTAGGGTCTCTTAGTGTGTCTAGGATTGTAATACCCCAATTTTTCACTGCTTTCTAATATCGGTAATAAATATATAAATACATATATTTTTATCCGAGACTTAGAAAATGATTTTGGATAAACCAAAGTCATTCCCATGTTACACTTATTTTTATAAGGTTACGGTGAAATTTTGGGTTGAAAATTCAACGGAACCTGGTCTGCGTTTTCGCTGACAGTAAAATTTTACTGATCAGAAAACCTAATTTTGACTCATGAACGAAATGGTTAAACTTTATATTTCGTTTCCAACGATATGGGTTATTTTGAAAATTTTCAAAATAAATAAGTTGTTATGCTTATTCGGGCATTAAACCCTAATCCGACAATCGACAGAGTCGAGAATGGATGTGCAGAGATAGAACCGGACGCGGGAGGAGTTGAACCATGGAGTGAGTCATCACCATGACTCACCAAGCATTTATGAAACATTACATGCAAGTAATCATGCCTTTTATGTGAAAAGACCAAAATGCCCTTAACCTTAACCTAACCTACCTTAGTTAAAAGTTAACCATGGTTAAGGCAAGACAAGTTCAAATTTGCTTCTTCATCCTTTGTGGTCCAAAACTCAGCCACACCTCCTTCAACCATGACCACTCAATTTTAATGATTACTTTGGGTGTGAAATGACCATTTTATCCTTGAATTTCCATGGTAATTACAAGTGGTGCCATCACAAATTTGGACCAAAATACCCTCCCCCCTACATGGCCCCTTCACTTAACACCACACTTAGGCAATTTTACATCATTGTGTGTCTTCTTCTACATCCAAAAACATCATTTTCTCTCACCGAAACTATACCGCAATTCTGACCCTTTTCTGTTATGAAACTCGGAAAACTTTCTACATGAAAGTTGTTCCTCTTTCTCTCTTATTTCAAAAAAGCTAAAAATCATCAAAAACGGATAAGAAGATTGGGAGATATTCCCAAATTACCAAAACAGCTCAAAAATCTTCATCATCTTCATCTTTCTCTCTAAAATTCTCAAGAACACTTATGAACACTTAGTGATTTTTGTGAAGAACTTGATCATCTTCATCACTTGTTCATTATCAAGAGGTAGAATCTTTCTCTCCATGATCAATCAAGTTTTCTTCTTCATTCATTTCATGATTTCAAGCCATGACTCATGAACTTTCATTTTCAAGATGCAATCTTCAAAAATTCATAGAAAATTGTATAAAAATCCATTTGACTTGAAACTAATTTCTATGAAATCATCTTGATGTCTATATTCATCATCTAGAAGCATGAACCAAAAAGAAATTTCTTCCCTTTTTTTAAGCATGGCCGAACCCTAGCTTTTGGGTGTCAATTGGTTTTGCTTCAACTTTTGTTCAATGATGCATGGTTTTGTCTCTTAAATCATATTAGGTGTTGAATCCAAGTGATTGAGAAAACAAAAATCAAATCCTAACCTTTTCTTTTCATGAGGGCCGAAACCCTAAAATTTTAGAGTAAAAGGATTTTGATTCGATTTTTGTCTTGTGACACTTGAAATCATCTCTATACTATACATGTTTGTTGAATCCAAGAGAAGGAAATCAAGTGAAATTCCTAACTCAAATTTGTTGTCAAGGCCGAAACCCTAACTCATTGAGTTAGATGAGTTTTTGTTCAAATTCTTGATCATTAATATTGTCATTCTAATACTTAAGGATATTAATCCAAAAGTACTGAATAATTTTAACATCCCTAGCTTGGATTACTTGAGTGGACCGAACCATTAGCATATGGTTTATGAAGTTTTGTTGTTTGATTGCTATTAATTTTGTGATAATTTGTTGTGAAGGATAAATCGTTGTTGATTATCCTGAGTGTGCGAAGGAAAAGGAGATCGAATCAGAAAATCGTTCTTGAAATAAACACTTGAATCTTCAAGAGGTAATGGGAGTTTACCTGAGGAATTTAAGATAGTCACATGCTATTTTAGAGTTTTCTGTAATTTATCTGTGGTGATTTCTGGTGATTTTAGATTGTTTATTGTTTAATTTGTTATACGCTTTGTTTGTGATATGTTGATTTATGTGATTATAATTGAAGTGTTAAATTATAATTGCGATGCATGCCATAATTTTGATGTATGCCATGCTGTATTTTGGTGAAATTATCTGCTGTTGAGTGATGGATTGAGAAACCTGACAGTGGTCAGTGTTCAATTTAATTTGAGGATAAAAGTTTGATAAGTTTATATATTTAATCAAAGTGATTAAATTGTGGAAATTTGAGGAAAAGTGGAAAAATACTATTTTAATAATTTTTTTGGTGAAAGATTTTTCAATAAGTGACAGTAAGGGCGGAACTGTGAAAAAAAATTCAAAGGCGTTAGTTTTTCCAAAATAAATTCACTTATATTATAAAATGTCATTTAAAGTAATTAAGTTACTAAAATAACGTAATTTTGACGTCGAAATAATTATTTACAGTAGAAAAGTCATTTTAAGCTATAAAAGGATTTTTATGGCATAATTTTGGGAAAACGATTTTATTTTGTTAAGAAATTATTTAGAAAGGATTTTTCAAAGAGTTGGTATTTTTGGAAGAATGATTTTCAAGGATGAAGTAATAGGGAGAAAAGGAATTTTTTTACGATTTTAACGTTTTATAAACGTTTTTAACAGAAAAGAATTTCTGTAAAAGAGTTTTATTCAGTGAAAATATTTCGTTAAACTTGGATAAGTTTTCGGAGGTTTTGGTTTTGTATTTGTTGTTTCACTAAACGAAATGTTTTAAAGAAGAGAAATGAACCTAGTAACCGAGACGTCAGAATTCTAGTGTTATGTTGACACGTAGATCAGGGATCTGTGTCAGTAGACTGAGTGTCCTGTAAATGTTTTGTGGACTGAGTGTCCTAAAATTGATATGGAGAATGTAAATTCCATATCCGTGAGCCAAAAACCGGTGCATCAGTTTAGGGCTTTGAGATTGAACACTCGGACTGTGTGTCCTGTGTTGAGTTTAAAACAATTGGACTGATGTGTCCTGTGTTGGTTTAAAGTGGAAAAGTCTTAATATAAAATTAAGCATGATCGTGATATTTGAGCTTCGACAATGGAAGATTATAACGAAAAATAAAACGAAACGAGAATAAAAGTTTTTCTCATGCATTTTTGGCAGACGTGTCATGTGTTATAATCATTGAGTCCTGAGTGGGCCAATGTATCTTTTATGGACTATGTTTCCATTTAATCATTGAGTTCTGAGTGAGTCAATGTATCTTTAATGGACTATGTTTCCATTTAATGCGATGACTATTGAGTTCTGAGTGAGCCAATAGGTTATGGACAATAAACTCCATTGATCACAGTAATTATTGTGTTCTGAGTGGATCAATGTGTTACATTTTTTAGCAATAACCTTGGTGGACCGAGTGATGACCAATGTGTTATATGTTCTTTGGACATTGTTTTATTTCGTTTTACAATGCTCCATAACAAGAGCCTGGTCTGCTCAAAATGAAACGGAAAGTTGTGGGATCTCCGGAGATTATGTATCAAATTAGAGCCTGAATATTGAAGTGTCATGCATTTTTATAAAATCGCGATGACTGTCGGGTATAAATCCCTTTGGCAAAAATTTTATGTTGTTTGGATAATTTCCATATATTATGAATACCATGTCTATGCTGTTTTGTGTGTCGCGCATGTGGTTATCTTATCACAACTCATATATTGGTATCTCACCCTTGCATATTTGTTTGTTGTTTCCTCTACTGTGTGGAATATATATCTGAGTATAGATGAACTCCAAGGAGACGAATCTGTTGTACTTGAGGATCAGATCCTTGACCTGTGTAAATGCCGACGATGGTGAGGCTTGGGTGATCAATACGGGAGCTAGGGGTGCCACTTACACCGGACCAGTTTGTATCATTGAGGGTAAAAATTCAAGACCTACATCACGTACATATCAGACTTTGACAGTGGAGATACCTTTACCATCGCTTTGGTTACTTACCGGTTTTCTTGTAGATCAGGAACTTATATGTCATGATGCTTCTATAGTTCCGGAAGTAGAGGTATCCTCACCGGATATCTCGACAGGTTGGGAGAACCATGGTGGTCTTCCCAACGATGATTACTAGTATTGACCAGTTGTAGGACCTTTGGTATTTTTGTTAGTATGTGGACTTGACTACTGAGAGCCATCCTTGTTAGGTAGTAGTGCCAGACTATCGCTACGTTGTAGTTATATCTTTATATTCTTATGTTATGACTTCGGGAGATGACCTGTTATATGAAGGTCTAAGTGTAAAACTCTTATAATACCTATGTATATTATATAGTTGTATATTATGTTGATGGTATTGGATTGTTTGTGGAGTAAAAGAAAAAGAAAAAAAAATTATCACCAATTTTGAAAGGGATAATAACTAGAAAATTATATTTTCCGAAAACAACCAGCAAATTTCGTTTTAAATTTATTTCCGCACGTGTTCACGAGGTAATGCACAAGGGGGAGTTACAAGGATGGTCTTTTGATGATGTTTGCCTATCATTTTCTGTTTTTGAACTATGTTTTGTTTGAAAATCAATGAATTGTACCCTCTGTTTGACACATTATAATGAATGAATATATCTTTAGTATGTACCTTGGGTTTGATGATTATATGATTCACATCTCCCATAGATTCTTTTAGATAATGACAAAGGGGGGGAGAAAGGGTACCATACTATTCAATGAAATGAACTAATAATCCTAGAACATGATCTTAAATTTGTCAATTAGACAGGGGAAGTAATATAAAAACCACTGCTAAATTATGAACTCTGATATCTTTCACTAATTTTGCAATTACTTCCTATGTTATGTTGAATATTAAACATGCAATGTATGGTAAGTTTGTCATCAATAAAAAATGGGGAGTTTGTGGATAAATGACCCTATTGTATTTTGATTAGTTACCAAACTTGATTGATTGGCACTTTGATTCACTAACAACTTGCCAAGTATAAGTGCTTTTATAAGATATCAATAGAGCAAGGAAGTGGATACAAAGGATCAAAGGAAGAAAGCAAGGATCATGAAGGAAGGCTTGAAGATGAAGAACAAAGAAGATGAATCTCAAAGAATCTCAAGCAAGGATTATTAGGGTTGTTATGTAAAGAAGAACTTAAATATTTTATCTTTGATTACTCTAAAAACAATCAAAATGGTTTTCACAAATTAAAATTAAATTGATATAATGAAAAAGGATTAATTGAAAGTTTTATACATCTATGTGTACATCAATGTACTTTCGATTAATTAACTAACTTTTAATGAAAACCTATGTATACAGCAATGTATAAATGCTATACATCAATGTATACCTCGATTGATTCTGGATTTACTTGATCAGTATGCAAATCAGCTTCAGTAAATCGATTGCAACATTGATGTATAAGACTTAACAGAAGCCAAGACTTCTTGACACATGCATACAATTGATTGGTACATCAATGCATATGCAGAACAAAAGTAAACTTTTTTTTTGAAACATTCAAACAATCGATTGATACATCGATGTATAAGCCTAAACAGAGGCTAGGACTTTTGACAATGATTATACAATCGATTGATCAATCGATGTATCTTTCTGGGCTGAGAATACACATGTTCTTCAAGAACACAATCAATGTACTCATCTGTGTATTGTTCAAAATCAATAATTTCAAAGAACACAGTCGATTTGGCAATCGACGTACTCAGTTATAAAAATGGAAACTTTATATAATACATCGATTAGACAATCGATTGACTGATAACTGAATTTTTCACGAAAGTTTGTTTTTGATCTTAACTGACTTCTAAAGTATGCCCAACGGATCTATTTTGGAATACAACTATATATATGCATGGGCAAACACTTTCTGAACAACAATTTCAATCAATACTGAGATTAGACACAAATTTCTTAGAGAAAGCTTTTCATTGATAATACTTGAGTTTTTCTGTTAGAACTTCAACTTATAAATCTGATTTCTTAGAATCTGATTCAAAATCTTTTCTTACTGGAAAAGGAAGATAAGAGATAAGGTTTTTCTCTGTGTATATCAAGAGTAGAAGGGACTCTTGGTGGTTTGACAAGAGTAGAAGGGACTCTTGGGAATTGCAAGATTGCTTTGTGTGAAAAGCTGTCAATTGGGTAGAAGGAACCTAGGAGTTGAAGCTTGTAAAAAATCTTATAATTGATTTTGATTTAGTGGACAAAACTCACTGTGAAGTGGGGACTAGATGTAGGTTACTAGAGGAGGTAGCTGAACCAGGATAAAATATCGGTTTGCATTTTCTCTCTATCCCTTAACTCTTTATTTGCTTTATTGATGAATGTTTGTTTAAGCAATTATTAAGGAATTCTGAATGAAATAATCTGTATGTTCGTATATGAAATCAATATCCTTGTTAATCTTTCTTGTTTAGTTTAATCACTCTTGCAAAAACACTTTTGGTTATTTGGTTAACAAAAATCTTTTCAAAAAATAAAGAAAAGTTTCAGTTTTTGCAAAAAGGAAAAATTATTTTAAAATTACCCATACTCAGTTCAACTCCCCTTCTTGAGTATCTAGAAGCCACACAACCAACAACTCTGGTTACAACAAGATTGCTATAGTACCTGAAGATCAACAAAAGACAACATTCACATGTCCTTATGATACTTTTGCATTTAGAAGAATGTCATTCGGACTGTGTAATGCTCCAGGAACATTCTAGAGGTGCATGATGGAAATATTCTCAAATTTGATTGAAAGATCCATGGAAGTCTTCATGGATGATTTTTTTTGTGTTTGGAGAAACATTCCAGAGCTGTCTTGTGAACCTAGAGTAGAATTTGGACAGATGTGAAGAAACTAATCTGGTCTTGAACTGGGAGAAATGTCATTTTATGGTTCAAGAAGGAATTGTGCTAGGACACAAGATATCAAAAAAGGGTATTTAGGTTGACAAGGCTAAAATTGAGGTCATTGAGAAACTACCACCCCCCGCATTAGTGAAAGGAATAAGAAGCTTCCTAGGACATGCTGGTTTCTACATAAGATTCATTATGAACTTCTCAAAAATTTCCAAGCCCTTGTGCCAGTTCCTGGAGCATGATAGAACCTATGACTTCACTGCAAAATGTTTGAAAGCCTATGAACTCTTGAAGTCTGCCTTAATTTCTGCTCCCATCATAGTCCATCCATATTGGGAGAAGTCCTTTGAACTGATGTGTGATGCTAGTGATTTTGCTGTTGGAGCAGTATTAGGGCAGGGGTATAATAAATTTTTTTCATCCAGTATACTTTGCCAACAAATCCTTGATTGATGCTCAGATCAACTACACCACAACTGAAAAGGAATTGCTGGTAGTTTAGTGCTTGCATTTGAGAAATTCAGAGCACACTTGGTTGGCACAAAGTTGGTGGTCTACACAGATCATTATGCTATCAAGTACCTAAATGACAAGAAGGATGTCAAGCCAAGACTAATCAGATGGGTTCTGTTACTCCAAGAGTTTGATCTTGAAATTAGAGACAAAAAAAGGGTAGAAAACCAAGTGGCTGACCAATTGTCAGGATTCCCAGAAGGTGTTGCAGAATCAAAGAATATGGCTATTGATGAAACATTCCCTGATGAGCAGTTGTTGTCAATGCAACTTGTTGCAGCACCTTGATATGCTGACATTGTATACTTCCTGGCCAGTGGAGTGGTTCCCCCAGATTTGACTACTCAACAAAAGATAAAAATTTTCCACCTAGTGAAGCAATATCTCTGGGATGAGCTATATCTATACACGATGCGCCCTGACAATTTAACCAAAAGATGTGCAACAGATGAAGAATTTCCTGATATTATGAAGCAATGCCATTCATCACCATCTTGAGGTCACATTGGTGGCATGAGAACTGCTGCAAAAGTCCTCCAATCAGATTATTTATGGCCTTCACTCTTTAAAGATGCACATGCTTTTGTTCAACATTGTGATCATAATTATCAAAACCGGACCGGACCAGCCGGTCCTACCGGTTGAACCGGGAACCGGTCATATGTCCGGTCCGGAACACCCTGGAAGCCGTCCTATCATCAAACTGGGAGGAAACCGTGGAAATCGGTCATGAACCGGTGACACCAGTGAAAACCGACCGGTCTCACGGTTCGGCCGGCTTAAGAAATTCCACTTTTTTATATTAAAAAAACGTCCAAAACGTCATCGTCGTACTTGTTTCACATGAACTTGTTTCTTCTTCTCATAGACAACACGGCTCATTCTTTCTTTTTCTAACCATATTACCAAAGTGAGCCATAATTAGTAAAGACATAACACAAACGGCAACGACCCACCATATTCAGCGAAAGGCGACCGGTGACAACAGGCTTCCTTCTCCGACGAGCAGCGTGTTGTGTGAAACCAGAAAGAAAGAAGAGTAGAGTCTTAAAAATACGCATTCTAGAAAGAGGGTGAGAGGAGCTTAGGGGAGGAGGCGGCTGTGAATACTGAATAAGTGAATCGAATGGGAAACTTAGGGTTAAACACTCTCCTTTTATTTTTACATTGGTCCTAAAGACCACCGACCCAGAAACTAAATTTGAATAAAGTGTCAATGTGTCATCATGTTACCATATGTGTATCTTATTTTACCACGTTTGGCCTAAAGCCGTAAGTGTCATAAATGAATAAATCTTTCTTTCCTTTCTTATTTATTTTCCGTACAATTATATAATTATAATAACAAAAATTAGCACATGAGAATACAACTACATCTAAGATCATGTTTTATGCTTTATAAACATGATTAAAATAATATGGGAATTCAAATTTATGTTAATATTATTTAATATATTATATTACAAGTTTAAAATTATTATTTAATTATTACCGGTTCAACCACGGTTGGACCATTGAACCTTGAACCAGTTCCTTCACCGGTTCAATGACCGGTCCGATTTTAAAAACATTGCTAAACAGCAATGGGATAGGAACAAATTTATATGGGAACTTTTAGAAAGTTTAGATGATACATAATATGGTAATTATATTAAGAGTATGGTGGTTAATATTTTTTGACCATGTAATGCATATTGAAATTTATGCCAGCAAATCATAAACCAATCTTAACATTTACCTTTAGCTATAGGTGCAACACTCCATAGAAACCCTACCACCTACTTAATGTTGATTTGGTTAATAAAAAAAATGAAGTAGATGTTTCTTGTGTGTTTGTGATACATATAGGTACAAGCAAATTACAAATTAGTTGATCCATACACTAATAGACTCAGCATTGAACAAATATATAAGGAAGGCTAGGATTTTCAACATAACATAAAAAGTTGCACAAAACAGTATAAACAACTGGGAAAAAAAATGATATGCCGCTTGTAATAATTGGTTAATCTTATCCAAACAGACCATCATCATATGATGAATCATTACCTCAGATAAAAGCCCTGTATCATCCATAGATGAAGATCCAAAAGCCTGGCCCCAAAATCCCCTCTAAACTGAGGAGAATAAAACCCATCCGATGCAGCCCCTCCTCCAAAAGTCTAGGCAGTGGGTGTATATGGCTCTGAACCATATTCCCCATCAAAATTGAGGTTTCTCATTAGCTCTACTTCTCTTCAGCTGACTGTGCTCCACAACCCTATGACAATATCATATTACCAATGTCACCTCATAGACCATCATGATATCCCATCTATCTTCATTCGGCAAATGTGACCCATACTACACTCAAATTAACCTTCTAACAACAAAAAAGGTAACAATTATCCCTCAAAATGTAGGATAGTTCAAACTTTAGAGTGATGTAACACACAAAGTAAATGTAGTAAAATTTTCACTTCCAAAAAAATTCATCCAAAACATAAAAGACTACCAACATCCTTTTATCTAACAAAGATAAAATATATACACATATATTAAAAATCACTCAAACATACATATATTTAAGGAAATAAAAAAGTACAGTGTCACCCACTGAATCATCTTAACTAACTGAAAAATCCTGGAATCAAATGTGAATAGAAAAACTAATGCTTGAAAGATAATTGCTAAGATGATCTATCTTTGCTTAAATCAAAATGCAGTAATATTAATGCCAGATCCAAAGTTGTTATGATTTGTCTTTTGATTCCATTTAATAAATTGACTTACTTGACTTACTTAGGCATGATCTAGGAACCAAAGACAGGCCAGATCCAAAGTACAAATCCAAAGCTTCAAACATGCCAATTCCTGCTGCTAATATTAATGTCGTAGAAACTCAAGGCATCAACATTCTCTCAGACATATCATGAGGACCGCCATTATATATTTCAGTCACATTCATGTTACCTGTACAGGAATGATGTTAGAATTGAGGAGCACTCTCATTCCATGTGATGCATTCCAGATTTAAGTGGAAACCCTTTTGGCAGCCAATGGGAATTTCACCTGAAGTGGATATATTGATTGTATTTGCTGCAATGTCTTCCGCCACAAACGAAGTTGCCTCACTGAGGAAAGGAATGTTGAAAACCTTTGATACAATGTTGAAAATTGGCATGGAAACACCAGCAAATGCTAATCTACAATATATATAGCTACATGTTCATGGCCTTTCATTGTAATGTATACCCATTTCAGATCAAAACCAACAAATGGAACCATAACACGTAATTCATGATTGAAAAGAAACTTAAAGGAAGTTATGAAATCTAAATTATGCACTTGGTGTTGGAGTAAACAAATCCTGATTTGAGACAATAAGTAAAAGGAAAAGGAAATTATAAAATAAAATGGGACTAAAAGTACAATTGCTGGTTTACTTGGATCTGGATTACAGGTTCATAATTTCTGGCTTAACCCGTATCAACCCCACCGCCCGACCCGCCACTCGTACAGACACCAATCTGGCCAAACCGAAAGCTAAAACGGAAGGGGACGGGCCTAGTTTTACAGGCTTCGGTTTTCATCGGGTTGACATTTTTTGATCCGAATCCGACCATAACCGACCGATATCCGGTCCTACTTTTCAGTTTCCATCTTTCAGAAGCAAATCCTCTTCCTCTCACACACTACACTTTCTCCGCCTCTACTGCCCACCATATTAATATTATTCAATTAATAAAATTATTAATAAAAACGAATTTCCAGTTTCTTTTTTGACAAAGCTTTAACAAATTTCAATTAAATTCTCAGATTGGTTCAAATCCCTTTCTAATCCTACTAGTGGAAGGGAATGGATACACTTGAGAGAGAAAAGGGTGTTTGTTAGAAGTTTTTGTAACGGAAGGAGAGGGGGTTCAGTTATCTCACTGATGATAGGTTGGGTTTATGAGGAATGCTACCAAAAATCACATATATCATAGTGGGGGTGTGGGATGGCGCATCTTCATTTTAGTTCGTCAAGCCCTATCACTGTAGTGGAAGAGAAAATTCCTTCAATTTTTTAGTCTGTAAGCAATCGTTGTACGAGGTTTCTCTTTGATTGTAATATATTATTAATTATTAATGTGGAATGACTCTGTGAGGGGAGAAAGGATTTGTGTGGAAAGGAAGAGAAAAAGAAAGAGTGGGATGAGATTTAGATGAGAAAGAGAGAGTGACGAAGAAAATGGTTGATTGAGAGAGAGAGAAAAAAGTTAGAAAGAGAAAAAAATTGATAGTGAAAATAAAATAAACTTGAAAAACAAAAAAATGGGATACAGCATGGAGTCAGTAAAAATATATTATTTTTTATTTATATTTTAATGTGTTGTTACTATTTTATTGAATATGCCAAAATATGAAGGGTTAGGTTTGTGCCTATCCAAATATTTCTCACACTTGAAATGCAATAAACTATTCTTATCTAGTTTCAGCAAAGATAACAAGATGTTCTTCCATGAGATGACCAAGCTTTACCAAACTTGAAGCGAAAGCAGAAATAGCTTCCAACACTTGGTGTTAGGTGTGCCACTCTCTCCACCTTTCACTCAAACACCGCCGCTCATCTCTCCCAACTCCCTTATCTTCTTCTTCTTTCCTTTCCTTTTGTTTAGATTGTCATCCATCAGAGCCTCAACAAACAACCCTGTGTTTCGCAAACCCACTCAAGACACCTTTTCCCAATTCCTCCACACCCTAATTAACCCTCTTCTCTCCCTCGTTGTCAAAACCACTTACATCTTCGTTGCCGCCACTGTATTCTTCTTCAAGTGCTTCCACCATATGCCAGTCCTCGCTGACCCATTCCCATTGGAAGAAAGAATCGACATTGAAATTTGGATGACCGAGAAGGCAAAGGGAAGGGGGGAAGGGAGGACAGGGACGAGAGAAAGAGAGAGAGAAAGAGAAAATGTGAAAAATGTTGGTCCTCGTCCCAGGTTGCGTGTGCCCAAAAAGTCAATGACTTGCTGAAGAGAGAAAAACACAAACATGCACTCAGAAGAGCCCCTAAAACACGACACTCTATCCGGATAAGCAAGCAAAATAATAAAATAAACAATCACATTAATAAAAGTCATGAACAAATAAATGGTTTAAAATTGATTAAGTCTCCCTAAATCAAGTTTAATGATCCACGTCAGATGTACAATGTTTTTTGCTCTTCAATCTTATTACAGGGAAAAGTTTTTTGAACACTACTGAGATAAAAATATACTGGATCCAAATTTTGATATTCAAATAAGATAATTCAGTAAACAGTAATGGTTCATTTGATACGTATTAATGTACAAGACATCACATGACAAGTAGGACAATACACTACAATCACTTGAGTCACAGAATAATTTTTTGTCATGTACATCGTTTGATAAATAATGGACAACACAAGTAAAATCATATTAATTTTACTATGATACCCTTTGTAATATATTATTATATATTAATATAAAATATTATTAATATATATTATTAATATACATAAGTTTTGGGCAATATATAAAGGGAGATGAAGAGGAGAGGGAGAAATGGAGAGAAAGAGATGGAAGGGGAGAGAGGGAAAGAGGGAGGGGGAGAGAGAGAGATAGATGTACATCATAAAATCTTTTCCTAATTTGTTTTTCCTCCCTTTTCATTTATTTGTTTACACTTGTGCATTAATACTCTAAGGGTCTTGCTAACTGTGACACCCTCTACCCCGCATGCATTCAAAAGCGATAACACAAATATAAAAAGATAGAGAACACATGCAAATATATATAATTATCAAAACCGGACAGAGACTGCCGCATTGTAGCATAACGCGGGAATAACCAAAACATGTTTATAAAGAAAACATAACATAAAACAAAATCATAAACGAACTCAACCTCGATGTCACACTATAGAGCTGGTATAATCAATCCGATAAAACAACTCGGATACAACTGGAAGCAACTAAATAACTACTGAAAATAGGAAATCCTATCTACGAGTCGTGGCTCCTCAAAGTCGCTCCTTAACTAGCTGCACATCGACCTCTGCATAAACGATACATGCCACAAACAAGAAACATAGAGATAGGGAGTAAGAAACATATATATGAATATAACGGCAAGGAAACAGTTAGCAAGACGAGCATACATCAAACAAGCATCTTATATCAAACAACAATATCATAACAATCATCATCGTATAACGTGTATGCTATGCAATGCAGTTCTGCTCCACTCCTCTACTATGCACTTGGATCCAAACTAACTCAAGATGCCAACTTTGGGGTTACATTTCCACATTGGCCAATAAGCACCAATGCCGGGGCAATCCACCAAACCATGGGTGGACCCCTAGGACAACCGACACATCTAATTCTCGGATGCTCGACCACGGTGTATACTTGATTTCCTTTCAGACAAATCCCACGGATGGCCGGATCGTCTTACTCTCGGACAACCTCCCCTACGTTGCACAACCTTCAATCAACATCTCCGATGCGTGAATGGATGGCAAACAACACACAGCCACAACCACCACCTCCACTTGGGCCCGTAGGCTACCCAAGTTTTATCACCATCAACACCTCGACCACTAGGCTATCGATGATTATCATTTAACGTTCATCGTTAAGTCTTTTAAGCATTAACAACACTCTGGCTGTAACGCCCTTCGTTATATTAGTAACCCAAAACAAATTATATAAAAATCCTCTAATAAATTTAATTAAAATATGTTAGTCATAAAATTTTTATTAATTATATAAGTCTGGACAATGTCTCATATTAAATAAAATAGTAATAATGTATCAAAGTAATAAATAATAAGTCCACATGTCCAATTAAAAATCCCAAGCCTCAAAACCGGGCGTCTACTAATAAACCCAACGATAAATAAAAAATAAAATAAATATGTCTAGCCACAAACGGCTCCTTATTCAAAATAAAATACTAACAAAGCTAGATAATAAATAAGTAAATTCGCTAAGTCTTCAATCCTCTTCAGGTTCTGTGATATCGTCCTCGTGCTCAAAAACAACACTTTTAATGAGATATAATCCCGGTGAATAAAAATCAAGTTCTAAAAATATTTTCGCAAATAGTGTTGTTCTCAAATGGTGCGGTAACCTAGAAAAACATTCATGGTACCCGCTAATTTTTAAAATATTGAATATAATAAACCTCCAAAATAATAATTATATATACATATATATAAAATTAATGTCAAGCATTTAAAGCACAAACTCATAAACTCAGCAACGGTCACATCACATTGCATTTAATCACATTCACCATGCAAACTCTACACAATGCAACTCCACAAACATGACTCGGTGATTCCCGGAATCACTTAACTTGACTCTTTGGTTCCCAGAACCGGTGTGGATCCCAGATCCACTAAGGTCTATGAGCTCATATCCATGCAATGGCATTCCACTGCCTTCCCCATCCCAGATGGAGGTATCTAATATTCCATCCCAGATGTGAATATTTTCAATAAATTGATATCCCATCCCAGATGGTGATATCTCTCGTCCTATTCCCGGAATATAATGTACAACCGTCACCCCTTCCCTAAGGTGATGACCAACTCATATGTGCCATGCAACATGTCATCCTAGATGATCTCAAATGTCATCCCGGATGACTACCAAATATTTCTTCAAACTCCATGCAGTAATTACATAGACACTATAACATGATTTAAAATACAAACACAACCATAACATATAAGTCCTTAATATAATTTATGCTTGTTATAGTACATGTATTCACTCACAGGGGCGTGGCATATATGTATCAATAGAAATCATCTAATATCAAACATAAATAATGTTATGTCACTGCAATAAGGTTACGCACGGTACGAAATTTGGGCATCTATTTAGCTATTTATTTTATTTATCATTATCATTTTATTGCATCAAACATTAATAGAATAACAAGAAAATTACACTCACTAAACCAATTCATCAAGTGCCGTGAAAATATTTCAAAGTTTCAATTAAAAAATCATGTACTCTAAAATCTTAATTTTTGTAATTAAACAAATCTATATAACAAAGCTTCAAATCAATTGTACCATGAAAGTGTGAGAAAAAGTATTTTTACTCACCTCTCGAAGACCTCCAATGTGTTCTAAGAATCACGTATGATAGGGATTTGTGCTTTCTTAAAAATTCCTCTCCCGTTTGGTGGCGTTCTTGGATCTATGTTGTTACGGTTACACTGGCCAGATGAACCGGAACCGACGAAAACGCTAAAAACCCACCCCCGCGCGGCGCTCCTTTCCTTTTGTTTCTGCTACTATTCCACTATATATATATATATATATATATATATCACGCAGGGTTTGGTTTTTTTTTTTTTTTCTGCTTGGGCTTAACGCCCAAGTCTCTCCCCTTCTTTCTTTTTTTTTATTTAAAGAATTTAGAATCAAGCGCTAATTCTCTCTTCTTCTTTTTTTTTTTATATTTATTTTAATTTAATATTTCTTTGTATTCACTAACCCATTCTAATAAATTTTATACTAGTAAATTCTCACCATTAAACATCTTAATCATATTTTATTTTTGTTATACCATTATTATTATTTTTTTTATAACATAATCCTTTTTTTTTTATTAATTGTATTAGAATTTTAGGATGTTACACTGGCCATGAAGCACCAGAGCTCAACACCTTGACCATCAAGCATCAAGGCCCCCTTGGAGCGAACACTAGGCTACCAAGGTACAACATCTTATCACTTGGAGCGAACACTAGGCTATCAAGGTACAACATCTTATCACTTGTCTTTGATCTTCATGTTCTGTTGGTATCATATTAAGTCTTTTAAGCATTTGGGGGTGAAAACCCCTATTTCAGCAATTCAGGTTCTGTTCTAGTCAGGGAGCACGGGCGTGCTCACCCTCAGCACGGGCGTGCTGGACCTATAGGCAAACACGGTCATGCTGCATGCTGAGCACGGGCGTGCTCAAATGCGCGCCCTGCTCCGGGTTTCAAACTGGAGCATGGGCGTGCTTCTTATTAAACACGATCGTGCTCAATGGAGCGTGGTCGTACCGATCTGGGCAGAAAGGGTTAGGAACCCTTTCCCAAATCCTTGGGACAGTTAACAAATTCAACCTATTGGCTCTTACTAATCCATTGATCATAGCTTCATTAATCTTAACTGCTCTTCATTAATATTCATGTCTTATCATCATGGGGAATTAATCCTTTAATCATAGCTTTGTTATTAATGTTCCTAGAACACTCATTAATCAATCCTAGGGTCTTTAACTAAGCCCTATGAACATAACCTTACCTCTCACACTATATTCATGTATTATGAACAACTGGGGAAGCATCCCTTAATTATCATTATTATCATTAACGTATTTTAACGTCTTAACATCATTATTGGCATTAACATCCTCAACAATCAACACTCATAAAGAGTACAACACAAACAACAGTCAATAGCATCATACTCATCATAATCATGACATCATAACATGAACATATTCATAACAAACAACATCAATTAATAGTAAGAACATTAATACCAATATTATCATCACAACAGATGATCATCAAATAACAATTAATCATAAAAACATATAAACATGTTAACAAGGAAAGGGTCATGGGTAACCCTTCATCTTACGCTGCCCTCAAGCCTACATACTCATACTATTTCTTCTCCCCATACCTGATATGAAGATTCCCAAAACGATAACGTTGACAAATACTGGACACGTTCCATCGAGCGGCTCGACGAGTTCCCCAAGCCTTGGCCAAACAAGAAGAGGATAACCAATTAGTCTCTAGATCTAATAATAGAAATGAGACTAAGAGAGAGGGAAGACAACGTTACCTTAAACGATACTATCGTGCTACTTCTCTCCCACAACTAGAGCAATAACACCAAGAACTTCAAGGGGTTCAAGGGGGGAAGGGAAGAGATTTGTGTCTCACTAGGATTGTCCGAAGTGCCAAAAATAGGGTTTGGATCGCAACCCTCATGAAACTGCTCTATTTATAGACTGAGACCTGAGCACGAGCATGCTCGATTCCTGAGCACGGGGTGCTCAAAAATTTCACTACGAGACTATCTAAAGGATCGAATTAGCAAAAACACATAAAATAAGACTTGTAGATAATTCTCTTAGCTTTCCAACGCCACAAAGATCACCTCGATCGAACATCTAAAACTCAAGATATGGGCAAAATGGTGAAACAGGTTACCTGGACTCTAAAAGGATTGAATTTTCTATGGCTAAACTTTCTCAAACATGAACTGAGGCATCACAAATAAACTTAACAAGCATATACAAACATATATATTACATATATGAAAGCAATAAGCTTATTTACGAAAAACGGAGTGTTACACATATACGGGTGTTACACTAACCGGTGTCTTAAGGACATTGATTAAAGATTCTAAAGATATAAATTTCTTATCGGAAAGTGCAACTTTCAAGAGTTCAAATATTTGAATACACCACTTTTCTATATAAAATTTATATGTTTGATTTCTTAATCAACGTCCTTAGGACACTGATTACCATTTCTCATACTCTAGTTAAATGATCATTTTTAATATCTTATCTCTTATTAATTATGTCAGCAAACTTCAATGCAATTCCAGCCCCCAAAACAATTTTACTGAAGACTTAGGGTGTGTTTGATACACATTAATATATACATAATAACACAGGATAAGTAGGATAGAACAGTACAATGCTTTGAATCACATGACAACCTTTTATCATGTACATCATTCGATAAATAATGGGCAACACAAATAAAATAATATTAATTTTATAATAATACCCTTTATAATATATATTATTATATTTTAATATATTTATACTAATCTATAAAGACAATACTTGAATTTTGGTTGTACATTACAAAATACCAAAAATACCCTTGGTAACAGAAAAGTTGGTAACGGATAATGAGGACAGTAACTGCACTCAGTGAAACCGTCAACGTAGTTGGATTTTTCTGCATACTATACATGTCTTCAACTGCTTTCATACTACGTCAATTTGCCTCAAAGGTTTTGGCCCTTCTCTCTTTCACTCTCCTTCAGATACTTCTCTCTCTCTCTCTCTCAAACTCTCGCAGTTCTACTTCTCGCTACCACCTCCCCTGGTAGACATAAGACATGTATAATATATATCACTAGACTCCACGTGTATATTTGAAAACCTTTCCTCTCACATTCATGTGCTATTTGGATTTAGTATAGATTAATTATATGACTATTTTCATTTTTCATTTAGTAGAACAGAGATCCCTCTATGCATGGTTCTGGTGCATGGAGTTACGCAGTTCAGCGTGTGAACAGTGCTGGTTCGAAGGGGATGATGGGAGGGTCACGGACTCGGTGTTCTGTTGATTTTGTCCTTTATTGTTGTTTTGTTTGTTATGATGGTTGAAGGTATGTATTGATGAATGTTGTTTTCGTAGCTTATGGTTATTGGGTCTTTGAGGATGATCAGAATGGGTAGGGGTACTTGGCTGATTTTTTTTGGTGAGTGGTTAGAAATTTGACTATGAGGTCTCTCCCCTGGATGAAAATAAATGGAATGATACTACTGTACACTCACTTTCTCTTTCCTTTTCTTTGTTTCAATTTGTCATCGTTTTTATCTTGATGCTGCAACCTTCTATTGTATATTTGATATTATTTCAAATATTTAAATTGAAATTTTGAATTTAAAATTAAATATTTAAATTTTATTTAATTTCTTTATTAATATTTCTTCGAGGCTATTTATTTCCATTAATGTATTAAATTATATTATTTTATGGGCAGATTTCTTCATTCAATTTATTGAATGCAATGTAGTTTCTTTTCAATTAAAATGTACAATATTTATATGGTTTTATTGCTATTTATTGACCCTTTTATGCTTTGAATTATACCATCCCTTTCCAATTGATATTCCAACGTAAAAGATTTGTGGCAAATTTATTTGATTTTATTGGGGTCATTGTTACGTTACAAAAGAACCATAAAATGGTGAGGTTGAGTATTAGTCTTAAAAAGGGGGTGAACATGTTTTAGAGAAGTTGAAGAAGAAAATGATGTAGTGTGGTTCTACTAAAATTTAAACTATCACTGTTATTGGTCTCTGAATTTCATCTGATTTGAACGACGTAGTACATAGCAGATGGGATAGTATTTTACTCTTTCAAGCTTTGATTTCAAATTCTCCTATCTTTTTGTTGCAAGTTTTCACAATTAACTAAAGGGCTATGTGCCTTTATCTCTTAAACCTACTGCAACTCCAACTTTTCAATTTTTAAAAATTTACAATTTAAAAAATGACAATTTAAACATGCTAATGGAACCTTATTAATAGTTAAAAACTGTCGAGTTTTACATTCATAATCAAAAGTAGGGATGGCAATTTTATCCGTACCCGCGGATACCCGCGGATAAAATCCGCAACGGGTACGGAGCGGGTAGTTAAACGGGTACCTGCGGGTAAAATAAACGGATAATTCCAATACCCGTTTATAAACGGGGCGGGGGCGGGTATCATACTATCCGTGCCCGCGGATACCTTAACTGATTCTTAATTACTATAATACCCTTTATTATATATATCTACTCTCAAAGTCCTTATATCATTTTCTAGATAATTTTCATCTATTGTGTTGTTTCATGGATATTTTAAGTGTGATGTATTAATTTGTAGGTGCTGTTTTGTTCAAATATCGGAAGATATTAATGTGGTGGTTTGTTTAAGTTTTATGTATTTTTTTTTAAATTAAAAAAAAGATTTATTTTTTTTATAACTACCCACGGATACCCGCGGATACCCGCGAATCCGTTAAGAACCCGTTAAACGGATATCCGTACGGGTACGGGACGGGTACGGGTAGTTTTATTATCCAACGGGACGGGTAGCGGGTATCCAGTATCCGTGTCCGCCCCGCCCCGTTGACATATCCGATCAAAAGTGAACTTTATATTAGCTGGATAAGAGATAAAACTACATTTTTTATAGCAAAAGGCTGAAACTCCATGATAAGGCTTATCAGACTGAGGGTGCGTTTGGGTAAACAACTTAATTAAGAGCTTATCATATAAGACCTTATCGCATAAGAGTTTATGCCATAAAAGCTTAAAGAAAGAAAAAGAAAGAAAGGGGCATGAGAGGATTCGAATAGTGAAAAACACGGAGAGGGTGTTTAGTGCATAAGCTCTTATGATAATTCCATAAGCTTCTCCCAATGACTTATGAAAATAAGTCAAAAACTCCTTATGGGATGACATAAGTTATTTTTATAAGCTCTGTCAAACACACTGCATAAGAGCTTATGTCATCAGATAAGTCAAAATGAGCTTAAATAAGTTGTTCCAAACGCCACCTGAAACTCCATGATAAGGCTTATCATATAAATAAATAACTATATGATAAGAATGTTTTAAAAAAATATCGTCCATGATAATGGAAGACTGCCACAACATCAACAGTTTTTATCCATTGATTTTTAAACCTTTTATTTATTTATTTTTTAGTCTATCAAATAATAATTTTTTAACAAAAGCCCGTGTATGGTTCTGTAGATGTTAAGGGCTCGTTTGGTGATCAGATAAGAGAGACAGGATATGATAAGGTATCATATCTTGTCTGAAACTATTGTTTGGTAAGCCAACATGATAGGATAAGTCAATCATGTCACATATCATATCATGTTCATCTAATTAAAATTCTATCATGAGGAGGGACCTAGGTTAGAACTCAATATGATGGGATATGGTGATTTAAAGTATAATAAAATAATATTTTAAAGTATAATTGTAACACCCCGATTTTCGCTGCTTTGTAATATCGGTAATAAATAAATAAATATATTTTTATCCGGGACTTAGAAAATGATTTTGGATAAACCAAGGTCATTTCCTTGTTATACTTATTATCATAAGGTTACGGGGAAGTTTTTGGTTGAAAATTCAGACGGAAGCCGGTCTGCCGTTTTCTGTGTTTTCACTGACAGTAAAAGTTTACTGCTCAAAAGACCTAATTTTAACTCGTGAACGAGATGAAAAATGTTTTTATCATATTTACTATGATACTGTAAGTTTTGAAAATTTTGGTAAAAAGATTAAAATATTATATTTGTTGCGGGCATATACGTCGAGATATCTCTAGGAAAAGCTTGCGCCAGATGAATCGAGGAGTCGGAAACGTAGCTGAGATGATGGATTTGACGGACTCGACGAGCATTTATGACGAGCTTATCCGTGTCATAATGGCCATAATGGCACATTTATGACAAAGGGAATTTTTGCTATGAAATGACCATTTTACCCTTGTCTTTTTATGACAATTACAAGCCATGCCATTGGAAAATTTGACCAAATGTTACCCAAAAGTCACGGCTCCTTCCTCCATTCCAAGCACTTGGACATCATTTTTTTTAAGCCATAAATGAGCATTTATGTTAAGTGGATGAGTCTTAGGTAAAACCATTTTCTCTCATCAATCACCCGAAACTGCCACGAAATTATGACCAATTTCTGCTCTGAATCTAGAAAAACTTTCAACATGAAAGTTGTTCATCTTTCTCTATTCTTTCCAACGACATAAAGATCATCCAAAACGGACAAGTATGTTGAGAGATATGCCCATATTACTAAAATTGTTCTAAATCCTCATCATGTTCATCTTTCTCTCTAAGTTTCTCAAGAACACCATGAGAAATTTGTGAAGAACATCCTCCAAATCATCATTTTCTTTGATCATCAAGAGGTAGTCTCTCTTAATCTTGCTATTCTAAGCTTTTATCTTCACAAGATTCTTGAGTTTATGCCTTTGATCATCATGTTCTTCATAAGATTCAAAGTTCATCAAGCTAACTTCAAAAATTCATAACTAATTCTAGAAAAATCCTTTTGACATGAAACCAATTGCTATGATCTTATAATCATCTCTATTTTCATCATATATAAGCATAAGATCATGAGAAAATTCTTTCCTTGATTTCTGGTCATGGCCGAACCTAGGTCAAAGTTGTGTTCTTAGGTTTTGTTTCATTTTCATGTCTTGATTCATGATTATATCTTGATAGTTCTTGTATTCAAGTATATAGAAGATCAAAAATCAAACTTGAGCCTATTTGATCTCATCAAAACCGAAACCCTAGGTATGACCACTTAATGGTTTTGTGATTCAAAAGTTGTTTATGACACTTGAATCCAACTCTAGGTTTTGTATGTTGATTAAATCCAATAGTTTAGAAATTTTAGAGATTTCTAACCCCAAACTCAGCCCTTGGCCGAAACCCTAGTTCTTGGAACTAGATGAGTTTTAGTTCATGTTCTTGGTTCATAATCTTGGTTTAAGTGCTTAATCATGTTTAAGTTACTTATGGATCATAAATCCCTAAGTTAACAAAATTTTAACTTTCCTAACCTAGAAAAGTTGTTGAGGCCGAACCTTAACCTCTATGAGTCAAGTATGTTTTTGTTTGATTTGATTTATTTTGGTTGCAATTCGTTATGAAGGAATCGATCGGGTTAGTTTGACCTAAAGCCGGCGGAGGAAGCCGGATCAAATCGGGAGATTATTTGAAACCGTTAGTTCAAGTCTCCAAGAGGTAAGGGGAGCTTACCTGAGGGATTTTTCTCAATAACTATTTGCGTGTAGTGTGATTTAAATGATTTATATGTGGTTGTGGTTATTTGTTTATGTTGTTTACGTTGTGTTGTTTATCTGTGTATCGGTGAACTATCTGCTTTTAATTTATTTAATTATCTGCAGTAGTATATTATATTGCTATGATGCATGATCTGCCTGGTGATATAATTCTGATAATTGTTGTTGAATGTTGTTTGTGAGTGTTGTTTGAGAGGCCTGACAGTGGTCAGTGCACAACCGATTAATCAGATAAAAGATTTAATAAGTTGTGAAAATTATATTCAATGTTTTATGGGAAATGTTGGAATATAATAATGGTGGAAAATATTATTTTGGAAAAATAATGAGTTTTTGAGAAATATTATTATTTTAATGATTTATTAGTGTAAAAGTAATTTATGAGTCACGGTGAGAGCGTAACCGTGAAATTTTTTTAGTACTGCTAATTTTTACGCAAGAAATTCCGAAATATTATAAAAAGTTATTTTGTGAAATTATTATTCAAAAATACTTTATAAAAATAAAAATAACAAAATAATAATATAAAATGAAAAGTCAAAGTTTGACTTTAAAAATATTTTCTTGGAAAATGACAAACGATGACAAGTTTTGAAATTATTTACGGTGAAAGTTTAAAAATAGCAGTACTTGTTTTGAGAAGAAGTTTAATCTGAATTGATTTAATTTTTATAGTTGAAGTTTCAGTAAAAAGTTTTTGATGATTGGATGTTTTATAAACGAATTTCAAGTAGAAAAGATTTTATGTAAATGAGTTTACTCAATGACGTATTTCCGGTAACTTGGATAAGTTGCGGAGATCTTATTTTGGGATTTGTTTTCATAGACGAAAAACGACGTAAATGATGATATAGAACTTAGTAACCGAGATGTCGGGGTACTAGTGTTCTTATGACGTTATCCTATTTCGGATTTGTTTTTCACAAACAAAAACGACGTAAACGACGATATGGAACTTAGTAACCGAGACGTCGGGGTACTAGTGTTCTTATGAAGTTATAGACTTGGTGTCTAGTAGGTAGACGGTGTGTCTACTTTGCGACGTAATAATCGACGGTAAAAGATTTATGATGTTTTCTATCACCACGAACCTAAGACTGATTGCAAGGTCTAGGGGCTTTGTGATTGAGCACTCGAACTATGAGGTCCTGTGTTGTTAATAAAAGTTGTAAAGATGTTTAAAACGATGATGGGTCATAAGCTTTTGAGAGCTTTGACAAATAAAGATATAACACAAAGAAAACGACGAGAACAAAGTGTTTTTCTTGCATGCATTTTGGCAGACGTGCCTACGAGGTTAATCATGATATCTTGAGGATTTTCATGTCTCGACGTATTTGTTAATCATGGTATCTTTATAATATTCCTGAAATCGACGTGTTCATTGTGCCTTTGGGAAATCGACGTACAATGAAATTCATTGTGCTTAAGGCAATCGACGTACGATGAAATCAGGGTATTTTATGATATTCATGTAATCGACGTATTCATTGTGCCTTTGGGCAATCGACGTACAATGGAATCATGGTATCTTATGATATTCATGAAATCGACATGTTCATTGTGCCCTTGGCAATCGACGTACAATGAAAAAAATCCATAAATCGACGTTCTCACTGTTCCGGACAGCGGGCTATGGTAAAATCGACGTGCCTCTGTTGGCAAAAATCGACGTGCCTCTGTTGGCAAAAATCGACGTGCATTTGTTGGCAATCGAGCTTGATCAGCTCATTTTAAATGACGTTGGGGGTCTCCGGAGATTAAGTGTGAATGTGTAGGTGATGTATTGAAGTGTTAATGCATAGTTTTCCAACGTTGATGTTTGGGGTGTGGAACCCATTGATAAATTGTATGCTATTATATGGATTGCTTAAGATGTTATAAACATGTATGTGTGTATGTGTCTTCTTTTGTATCGCGCATTTAGTTATTTTGTTAAATCCATATATTGGCGTCTCACCCTTACAAACATATCAGTCGCACAAGGGGTATGACCTCTACAAGAAGGAGAAGGATGTCTAGTTCGGGGCATGCTGTTGCTGCTTCTATGGGTGGTAGTGTCAGTTAGTTACGACCAGCTTAGGTCCTATTGTGTTATATTATGTTTTAAGAATAAATTAAACTGGTAAGGATCTAGGTGTGAAAATATATGAGGCACTATAGTTGTATGACTTATATACATTGTGTATTTAAGTGTGGTTTGATTACGTTGTTGTTGTTATGAGGTTAAAGGAAAAAGGAAAAAAAATTATCACCATATTTTGAAAAGATGAACGTTGAGAAAACATTATTTTCCGAAAGCAACCAGCAAATTAAGTTTTATTTTCGTAAACGAGTAACCATGTGATGACCCGAGTTTGGGGGGTCGCAATAATAAAGTATGACATGGTTAAAAAAAGGTTAGTGAAATATAAATATTTAAACTAATAAATATATTAATAATTAATTTTAAAAATTATTTTTATTTTATCACAAGGCTAATTTTGTTATTTTATATTATTTTGAAAAAATGAAAAATATTAAAAAAATATTAATAATTTAATTATGTGTAAATTAAAAACTCAAAATAAATATTTAAAAATATAAATAAATAATTGAAGTTAGACAATATTTATAAAATTATAAGTAATTTTATCACAAGGATAATTTGTCTTTTTATATAATTTAAAAAAATGGAAATTATAAACAAAAATAAATCTAATAAAATATGAAAAATTTTATAATAAAAACGAATTTTTTTTAAAATTTATACTAAAATTATAATGTTATTCGATTGGTTATCTGGTGGACACTAAACGTTGGATAGAATAACAGCTTATTCTGCTTATATCTTATCTTACTTCTATCATGTTCTCTTATCATATCCGCCCCTATCCTATCCTGACCACCAAACGAATCCTAAGGGCTCGTTTGGTGGTCATGATAGGATAGAGGCGGATATGATAAAACAACAGGATAGGAGTATGATATGATATGAGCAGGATAAGCTGTTATCATATCCGACGTTTGGTGTCCACCAGATAACCAACCAGACAGCATTATAATTTAAGTATGAATTTTAAATTTTTTTTGTTTTTATTCTAAATGTTTTAATCTTTTATTAGATTTTAGTTTTTTTTTATAATTTTCATTATTCAAAATTATACAAAAAGACAAAATTATCCTTGTGATAAATTACATATAATTTTTTAAATTTTTAAAATATTGTCTAACTAAAATTAACTTTTTATATTTTTAAATATTCATTTTTTGTTTTTACTTTACATATAGTTAAATTATTAGAATACTTTTTTTATATTTTACAGTTTTTTAAAATAATATAAAATAACAAAATTAGCATTGTTATAAAATAAAAATAAATTTTAAAATGAATTATTAATATTTTTATTATTTTAAATATTTTATATTTTATTATACCTTTTTTTTTGTAACCATGTTAAATTTTATTATACTTTAAATTATTATTTTATTATACTTTAATTATTTTATGTATTATATATTTTTATATTTTATTATACTTTAAATCACCCTATCATATTTGTTACCAGAAAAAAAATACCTTATCCTATCCTGTTGCGTGCTAACCCAACCCTCCCCTCAAGATAGAATTTTAACTAGATGGACAAGATAGGATAAGTGACAGGATTGCCTTATCCTACCTGCTGGCTCACCAAACAACAGTTTCAAACAGAATATGATAGCTTATCCTATCCTGTCTCTCTTATCATGACCACCAAATGAACCCTAACAGTGAAAAAATGTTGAGTCTTACATCCATAATCAAAATTGAATATGTTATAGTTGCCGGATAAAAGTATAAAACTACATGATAAGATAGTGATTCAGAAAAAAAAAATATAAAATTCCAGCTGCAAATCCATATTCAAACCTGTAGATGCTAAAAGTATGGTATTTAAAAAATTATACTGATTCAGCAAATTTTAATTTCAAACATTTTAAGAATTGAATTTTTTTAATAACACAATAAACTGAAAAGGATAAGAAAAAGGAACTACCATAAACGCAACTCTATCACTCACTCCTCAAATCTCCATAAGATAAAATGAGTATACAGATAAATATAGCTAATGGATTTAGATAATGGATATATAGATATAGCTAACTACATAATCAATATCTCTATGAACAGTTACCTCTTCCTAACTTGATCTACGCCATTCATTTTCTTCAAATACTATTTAGTCTTCATCGGATCATCACTGTCACACATCTTCAAATTTTATTTACACAAAACCGTCACCGCCGTGTCCCACGTCACTGTCTGTCGCCGACAAATTCCAGTTGAATCGAACACTGACACACATCTTCAACATGTTAACTGCCACCATCGTCATCCCAGAACCGGTGAACAACAACATAAACGGTGACAACTCTCTTTCAATCTTTTTCTGTTTCTCATTGTCATATGTACTTATACCTTAACTTCTTGATTTTCCAGATCATAAAAAGAGGCTACCCTTGTCAACAACAGTATAGGTATAAGTAAAACATAGCACCACCAGACATATACGCCAGGGGAACCTGACTCTCCTCATACCGTCGCACACTTATTAGTTTTTTATTTATTATATAGCCACGTTACTGCCGCACACCTATTAGTTTTTTGCTCATATTATATTTCTTTTTTGTTATATTTTTTATAATTTAATTTTGAGGATTTGTTTAATGGAGTGTGTTCCCATTTGTAACTAAAATTATTAAGATAAAGATAAAATAATATTTTTACGTAACAATTCATTTAAAATCACGAATATATCAAACATAATGTTACAAAAAATGAACAACTTAAATTCTGGTATATATTCTAACCCCAAATTTCCTAATTTATTATATCCAATGATGCAAACGTTTAATATTGTAAGCTTCTCATATTTCAATATTCTATACCCATCCCTCAATTTAGAACACAAACATCAAAACTACTTGAAAACAAAAATAATAATTCATTTTATTAGTAGTTACTTATTTATTTACTTATTTATTCTATTCCCCCAAGTTTTCAATATTAAATATCTCTTTTCATTTATGTACGGAATGATGTTTATTATTATTATCTCTTTTCCCCCAAATAAGAATTATAAAAAAAAGAACATTGCATTATGTATATTTTTCAAATTTAATTTAAATTTAATATTCTTCGAATTAATGTCTCTGTGATTTTTTTAGAAAAAACAATATAATAAAATATATAAAATTAACTTGATTACTACACATACAAAATTTCCTATATAGAAATTATTATTGTGAAGGACAAAAACACACCACTTTATTTATTTATTTTTAAAAATAAACAAAATAATAAAACATCATCAAAATACCAACTGAGGTTGACGTGAGTGGTTAAAGG
Organism: Sophora flavescens; assembly: GCA_030762895.1. NCBI lineage: Eukaryota > Viridiplantae > Streptophyta > Magnoliopsida > Fabales > Fabaceae > Sophora > Sophora flavescens. The sequence goes on from CM061062.1 coordinate 155,899,357, forward strand.
CCTCTCGCCCCTTAACCAAGGTCTCGGGTTCGAGCCTTGGGTATGGAAAAAACCTTAGTTGGGAGGAATGTCACCCATCGAGATGCCGAACAAACTCACGCGGGAGATTAGTTCCCGTCTCAGGTTGGCGGTAGGATACTCCTCGAAGTAGATCGAAAAAAAAATCATCAAAATTATATAATACTTTATTTTAATCAAATCTTATACATATCTTATACTTTTAGAATTTAAAAAACTATACAATTGTGAAGCATTTTCGACACGTTCCGGAACCCTTATTTTTTCCCTGTATAATAGGCGAATTTGTTGATACAAGTTTCCCATTCATTAAAAACCAAAAAACAAAAAATATCATACATGATTATGATATTCTTACCTTTCGAATAGTAAAATAATTATATATTGTTTGTTTCTTGGCCTTTTACAAATTAATTTCCTATCTAAAAAAAATATTTTGTTATTAAAACTGAATTTTATCAACATACATGATTATGATACTCTAGATTTTTTTGTTACATTTTTTTTATTTATAAAACTTGGAACTCTTATCAATCGATATATTTAAAACCAAACTATCTAAGTTTAACCTGCTAAAATTTTGTATCTACCTTTAGAATAGAAAATTGATGATGTGTTGTTTGTTTCTTGCCTTTTTACAAATTAATTGCCTATTTAAAAAATTTTGTCATTTTGTATATTTTTTGTGGAGATATTGTGGAGATTTGTCATTTTTTATATTTTTTGTAAAAAATTTAAGTATTAATCGCTAATCCTTTAAATATACATATTTTACATTACAACAGATAGTAATTTGTCAGTAACAAGGTTTCAAGGAGCATATGTGCGAGAATCATGACAAAATATTAGGCAATTTAATGAAATTGCACATGGTAAGTGCAATATTATTTTAGTACAAATATATTATTTTAATATTGTTACCATATATTATTAAATTATATATTGTAAATTCAGTGATCTTACTGCTAAACATTTTTTTATGCTATCCAATGATTAGGCTTATTAAATCAACATTCACAAGTTCATAATAATATGTTGGTTATTGTGTAAATTTAATGCCTACCTCGTAATTTTTTAAAATTGCTATCAAATATAACATTTCTATTAAAATTGATGCAAAACATTGTCTAAAGTTTTACAAAAAATCACAGCATTGTATGCATAATTAAAATCTTTTTACATTGGATGAAATTTAATTTGACGTATGTATTTTTTCACGCAGATTGCGATGTAATTTCCAATCAAAACATAATAGTGCGAGGTTTTATATCAATAATGCACTAATGGCCAATTCCCGTTTGCCACTCCCAAGTACATGTTCAAGTTGCAATGCATGATTGTTTTATCATGAGTCACGTAATATTTGCTGCACTGGAGAGAAGGTATCGTTTGAACAAGTAAATGCTCCTCCAGAGTTGCTAGAAATATTTTCAGACAATAAGGGAGACATTTTAGGCAACATATTAGGAGTTACAATCATGTCCTCTCATTCACTTCATGGTGTACATATTGATGAAAATGTTGTCGCATCTGGACGTGGCATATACAGTTTTCGTGCTCAAGGTGCAATATACCATAAAATAGGAGGATTATGTCCAAATGAGGGTTCAAGACCATGTTTTTTGCAATTGTACATCTACGATACCAAGCATGAGTTACAAAACAGGATGCTTGAAAACCCTCAACTTCATCAAAATATGGTTCATAAGTTGCAACAAATTCTCCATCAGTGCAATCCATATGTGCATGCATTAAGGCAACTGGCACAATGACCAAATGTGCATGAATGCAGTATACTCATTAAGGAACGCCCTGCTAGTCAACCACAATATAATCTCCCAACTTCATCCCAAGTCGTAGCAATTATTGTTAGCGGAGACGCAGAATCAATGGCACGTGAAAGGGATATCAATGTGATGAGTCATTCTGGATATCTTGAAAATGTTTGAGAAACTGAGGGATATTATGATCCATTACAATATCCTCTAATGTTTCCTTACGGAACGTTTGGATGGGATATCGAAACCACAAATCATAACGGGCAAAATATCACATGTCGAGAATTTTACAGTTACATGCTACAGGTACGTATTGTAATTTTTACACTGATATAAAAATAAATTTGTCTAAAAATTAATATTCAATAATCATTCAAATCTTACTAGATTGTAGATTCGTCCCAATGATCATTCCATATTGCTAAAAGCGAGACGACTTCTACAACAATATGTTGTAGATAACTATGTGAAAATTGAAGCAAGAAGGTTAAGGTGGGTTCAACAACATCAGCATACTATTCGCTCTGAAGTGTACCAAGGATTGCAGGATGCTTTGCATGTAGGAGAAACAACTACAGGTACTCATTATAACATCTATCAAAAAATATTTATACATTATATATAAATGTCAGATAGACAGAACACCACCAACAAGTACAATTTCTCTTTGTAGAAAATATCGGACAAAGAACCATATTGCCTTCATCATTTATTGGTAGTCTTCGAGACATGACACAGCGGTATGAAGATGGTATGGCTATTGTGCTTCATGATGGAAAACCTGGTATTTTCCTTACAATGACATGCAATCCTTCATGGAGTGAAATATCAGCTGAACTTGGCCCTTTTCAAACTCCACAAGATTGTCCAGACTTGCTGACAAGAATCTTCCGGGCAAAATTTGAGCAATTGAAGGAAGATGTAATTAACAAAGTGATAGCGTGGATTCCGGCAAGTGTACCGGATTCGTTGTCAAGTAATAAAAAGATCGATCCCACAGAGACCGTGATCTCAAATGACAACTAATTATTAAACCAATTAAACTGGACTATATATATAAAAAAAAGGATTTTGAAAAGATTTGATTTTTGTAATAATAAATAATTTAGAAAATCAGATATTTAAGAATGCAATCAATTAAAATAGGAAAGTAAATCAATTAGGGGTTTTTCAAATCTAAAGAGATTCCTAGGAATTGGGTTACCAACAAGATTGTTCATGTTACCAAATTGACTACCCCTTATTAATTATCAAAATTGCTTTGAAGGCGAATTTATCCTAAATAAGTTAATGCTCCCTCTCAGGTTACAAAAACCGTGCCCAATTAAATCAACCCCTACTCTCGTGGTAATTGAATTTAAATTGAACCCTTTAAGTTTTGTGACAATTCGTGAACCCTCGAAGGACCGCTTCTAACTCTCTTGATTTAAGTCCTAAGTTTAATCCCTATAGATCCAATACCTAAGTTCACCGCTAGGTTCCTCCTTGGAGTATCTATGACATGCAAATAAGTGCGCACCAAATTCACAAGTAATTCATGCAATGGGAATTAAATCGAAAGCAAATTGAAATTGACAAAAATTAAAACGTCAATTCGTAGCATAGAACAAATCTTGGGCATAGCCCCAACCCCTAGAAACAAAAAGACTACTCAAGCATTGCCATGGTCATGGCAAGCTTGATTAACAAAAGCATAAAAAAACCTAAGAGAAGAGAAGAAATTGGAGAAGAGAAATCTTAATTTTGCCTATGGATAGCAGCCCAAAAGTCTCTAAGAGTCTCCCTATTTTCGAGCCTAAGTGCTCTATTTATAGATTAGGGTAACTTGAATCCCAAGCAATCACAATTTCAGATCAAATCAGTTTCTAAAGATCCATATATTGTGTGTCACGGCCGTGATGGCCGTGACGGATTCTGCCTTGGAGGTTGCTTCACTGGTTGGTCTGTCACGGCCGTGACCACCATCACGGCTAGACCGTGATCAGTTCTGCCTGTGAGGGTCTGGTTCAGTTGGCATGTCACGGCCGTGGGCATCACGGCCTGGCCGTGATGGGCTCTGACTTTTCCATTCTTTCTTTTCAGCTCTACTCAATCATGGCTGTGATGGCTATCACGGCTAGGCCGTGATGGGCTCTGTTTGGCTCATTTTCTTCACTTTTCACTACAAAAAAAGGTCATTTAGCGACCGAAAATAGTGACCGGATTTTGTGGTTGCTATTTACGACCGAAATAGCGACCGATTGTAGGATCTACATGAAACACTGGTTAGAGTTGATTTTGCGACCGAAATAGCGACCGAAATAGAGCGTAGCAGAGATATCGGTCGCTATGTCGGTCGCTAAATAAAGGAAAGTAAAAGTCAGAAATTTATGATTTTTTAGCGACCGATTTAAATGTAACGGTCAAATTTTATTTATATTAGCGACCGATTTAAAAATCCGGTCGCTAAATTTATGAATTCATATTTCAAACTTTATTTATATTTGCGACCGATATTATTTCGGTCGCTAAACGGCGCGTAAAAATATAAAATGGCGCATGTTAGCGACCGAAATTTAAATAGGTCGCTAGAATTATAAATTCAAATTCCAAACTAACCATATTAGCGACCGAATTAATTCGGCCGCTAAAACTGAAATCCCTAAATTCGACAGAACCTCCTTCTTCCTCATTTCTTCATTTTTCCTCTGTCAGCTCTGCTCCCTACCTCCACCACCGCGCCAGTCCGTCGTCTAACCTGTCCGTCTCCACAACTGCATCCCTCTGGCCACCACCGCACCAGTACGGCCACCACCGTAAGTCTTCTTACCTCTAATCTCTTCCTTTCTTCTCTTCCTTTTCCTACCTCTCATCTTTGGTCTTTCCCTCCGCAGAAACAGTGCCACCACCGTAGAACTCCGTCCACCACAGGGAAGCAAGGACCACTGCAAAGGTATCCCCTCGTTCCTTCTATGTATCCCCCTTCACCCTTCATTCTCCGTTTTATTGTTATTTCACAGTCTATAAAATTCTTTTTGCAACAACGATGATTACTGTTTTGGTTGCTTTGTGAGTGTGTCCAAAAATTCTGCTCTGGTGGTATGTCTAACAGGGTCCAAAAATTTTCTGAGGGTTCATCTCTGTGAATTTTCATATCACAAAAGCACCTTAGTAAAGAATCTGAACTATCCTAAAATAAGCCTCTTGATATGTCCTCCCCACGCTTTGTTACCTTCCACTGCACTCACCTGTCTTGATACTTAATTGGTTATATTACTATGATTTTTTTTTCCAATTCATGGTGATACTTTCTGATAAATTATATGGTTATACTCTTGAGGTGTACATATCTCTGACATTAAGTTGTAGTGTAGATTGTAGAATTTTGGAAACACTAACAGCCAAGTAAAAAAATGAACCATTTATACTATATTTTGGCACTTAACTTTTTGCAAAATAATTTACAACCTGCATTCCATGTATGCAATTACTCGTGGCATGCAAGATTAAACTATTACTAATGCCTAAAGCATTATGTTTTTGTATATGTATGTACACTAATATTTTTTTGTTAATTAACTTTTTGTCCTTCTAAATTTGGGCTACATGTTTGAGCATTGTATTTGTTATTGCTTTAAATTAGAGTAACTTTGTTCAATCAGGAACAAATTAACTTTGCTATGTGTCCGATGTAGGAGAAGCCACTTTCACAATCTACCACTCATTTGGTCATCTAAAAATCAGCTGTACTAATAATGCCATGATCAAAATCCCACAACAGAACATACCAGCCAAACCAAAGTAGCATGAAGAAGGAACATCAAAAAACAAATGGAAGCAAGTTGATATCTATCTGGGAGCTCTATTCTCTTCATCAGTTAGAGGCTTAAGAAAGCATAAAAATAAGAACCAAATTTACACAATTTAGCAAAAAAATCCTCAAAATTTATACAATTTACATAATATCAAAATTTAGCATACACCAAATGGACAGTGATTTAGCATACACCAAAAATTCTGCTCTTTGTGAATTTTGTTTTGAGTTCTCAGACATGCAAATATGACAAACCACAAACAAATGGAATTTGTAATTTAAGATTTAAACCCTTACCTCATCTTCCAAGATTTAGGTTTTGGGAGAGAAAAGGTTCCTTAGTACTTTTCTCCCTTTGTTTCCTCTTCTTCTGAAAAATATAGAATAGTTATTTGATTTGAAATGACTAATTTCATTTATGAATGATAGGTCTTTGTTGTCATATTCTTCTACTCTCTGTTGGCTCCGGCTCCTCCCCTTATCCTTACTCGGTTGTGTTTTCTCTCTCAGGTAAGTTCTCTGAACACTCAGTGTAATGTATTATGTGAATTATCTTGTTGTTTGGCAGTGGAGAGCCGAGCTCAATAGGATGTGATCTTGTCTGATTGTATGCTGATAATTTAATGTTTATGCATGTGTTTGTCAATATGTGTTGTTTGTTAGTGGAGAGCAGAGCTCAATAGGATGTGATCTTGTCTGATTGTATGCTGATAATTTAATGTTTATGCATGTGTTTGTCAATATGTGTTGTTTGTTAGTGGAGAGCGGAGCTCAATAGGATGTGTTCCTGTCCGAAAGGCTGGATGCTGGTTGTGTGCTGATAATTTAGAAATTATGCATGTGTTTGACAATTAACTGCTACTTGTTAGTGGAGAGAGGAGCTCAATAAGATGTTTGCTACAATATTTAATCTAAGTTTGTATTGATTTACGCTGCAATTTATACAAGCTTAACAATGTTGCAATATTTATAGGTTAATGGTTTTATTTTCTGTTAGAGTTAATAATTAATTTACGAAAGCCTTAGTTTCCTATTTGAGATTCAATATTAATGAGCATGCGTAACTTATCAAGGTATGCATGCTCATTGTATTGAATCTTGAATTGTCCAAGTGGGACAGTTTGGGAAAAAACCTTTTTCACACTCGTACAATAGTCATTTCAATGTTCAAATGCCTTATATACTTGTTGAAATCTCGGTCTGATGCATTTCATTTTGTTCTCCTGGTGCATACTTGATCGCAGTGAATCTCACCGTGCTCGAGTCGTGTAACTTGGAGACCGATGGGAAATGCTGCCGAAATTTTGTCAAGTATAAGATATTTGAATATGGGAATAATTATTAGTAACCGAGTGTGACAAAGGTTTCTTCTCGAATGGGATAGGTTCATACCTTGTCATAAGAACGAGATTGATGGAGTTATTGGAATGCACCGTAATATATAAATGTTATTGTAGGATTGGTCAGGCTATTTAATTGCCAGCAATGGATATTCCGGAGAATCGGAAATGGATGTATCATAGGTTGGATCGGAATAAACGTCTTAGGGAAGAGTATAGAGTTGGAGTGGGTGAGTTTATAGAGTTTGTTGTTAGCCGGGAGAGATTTATACGGCTGGGCGGTGATCAATTGAGGTGTCCTTGCAAAAGATGCGAGTGTCAATCTTTCAAAAGCGTGGATGGAGTTGCAGCCGATCTTTATGAGAAGGGCTTCATGCCTGATTACTATTGGTGGAGTAACCATGGTGAGACGTTGCCTGACTTAAACCCGATTGTGGTTGAAGGTTCGTACTACGGAAGTGGTGACCGGAGGGAAGAATTGAATCCATACGAGCAGATGATAATGGATCATGCTGGACCATCGGTTGGTGTTGTACTAGAAGAAGATGGGGGAGAAGATGGTGGAATGGGTTCCCAATACATAGAGGAGAATCTGAATCCCGAAGCTCAAAGATTCTATGATATGCTGAGTGTTGCACGATCTCCATTGTGGGAAGGATGTCGGACATTATTGTTAATTCTCTGGCGGACATTTCCGAAAATGGGGAAGAAGTTGAAAGAGAGTTAATGGATCAATCCGAGTTGGACGCATCTAGCGAAGGTACATTCCGATCAAGTGATACCGATGAGAGTGAGGGTGAATTTAGTGACGGAGATTCTACTTAGGTAATTTATTTATGTCATAATTCATTGTGTAAATGTCATTCTTTTAGGTAATTTATTTTGGTATTATTTACACTATTGTGTAATCATCTTTTCATTTTTTTCACAGATGGCAGATTCCTCTAGAGGTAGGGGTCGTCGTGGAGGTCGTGCTGCGAGAGTCTCTTCGTCGGCTGACCCACAGCCTTCAGATCGAGACCACCCGACCAGCACCTCTGTGGACGGGACACCTCAGGGTGATGGAGTTGCACCCCCTACCCAGCCTCATGTGGTCGGGACACAGGCTGCACCTTCATCATCCACACCTATGACGATAGGACCATCATCATCATCGGGACAGGAGAGTCGTGGTCCATCCGACAGGAGGATCCTTCTTATCCCCAGGGGGGATAACGAGTATGCTAATTTAATTTTTTAATATATATAAAGTATCGTTAATTTCTATTTACTTGTTTTTTAAATTTATGTACAACATTTATTAATGCTCTAATTTTGTCGACTTTACGCATGAAGGGGCCCTTCTGATTCGATATCGAAGATCCTGCGACGCAAGTTTGATGGTCCATGGCCGACATGGAAGGCCATTCCAGGGGGCCATAGGGATCAGTTGTTTCTTGAGTTTAAGGTAACAATTTATTAAGTTCTTTAAATTAAATTTACATTATATATATGTACACACGAATTTCCTAACAACTGTAAGTTGCAAAAAGAGTATAGGTGGGACTTAGCTTTAGATGCTCTCGTCAGGGACATATTTGAGCATAAAGGCTCACTGATCATGAAGAATCTGACGAACAAGCTGAGGAAGGGTCAGAATAAGGGGAAGTGGGTGGATCCTGAGATCAGGAGGCAGCTGGACCAGTACTGGGCTACTGAGAAGTTCCAGGAGATCCAAGCCACAGCTTGGCGTAATCGAGCTTCTGATGGTGGCGCACGTGCTTGGACCGGTGGGTCTAAATCATCCGCCGCCCACTACGACGAGCTGGTAATACATTAAACTTTTGACTTAATATACTATTTAATTAATTTGTTTTCATTTTTAATTATCCTTATGAATTTAAGATTATATTTTTCAATGCGGAAAAGCACGAAACAACAACGCCCCCCACTGCTATGGAGTTGGTGGAGAGGACGAAGAAGTTGAAGTCGGGGACATGGGTCAACGACAAGGCCCGTAACTATGTTGTAAGCAAAAAATTAATTTAGTGTTTACTTGTAATTTATTATAAATGATTTGTTAATATTGGATATAATTTTAACTAAATCTCTTCAACTATACTTTGTAGGTGGGCTTCAACGAGAAGAAGGACGATGCCATATCACGTGCCTCACAGTCACAAGATGAGGCTTTGACTGGTGATGGGCCCTGCTCTCCTGTCTCCGTCGACGATAATGCCATTTATTTGGAGGTCGTCGGGGGCAGGAACAAGAAGGGGCACGTGTATGGCCTCGGACACCTGGGAGGCGAGTTTATCGCTTCATCATCCGGCACGCCTGCTCCTTCCTACGCCGATACCGTCCCTCAGGAGAAGTTCCACCAAATGCAGGACACCATCACGTAGCTGAACGCGGAGCTTCAGGAGAAGAGCGAGAGAGAGCAATAAATGGCGAACCAGATTGCACAGTTGACTCAGGCACGCCAGTAGCTGATGCAGGCAAGCATCGAGCAGGGTAAGACACTGCGGCTGGTGTTGGAGCAGATGAGGATCCAGACTCCAGTTGCTCAGGATGATGCTCTGACGGTTGTGCCGCCTGCTTCCGCTCCTCCAGTTCCGCCGCCAGCGACTGATGTTGCTACTCCAGAGGACGATCAGCTAGCAGACATCGGTGGTACGGACACTGAGGATGATTGGATTCCTCCATCTCCCCCTCATCATGACTGATTTTTTCTCTCCATATTTTTGACTTTAAACGATTCTTGTACGACATTTTGGATTATTCTTTTTATATATATTTATTATTTCTTATAATTGTATATTTCATAAGTAATTTGGTGTGTTTTATTAGTAATTTTGCTAACGTTTAAAGAAAATCAAAAAAAAATTATTTTAAAAATTAAAATAATAAAAAAAATTAATAATAACCAGTTTAGCGACCGAATTAGAAACCAATAATTCGGTCGCTAAACTTTATTTAACATTTACAGATGTGATATAGCGACCGAAAATCCGTTGCTAATATAGGTTAACAATAACCAAAATTAGCGACCGAACTAGCAACCGATTATCGGTCCCTAGAAATGATTACCCAAAAAATGCGACCAACCTAATAGCGACCGTTTATTATTATTTAGCGATCGTATATTCGGTCGCCATTTAGCGACCGAAATATTATTTCGGTCGCTAAAACCTTAGCGACCAGGTATTCAGCCACCACCATTAATCGGTCGCTAAATTAAATAGCAACCGATTTACAATGTTTAGCGACCGAATATTACGGTCGCTAAACAAGTGTTTTTTTTGTAGTGTTTCAAGCTCCATCTTCATGCAAGCTCCATCATGGTTAATCTTGAGCATTTTAATCATTAATTCCTGCATAACAACACCACAAAGCCGCCTTACCCATTCCAACGTAAAAACTAACCAAAATCAAATTAGAAATGCCTAAACTATATGAAAATGCATGTAAAATGTCAATGAAATATGAGGTGAAATCACATTCATCACAAAGCGGTTTTAGGAAATGTTAAAAGTTACTTGTATGTAACCGAATTCCAGAAACGAGGATTGTGGCATGTGCATATGCTACTAATCTTCGATCCAAACGAGAAATTACGCAACCTATAAGATTATGATAGTGTTGTCAAGGCAGAAATACCAAAAATTGATGAGGAATCTCAGTAACATGTTACAGCGCTGAAACACATAATGCATGGACGTTGCGGTAGACTGAATCCAAATTCACCATGTATGAAGGATGGTCATTGTAAAAAGGGTATCCAAAAGAGTTTTATGCAGAGACTCGACAGGGTAATGACTCATATCTACAATACATAATACGGTTTGATGGGCCAGTAGCTCTAAATAGAAATATTACTATTGATAATAGATGGGTGGCCCCTTATAATCCTTGGTTGTTGTTAAAGTATGACTATCACATAAATGTTGAAGTGTGTAGCAGCATCAAGAGTATTAAATACCTCTACAAGTATGTCTACAAAGGCCCTGATCGGGTTGTAATGGAAGTTCGTAGGGGATCACAATTGAATGAGGTTCAACAATATATTGATGCAAGATGGATTTGTGCTCCAGAGGCATTATGGAAAATATTCAGATTTACCATTTACCAAATGTATCCATGTGTTTAAAGATTACAAATCAACATACCAAATCGCCAACAAGTGCGATTCTATGCACATCAGCGAATCAATGATATACTGAACAATCACCATACCTCCAGAACAATGCTCACTCAATTCTTTGCCCTAAACCGAAGATATCCGCAGTCAAGATATTATTTATATAGGGGTATCCCATAACATTGTTGGTGGAACAACAGTGCTAAGGAATGGTACCAAAGAAGGACAAAACGAAAAGTTATTGGACAAATCTATAGTGTCACCTTCAAAAGGAGAAAAATTCTATTTGCGTGTATTGTTATCTCATTTAAGAGGTCCAACCAGTTGGGAATACTTACTTACGGTAAACGGTACGCACTACCGCATATTCCAAAAAGCAGCTGAACAATGATGCTTTTTAGAGGGAGACAACAGTATTCACGAATGCTTGGTTGAAGCAACAAGTCTACGAATGCCATATGCTTTACAGAGATTGTTTGCTACTATATTAATCTTTTGTGAACCAACTGATGTTCGAAGCCTCTTGGATGAGTTTTACACCCACATATATGGTAGAGGACTATCCTTCATCATCCACTACAAATGGGCCAGCCTTGCTAATATGTTGTTGAGGGATTTGAATGACCTATTGCTTCAACATGGTAAGCATATCACAAATTATAATTTACCTGAATTATCGTTGGACACAACTCAAGGTGATCATGTTCCAATAGTTATATAGGAAGAGCTATCGGTCGAAGTTCCTATTGAAGATTTGAGTTTTTTTGAGAAGTTAAATGATGACCAATTGTTTGCTTACAATACCATTATGGATGTTATTCAGCGTAAGCAAAGTCAGGTTTTCTTTGTTGATGGGCCAGGAGGAACGGGTAACACATTCCTTTATCGTACCTTAATTACAAAATTGAGAAATATGGGTCAAATTGTCTTAGCGACTGCCTCATCTGGTATAGCAGCTACACTATTACCCGGTGGTAGGACAACACATTCTAGATTTAAAATACCATCAACACAGACGAAGGGTCAATTTGCTCCATTAGTAAACAATCTGATCTTGCCAAGCTAATAAGAGAAACAACAACAATCATTTGGGATGAAGCACCTATGACAAACCGATGTGCTTTAGAAGCATTAGACCTCTCATTGAAAGATATTCTAGATTGTGATGCTCCATTTGGGGGAAAAGTGATGATCATGGGAGGGGATTTTCGTCAAGTGCTTCCCGTTGTTCCAAAAGGGACCAAGGCACAAACGATATCTGCATGTATTGTTAAATCTCATTTATGGGCTAGCACAAATGTATTACATTTGCGTCAAAATATGAGTGCATTACAAGATCGGGATTTTGAAGAATTTCTTATGCGGATAGGAAATGGTGTTGAACCTACCAAACATGATGATATGGTGAGGGTACCTCGTCGGATTGTAATTCCATGGGAAGGAGAAAGTTAGATACGCATACTTATATAACAAACATTCCTCCATATAGAAGATCATGTATGGGATGCATCTTATATGGTAGAAAGAGCAATACTTACACCGAAAAATGAGGATGTTCAAAAACTAAATGACATGATTATCGAACATTTCCCAGGTGAAGAGAAAAGTTTGTTATCATTTGATGAGGTCGAATGGGACACACGAAACTTGTATCAACAAGAATATTTGAATTCCATTGCTCCAAGTGGTTTGCCACCACACATTCTGAAGGTTAAAAAGGGAGCACCGCTGATGTTGTTGCGAAACATTGACCCTAAATCCGGCCTCTGTAGTGGGACACGATTACTATGTCGGGGTGTATTTATGAATATGTTGGATGTGGAGATCATAACAGGATCACATTCTGGAAAGAGAGCTTTCTTGCCCATAATTGAACAAAAGACATCTGAGAGTGCGGGACTTCCCTTTGTGCTTATTAGGAAGCAATTTCCTGTAAAACCGAGTTTTGCAATTACTATAAATAAGTAACGGGGACAGACTGTTCCCAATGTTGGGATTTATCTTCCACGACATGTGTTCAGCCATGGTCAGTTGTATGTGGCATTATCGAGATGCATATCTCCATCTGCCACAAAAATCCTGATAAAAGAAGCAAAAATTGAAGGGGAAGATGGGAACTTCACCAAAAATGTTGTCTTCAAGGATATTTTGTTATCTCAAACTCGGGTAATGTCCTGTTACATTTATTATATCTTTTATTTTTCGAAGATTTACCACGTTACACTAATTAAATTATACAACAATCAAATACAGGCTTATTATTTTATCGGTACACGCGGACTAAAATTCAAATAAAACTTCCAATTATTTCAAGATATGAGGACACAACATTTGGGCATGTGCTATTACAAACAAGTAAGTTTTAAGGTGCCAAATTTTTTTACACATTTTTTATATATCAATCAATACACAACAAAAGTAAGAATTGTATATTAGCTATTTTTTAAAATTTATTTGTTTCGCTTTATAGTTTCTTATCCAAATCAATTAAAAGTATATCATTATTTTGATTGTGATGCAGGAAAATGCAAAAATATCTTGAAATTCAATTCCTACATTTCATCTCAATTAAGCTAGATTTGATAATGTCAATTCCAAATAACAGTTGTACCTCAATAATAATATATTTCTTGGATTTATTTTTAATTGGAATATTCATTTTATTTATGTTTACATTTATTCATAACATAGTATTATTAACGTAAAAAAAATATATATATATATATATATTATGTATATATATATATATATAGTGGGGGGAGGGGGGTTGTTCGTGCACGCTTGTGTTTTATTTTAATCAATCACGATATAAACTTTCGAAAATTACCAAACAAAAATATAATATTTACACAAGTGAAAAAAATATTATATATATAAAAATAACATAAATAAATTCGAATAAACGTATTAGAAATACGTAAATGTCTATGTTGCCACTAGTAATATATAATACTTTTAATATATATTATCAATATAAGTAAGTATTAGACAATATATAAATAAAAGGGGGAGAGAGGACAAAATATTTGTGCTTCATCCAATGCACCCTAATACCATCACACCGTGAAACCCTCAGCGAGCCGCATGCTGAATCAAAAACCACAAGGTCCGAGTTGCGGGTTTTAGAACACAGCGCTCAATTTCGAGTGTGATTGTATCTACTTTGTTTATTTGTTTATTTGTTTATTTATGCATATGCATATATCAAGGGCAAGGGATGAGTAACACCCACAACGAGCCGCACGCGGAATCATAAACCACAAGGAAGCGATTGCAAAGCAGGTTAAATTTCGAGTGTGATAGTACTCTCGTATATACTTGTTTCATTGTAAAGCAGGTTCTTCTTTCACTTCGTTTGGATTCTATGGCGAACATAGAGTCAGAGCGACGTCAGCAGTGTCAAAACTCCAATGTTGCTCCCGTACAAAAATATTTACAGACATTACGGAATTTTGTGACTTCAGACAATGAAGGTGAAGCTAACTTAGAATACCCATTAACTTTTTCTTTTGGTATATTTATCTGTTTCGTGCTGAAATATCATATGGGTTGCATTTTTTTTTTTTTTTAAAGTTTAGTTAACTGGCATTCTTTCTAGTTTGGTCTGGATTTAAATTTTATATACCATTCGATTTAATTATGCAAACACCAAGAACTAATGTTATTTCTCTCATAAATTTTTTGTTTTGAAGAAAAATAGCAAGGATGATTTGTTTTTTTTTTTTTTTTTGCAACCATTCTTTGATTTGGATTGGATATGCAATTTGAATTTTTTGACTAGTTCATAGGGGCTCGTAGACACTGAATGTCTTGGAAGGGTGCTATATTGCATATAGACCATGTGGAACTTAGTCACTGAAGTTGAAAAAGGATTAAATTGATCCCTGATGTTAGAAAATGCTGCAAATTGAACCCTCTGTTACATTTTCTGTTAAATGGTCACAGACACCCACGTTACCTAGTGATGGGCAAAATTACCCCCCAGTCTCGAAGATAACGAAGGAGCAAGGGGGGCATGGAGACCGTAGACTTGCGCAGGCTTTCCACATGGTGGCTTAGGCGAGTTCAGTTGTGAAGGGCAGTTGAGCTTGGTTCTGTTTCAGGTTGGCACAGGGTGATTTGGGTGGATTCTTATTTGGTTTGAGTTACAGTGAAAGTTTGGTGGCTAAGTGGTAAAGATGATGGTTTTTGGTGGTAATGGTGGTTGCAGGGGTTGGTCTTTGGATTGTTGTGAGGGGTGGTGTGGGTTTGGATTGGTTTTCGTGGTGATTTTTGGCTTAGAGTTGTAGTAGATGTAAGCTCATGGGTTTTTTTGGGGTATTTTCAGGGAGGAGGTGTAAGCTCAAAAGGAGCATCTCATGATAGTTGGGTTGTGGTTGCTGTTGATGAGTGGTGGGCATTTTTGTCCACTATTTGGTACGTGTCTGGCATATAACCATTTCTTTTACCATTTGACGGAAAAATAATAGAGGGTTCGATCTGTACAATTTACAAACGTCTTGGGTCAATTTACACATTTTTAAACTTCGAAGACTAAGTTGCACATAGCCCTTTTTTCATGGAGGTAAATTGCATTTTTCATTCTATGTATTATACATTATATATATATATATATTATACATTATATATTCACGCTCTCTATTTTGTCTGTAGTGTACATGTTTGAAGACAACATGCCTGATGAAGAATGTGCTATAGTTGATCAATTATGCCAAAATATGGGATTAGGTAGTCAATTTATTGGGTGAGTACTAAGTATAGCACTATAAAATTGCCTTTTTAATTCTGTATGAATCACAGCCACATGTCTGGAATGTAATAGTTGCTAATGTAATGAGTTTGTTCAGTATTACATATTTTTTTCTTGACACTTAATCTGAATTTTGTGTAGGCGTGAGAATGGACAGATATTATCTGTTTACAAAATCAAGGAGGAAGACTCAAATCTGGTATTTGGACATGACTCTTTTGGTTTCATTTCTTCCGGTATTTTTTGTATATACTTGCTTCATTGTCCCTGAGGCTTGATATCCACTTTGTTTGGATTCAGGCTGTTACACCAAAGAAACGGAAGAAGGAAGAGAAGCCAGAGCTACCTCAGCATCAAAATCCCATTGTTGATGAATCCACCCGGATTCGGATTTCCCAAATATTAGAAAGTTTTTTAGCTTCAAATGATGAAGGTGAAGACTATTTGAGAATACCCAAGAATTGTTTTGATATTATTTATCTGTTTCATTTGACGATGTTATACAGGCTGCATTTGTTTTACCATGAGAAAGTTAGTATGGTTCATTGGTCTTTTCTTGACCCTTTTTTCTCATTCTGAATTGGGTGCTTAATCTGGATTGGGTATGCATTTTGGCTAGTTGGTGTTTTTAAATTTCAAATTCTTTTTTGCTAGTTCATAAGGGCTTATAAACACTGAAATTTTAGAAGGATGATTATATAACTCATCAAGAATTTGGATTTCCCACATATTAGAAATTTTTTTAGCATCAAAAGATGAAGTTTTGGCTCATTTAGAATACCTGTTAATTTCTTTTACGGTATGATTTATCTGTTTCTTGTGCAAAAATGATATGGTTGCATTTGTTTTAATTTTGAAAAAAAAACAGCTAGTATGATTCATTGGTCTTTTGCTGAACCTTTCTTATAAATTGGGTGTTTGATTTGTATTGGGTATGCATTTTGGCAAGTTGTTAAATTTTGAAGCTTTTTGACTAGTTCATGAAGGCTCATTGACACTGAAAGTCCTCAAAGGATGGTTATATGGCTTAAGGTTATGCGGATTGTATATAGATCCATTCATGATTTGGATTTTGTCTGCAGTGTACAATTTTGAAGCTAACCTATCTGGTGAAGAACGTACTGTAGTGCATGATTTATCCCTCAAAATGGGATTTAGTTGTTCATTTTCTGGGTGAGTGCTAGATGCAGCACATATAAAATTCCCCTTTTAAATCTGTAAGAAGTAGTCTCGTGTCTCGAAGGGGGGGGGGGGAATCCGTGGGGGGGGGGGGGGGATGTCAGGGGATTATTTTATTTATATAAATTATAAATGTGGTTTGGGGGGGGGGGGGGGGGGGGGGTTGGGGGGGGGGGGGGGGGGGGGGGGGGGGGGGGTGTGGGGGCGGGGGGGGGCTGGGGGGGGGGGGTTGGGGTGTTTGGGTGTTTTTGGGTTTTTGTTGGGGTTGGTTTTTTTTGTTTTTTTTTTGTGTTGGGGTGGGGGGGGGGGGGGGTGGTGTGGGGGGGGGTGGGGGGGGGGGGGGGGGGGGGGGGGGGGGGGGGGGGGGGGGGGGGGGGGGGGGGGTTTTGTCAATGGTATTGTTGCTAATGTATGTGTTTCCTTCGGTTGTAAATATTGCTGTCTTGATATATCGAACCTGCATTTTGTATAGGCGTGGGATTAAACGGAAAATATCTGTTCACAAAACCAAAAAGGAGATTGACACCACTGTTGTGTTAGAGAGTCTTCCTCATCTCACATTCTCTGTGGAGTCAAATCAGGTATTGGGACACTTTTATTGTGCCTTTAAGTCTTGTAGCATTCTTGTATATACCTGTTTCATTGTGCCGTAAACCCTACTTCCAATTTGATTTGATTCAGGGTGGCATGCCAACAGAAACCCAGAATAAAGAGGAGCCGGAGCCACCTCAGCATCAAAATCTCAATGTTGACAAATCCACAAGTATTTGGATTTTCCAGACATTAAAAAACTTTTTAGCATCAAAAGATGAAGGTTTAGCTAACTTAGAATACCCATGAAGTGTTTTTTGCTATTGTAAATATGTTACATGCTGAAATATGATATGGCTGCATTTGTTTTTGACAAACAACAGTTAATATGGTTCATTGGTCTTTTTCTGAACCTTTGTGGATTGAGTAGTTGATTTGGATTAGTATCCTTTTTGGTTAGTTGTCAAATTTTAACCTTTTTGGCTAGTTCTTGTCAAAGTTTGAAACTTTTTGGTTAGTCTGTATTGTAAGGGCTCATAAACTCTTAAAATATTGGAAGGTTGATTATACAGCTCATATCAGTTTGCATGGCTTATCTGGATTGTATATGTATCATTTAATGATCTGACTTCTCTCTGCAGTTTACAAGGTTAAAGCTAACTTGTCCGGTGGAGAACGTTCTCTCATGCATAATTTATGCCAAAAAATGGGGCTTAGATGTAAATTTTATGGGTGAGTGCTAAGTGGGACACGAATAAAATTATACTCATGTCTGGAATGGATAATTGCTATTTGCTAAGGTGATCTGTTTTGCTCAGTTTTCGCATGCTGTTTTCTTGATGTTGAACCTGCATATTATGTAGGCGTGGGACTAAAAGGAATATATCTCTTCAAAAAACAAAAAAGGAGGTTGACACCACTACCTTGTTAGAGACTCTTCCTCATTTCTCATTTTCTGAAGAGTCAAATCTGGTATCCCACTATTCTTTTGGCTGAGTCTTTTTAGTATTCTGGTATGTTCTTGTTTCATTGTCCCATAGACTCTACATCCGCTTTGTTTGGATTCAGGGGAATAAGCAGAAGAAAGATGTTCCAGAACCATATCTGCATCAAAATCCCACTGTTGATGAATCCACAAGGAGTTGGATTTCCCAGATATCAGGAAAAAGGCAGAAGAAAGAAGAATCAAAGTTGTCTCGACATCAAAATCCCATTGTTGATGAATCCATATCGATTCGGATTTCCCAGATATTAGAAACTTTTTTAGTTTCAAAAGATGCATGTGAGGGTAACTTAGAATACCTATGATTTTTTTTTTTGTTTATTTGTTTCATGCAGAAATATCATATGGGCAGCATGTGTTTTACAAAAAAATAAAAAAAATTAGCATTATTATTGACCATTTTCTTATCCTTTCTTCTGGATTGGGTGTTTCATTGGATATTCACTTCGGCGATATTATTAAAATTTGAATCTTTTTTGACTACTTCATCTGAGCTTATACACACTGAACTTTGGAAGGATGATTGTATAGTTTATGCAGATTGTATATTATATCCATTGATGAAATATTAATTTGTTTGCAGCGTACAATTTTGAGGCTAACCTGTCTCTTGAGGAATGTGTTGTAGTGCATCAATTATCCCGAAAAATGGGGTTTAAAGTTAGAAAATCTGGGTGAGTGATAACTGCTAATTTCTAATACAAGTCCACACACAGCCGACTTTTTTTTTCTCCTTTCTTCTTTTGGTTTGCGCTGTTGTCATCTAATTTTCAAACTAAATCACATGAATAACTTATCTATAGATAAAAGTACATCATTATAATCATTATGGCATAATAGGGTCTTAATGTGTCTTATATAATATCTTTGGTTTAGCGGCTGCTCTGCAATCCGCTATACCTCTAGCTTTTTTGGGATTGGCCGCTCTTTACTGTTATCCGGGATTATCTACTAAGCATCTAAGTGCAGCTCATATAATATATTTTTTTTAAAATCTGTAAGAAACTAAGAATTATATTTACGTTTCTTGAATGGAATAGTTGCTTATGTATGTGTTTTGATTTTTGCATATTATTTTCTTGATATGGAACCTGCATTTTGTTTAGGCGTGGGATTAAAGAGAAAATATCTGTTCACAAAACCAAAAAAACGGTTGGCACCACTACTGAGATAGAGACTCTTCCTCATTTCACCTTTTCTGAAGAGTCGAAGCAGGCATTAGGTGGTTTATTAATGCATTATCCACCTGGTGATGAAGAATTTCGAGGAAAGATGATTGGGACTAATAGTGGCACTACTTACCTAAAAGAACAAATGGCAGATGACTTTTTCGGCAGGCCGTATATGACCAAAGATGAAGTTGCAAAAAATTTGGAGGATGTTGCTGCTAGAATGAAGAATCCCTCCGACCTGAAACCGGTCTATTCCCCCCGCCCCCTTATATATGTTTTTTATTGGTTGTATAATTTTGTGCTATTAATCATCTTCTGTATGTGTAGATCTTGCAATTGAATAGTCCTGCTAATAGATGAGTTATATGCTTTCCATTCATGCAGATGATTGAGAAGAGATCTAAGCTTCCAATTGCTTCCTTCAAAGATGACATTGCATTAACCGTTGAATCTCACCAGGTTAATTTAATGCTTTGACTTCTATAAAATTTTCTTTGGACATGCATCTGCGTGATAGATTCGTTGCAGATTTCGACTCACCATAGTGTTATTCTCATTTGATATTTCATTGGCATGTTAATTATATTGAACATTGTTGTGTAAGATGTTGGATTGAAACCTTTTTACACAACAATTTAATT
Source organism: Sophora flavescens (assembly GCA_030762895.1). NCBI lineage: Eukaryota > Viridiplantae > Streptophyta > Magnoliopsida > Fabales > Fabaceae > Sophora > Sophora flavescens. The sequence goes on from CM061062.1 coordinate 155,919,682, forward strand.
TATTTTGAGGATTAGATATTTTCATGTTTTTCCAGTCTTACTACTGTTTTCCACGTGTTTCAAAGCAGGTGGTTCTCATATCTGGCGAGACTGGTTGTGGAAAGACCACACAGGTACCAATTCTTTGCTTTGTCTTTATTATGGTATACATTTATGTAAATTTGTCTGCGAGTCTGTTCTTAAAAATCTTTTTTCTGTTAAATATTTTTATGATTGGTCCATTTGAAATACATGCTTGTGATATGAATTTTCCCTTGAGTTATATTATTGTGCATACTTTTTATCCCAAGTAAAAAAAAGAAAGAATAAAAATGTACACGTTCTCTGGTAAAAGTAAATAGTTTGGATCAGTAGTTGTCGTTTTTTCTTTCATTTGATAAAACATTTGATAAAATATTGAAAGTAATTGGTACCACTGAAGATTATTGTTCATACATGGGCCGAAGAGTATTCGGGCCATGTAGGGGCCTTAACACCGGAGATCACCTGAGCAGATTATTGAGCACGTGGCATAATGACCCTCCATTTATGACATAGGACAAATCGTGGATCGTCCGACTGATAACTAGGATGGGCAATCACTCAGCACCCTAATTTTCCTATCTCCATCATAACATCAGGGAGAGAATCCTGCAACGAGAGTAATGGGGGCTTTATGAGGCCCCATAAGCAGATGCCTATAAAAGCCAGGCTCAGTAGAGGACCTAGGCACGTTATGAAGTCTACTAGTAATTCCATAGGGCATGATAGGTGTGCTCGGAACCTGTAATTCTTGTACGAACAATTATATTATTATATAGTGATTTATATGTTCTCGACAAAACATGCAAGTATAGTTTTCATTCAGAATATTAAAATGTTATTTCCTTGAAAGCTGATACCAGTGGTCATTTGATCAAAATGAAGTTATATATGATATCCTTTCATGTGATCTTGGATTGTTTGAGTCAATGTGGATTGGTGGTGGTGCTGTAAAATACTAAAAACTCATAATCTCATTCTCCATTAGAGATTTCAGAAGTGCTAAATTCTTCTTTTTGCTAATGGATTATAAAGAATAATGGATGTTAGCTTACACCAAACATTGCATTCAAATTAGTGAGCCAAATTTAAACCTAACATTGATTTGTGTTTGTTGATGTGATAAGACACCTGATTGCATCAAATAAGACTTATTTTGTTCGTTTTTGAGTAAGTGAGTAGATGCATAGAATATATAAAAGAATATTTTGGTTTTGATTTTTAGAACATTTAAGGAGAACTTTGATGAAGTGAAAGAGTGTTAGATTTACACTTTAGATAACATTGAGCGTGCAATGCTATATCACCTCTTTAATTCTTTCATAATTTGCTTGTCTATGACAAAACCAGACATCTTGCAGCTTTGCTTAATCCATAGCTGACAAACCAAACAGATGGGAATGTTTATAATAACAAGACAAGGCAATGCGATTTGTTGAATTTTGACAAACAATACTTGCTGACTCTGGCAAATTTGATTCTTAATCTGTACTGTGAGAGTACGGTATTAGTTAGTCACTTAGAGTGCACTGTATGTAGATACACCCCACATGCACTAAATTATAGCTAAGACTAGATCAGATTGTAATTGACCCACACGTGTATCACTACTATAAACAGTAGTTGATCAGATTCATTGAACTTAGACAAATCATATCAATACAATTCAAGAATTGATCTCTCCCTCTTCTCTCTCTCTCTCTCCTCTCTCGATGCAAAACCTTCAATATGTACATTGTCAGTGTTCAAAATTTTATTCCAGGTTGCAGAACATAGGAATAGATGTCACCCTAAAGGAAATCAAACATCTAAAATTATCTTTCCATAGTACATATGCTTCTGTTCAATGCTAAGTAATGAGTAAGTGATGCCGACCGTGCCGTGCTTTGGGATGAGTTAAGGCATTTGGCTTCTATTTTGGGCACATTGTCAGTAGTTCCTCTTATAGATATGTTGAGGGAATATAAATTGGGTAGCTTTGCTTCATTGATGTTGTCTTTGTTCTCTATTTGTTTTATTATCTCTTTTTTAAAGAGGACCCCTTATTCTCCCAACTCTGTGTGTTCATCCTCTCTGTCTTAATGAATTTCTTCTTTTATCAAAAAGACAAAAAATGTGAAACCCAATCTTGCTTTGATATATTGACATTGCAGAATACCAAGATGGAGAGTATAGTATAAGGGGGCGAGAAAGTTTTCTATGAGCACAGACCCAACCCTTCATATTTAGACACAACCAGTAAAATAATGCCAACACATCTTTTTTAATTTTATTGGGTGCACTTTTTCATTTTTCAAATTTAATTATTATTTTCTCTTTCTAATCCTATCTAGTCTCCTTCAACCTTTCATTTTCTAGACTGGTTCTTTTCTCTCACTAACACCCACTCTAGCCACCACGGCGGCCGCCGCTGTTGCAACCACCACCATGGCGGAGTCCAGCAAAAGTTTTGAGGGCGATGGAGTTCATGGTGGAATTGGTTCGGGATTTGAGGGAGTTTGTAGGCATAAGATTAGTGGAATTGAAGGTGCAGATTTGATGCAGATAATGCGGGTTAGAGTTATTGGGATGGTTCTGTAGCCTTGTACTCAGATGGAGATTTTGATTTTTGAGTGTATGACATGTAGCCACGTTCTGGTTGAGGTAGTGGTGTAGCCATGGTTAGATTCTTCAAGAAAGGAGAAAAAAATTCAGATAAAAAATATATAATATAATGGGTCCCATTTTAATATGGTGGCATTTATTGATCGGATGTGTGTAAGAGTGATGTGCTGGGTATGTGCTCACAAGATTTACTCTGAGGGGGCTCTTGGTAAGGAATAACTGTTTATGAATCTTGTGCTTTTTGGTTCTGGTTAGGTTTTATGTTTTTCCCTAGTTACTGTTAGGAACCTTCTTTTTGGAAGATGAAGACCCTAACTATGGAGAGAACCTCTCCTAAATCAAAACAGAAAAAAGAAAATAGATAGGGAAAGAATGGTACAAATGTACCCCAAAGGAGCACTCTCCTTTCACAACTAAATCACTGTTTAGTTCATAAAATATAATTCTTCATTCATATCTTGAAAATACAGAATGACCTCTTATTTATAGGCCTAACAATACCTATCAATACTCCTAACAACCAGCTTATCAAAACTAACAAACTCCTAATCACAACAATTATCTAACCAATCCTGACAGAAATTCCTACTACCAAGGCTAACAGCAAAACAAAAATTCCTACTACTAAGGCAATCCTAACAGAAATTCCTACTACTAAGGCTAACAGCAAAACAGAAATTCCTACTACTAAGGCCCATCGAAATTAAGGCCTAACAATACCACCCTCCTCAGAAAACAACCTTGTCCTCAAGGTTGTAAGCTAAGAAAACTTCGGATGGTAGAATCTTCCTCAAGGCCTAGTCACCCTGGATCATATTTGTGGTCATCTTTCGAGTCCATCACAGTAATCTCTCCCTCATCATTGACTTGTTCATCAGCAGCCAGAATAATCACTCGAAGGCTCTTCTCGGAGCATTTGTGACTTGGTCCAAAAGCTAACCCGCAATGGTAGCAAAGTTTTCCTTCCCTCCTCCTGAGATATTCTTGGTATGGGAGAGTTCGAGATCCGCGGCTCCTGGTCCCCGAAACACTGGCATTCGCCACCAACGTCATTGACGAGGCCTTACTGCCAGCCCCATTTGACAGATTGGAATTGTTCGCACCGCCCCCCATCTCTATCTTGGACACAATTCTTCCTCCGTGATACTGAAACCTAGAATTGTGGTGGTGAGTCAGTGATTCCTCAACACTCCATGTCTCTTCCAGAGCTGTCTCGATGTCTCGCGCGACTTCCTTGGCTCGGGATAAGTCCTTGGGGTCATGTGGACGCACTTGCCCCCGAATGTCTTGCCGCAGCCCGGCCAGAAAATAACCCAACAGTTGTTCCTCCGATGTCATAGACGCCCAGGCCACCAAAAGTTCAAATTCTTGAATGTACTGGTCCACACCCGAATGCTGCCTTAGTGTTGCTAACTGCTCGTATACAGTCCCACGACCATTTTCCCCAAATCTCCTTAGCAGCGCTGCTGAAAATTCATCCCAAGGAGTCTTGGATTTCTGGCGCCAGTACCGAAACCAATGAACTGCAGTCCCTTCCATACTGATGAGAGCCAGACAAAGCTTCTCGAAGGGCTTGATTTGCTGTACTTCGAAAAATTTCTCTGCTCTTGCTAGCCAACCTAGCGGGTCGTTCCCCTCAAAAGTGGGTAACTCCACTTTCTTCATCCAAGAACGTGATGGTCCGCTTCCCTCCTCATCAGTTTCCTCCTCCGTTTCTTCCTCTGCAACCTTCTCTTTCTCTTTCTGGTTAACCGAATTGTCCCCACACTCTGATGGGGTTTTCTTGCCCTTCTTCTCCATGAGAAGATTCTTGATGATCTCTATATCAGCCCGGAGTCCCGCCATGTCTGTTTTGAGTTCTGCCAATTGTCCTCCATGCTCGCTAACACAGAAACACGATTATCCATCGCCATGTTGATCCGGCAGGTCGGACCACTTTGTTAGGAACCTTCTTTTTGGAAGATGAAGACCCTAACTATGGAGAGAACCTCTCCTAAATCAAAACAGAAAAAAGAAAATAGATAGGGAAAGAATGGTACAAATGTACCCCAAAGGAGCACTCTCCTTTCACAACTAAACCATTGTTTAGTTCATAAAATATAATTCTTCATTCATATCTTGAAAATACAGAATGACCTCTTATTTAAAGGCCTAACAAACCTATCAATACTCCTAACAACCAGCTTATCAAAACTAACAAACTCCTAATCACATAACAATTATCTAACAAATCCTGACAGAAATTCCTACTACTAAGGCTAACAGCAATACAGAAATTTCTACTACTAAGGCAATCCTAACAGAAATTCTTACTACTAAGGCTAACAGCAAAACAGAAATTCCTACTACCAAGGCCCATCGAAATTAAGGCCTAACAGTTACTTTACTAAGTTTTAATATTAGGCTTGCTGGTAGATTATTGAGGACACATTAGTAAGTTCTTCATCTTTTTTGATTTTTGGTTTGTCCCGAGTACTTTTGTCACATTATATGAGCCAAGATCTGAAGCATTTCTCATTCTCTTTTCCAATGTCCTGTTTAACTTAATACTAAATATGATTTAGGTCCCACAATTTATATTGGATCATATTTGGGGTAAGGGTGAGGTCTGTAAAATAGTTTGCACTCAGCCTCGGCGTATCTCTGCAATTTCAGGTGTGCAACTTTTGAAAACTTATTTTTCTCGATTTTCCTGTTTTATTTTATAAAATATTAAAATATGTTTTTCCCCTGTATGTGTCTAGTTTCCGAGAGAATCTCCAAAGAGAGAGGAGAGCCTGTTGGAAACAATGTTGGATACAAGGTAATTTTATTTATTGATCTCTTTTAGTAAAGGTTCTGCAGTGCAGTCCTTTTGCTCTGGATTTGAGTCAGTAGACAACAGTATAGACATTTGTTTGAACATTGACTCTTGAATGGACCAATGTTTTGTGTTCATGTGATTCATACACAATTTTTTTTATTGATTACTTGGAAGAAATGCATCAAGTAATTGATGTTATTAAGGAAGCATCATTTCCCCCTTGAATCACAGTTCAAAATGTTGTTTCTCACGCCTTTATATTTTTCTTTCCTTTTGGTGTGGCAACTATTCTTCTATGGAATTTGTGGCATTTTTGTCCTTTAACCCGATGTTGATTGTGCAAATGGTTTTACAAACACTGGTTACGTTCTTTGTTAGTACAACTTTGCTAGCATTTCTCATGGTTTATGGCTTGCATAACATTTACTCCCCCCCCCCTAATATTAATACACTGGCTTATATTTTAAACAACCCAGATACGGTTAGAAAGCAGAGGTGGAAGGCAATCATCAATCGTGCTATGTACTACTGGAGTTCTATTGAAGGTGTTGGTTTCTAAAGGTTCTAGTTCCATAAAGGATGGCATTTCTGGCATCACTCACATAATCATGGTACTTCGTTAGATTTACTTTCTGTACATCTGTACATTAGAGCACAAACTATGGTACTTAATCTTGGGTAAATACTTCATGTTCTTGCTGTTTCTATTCATTGTTTATTCATTTTCAGTTGTTAAGATGGCTGCAAACAATTGTTTATCAAGTATGAATGAGTTCTCAGAGGCATTAGTTAGTAAGAACTTCGCATCAGGCTTGGTAGACTTGAGAGAAGTCTTGATATTATTTGTTGAAATGTGCTTGAATTAAGTTGGCAGAGATATCCCACTGTTATATATAGAATTGGTTTGAAACAAGTTCCTTTATTTATTTGTTTATTTATTTTTCCTGAGGAAAGTGACTATAGCAAGGCGTATCCCTGTCACTGTGACCATGATTACCGTTATAATTGGAAGTTAGACATCGTATTATTTTCCCTTTATTATTATTGAACTTGAATGTGTATTTAAAGGGAAAGCGGAAGCTATGCAGTAGTTTTGTTTAGCTGAAAAACTGAAACTTTGACATTACTAATGAAATTAAAATACATAGCTTAGGATTATGCATGACAGAGTGGCTTGTGCATAGGGTTGGGAATAGGCTAGGCCGAGCTAGGCCCTGATAAGCCTGGGCCTAGCCTGCGTTCCAATCTCGAGGCCTGAGCCCGGCCTATTAGCTTGATATATGCCAATTTCTATGGCCTGATCCTGGTCTGAAAGCCTACTTATCAACAAGACCTTTAAATATGCCTCAACTATAAGTAGGTCACAGTTCTTCAGTTGTAAATAGGCTCGTAGGTCTCTAATGACAAAGAAGTTGGTAGACCTATACTAATAAATAGATCACTAGGCATTCACAAATAAATAGGCAAGTAGAACACTAGGTCGTTACTTTCAAATATTATGAATAATGTAAATAATATATTATAGTATTATAATATATATATTATACAAATATATTTATGTGTGTTAAATAGGCCGGCCTGATAAGTCTTGTAAGCTTAACCTCTTTAGCTATATAGGATTTTTAAAAAGCCTAGACCAGGCCTTTTTACTAAATAGGTTTGGCCGAGCTAGGTCTTAAATAGGCTAGGCCATAGGCCTCTGACAAGTGGCCTGTCCTATTCCCACCCCTAGTTGTGCATTTGCCTTTGCCTCCATTAAGTATGCTGGAACAAATTAGAGGACATATATTTTATCAAAAACAACCCCCCAGGGATGGCAATTTGGACCCTACCCATTGGGTACACGTAATAAATACCCATGATGGGTAGGGTAAATACCCACTTTATGGTTTGGGTCCGGGTAATTACCCGCAAGTTTGAATGGATGCGGGTACGGGTACTCTAATACCCACCTCGCCCCACACCCGCATATATATATATATTGATGATGTTTTACAATATTCATGTTCAAGTCAGTCGACTTTCTCTTGGGGTACAGAATTATTTTTCCTTATCATCTAATGTTTTCAGTACCTCATTATAGAATTTGAGATTCAATAGACATGAAATATACTATATAATTTACATCATTTTCTCTATTTTCTTTCGCTGAATCCAGTACGTGGTAGACTTAGTTAATGGTACATTTATCCATTTTTTCTTTAATTACATTTAGTTTGTCTTCGAGGTACATAGCATGTATGTATTTCATAAAAGTAGATTATTTATGTAAGAATTTAGATATCTACAAAGATATTTTATAGCCATTCCTTAAAAAAATTAGAATAAAGTACAATTTCAATTTATAATCATGCGCTCACCATAAATCATGCGCTCAAGTGTTTAACATGCTGATTTTAATTTTCCGGTGAATTCGTTATTAATATTATTTGTTTCAAGCTTTTCTATAAGCATCTGAGGAACAAAACAACGGAATCTATAATTTGCATGAACATTTACTCAACAAAATGTCAAGAATACCTTATGTTTCACAATTGATTTACTTAACAACTTTTCTACTAATCAAACAAATAAAGTATTAAATAGAAAAATAAACCTAGTCAATATTTTGAAAACATAAAAAAAAAATTATACTTAATTTTATTATTAAGTTAAGAAGATTTAAAAATATCCTTTACAAGTTTATGAATTTATTGTTTCGGATGTTTATTGTGATATTTACTTGTTTTGGATGTTTAATATTTTTATTTAGTTTAATACTTTGGTTTGTAATGTTTCATGAGTAGATTTGAAAGATCTTTACATGGTTTTTTTAATTGAGTTATAATGTTCTTTTTATTATTTATTATTTTTTCTTAGTTAAAGTGAGTAACGGGTGCGTGTATGGGTACTTAGGTACCCAGAGGGTACGGGTAATGGTACTAAAGTTACTACCCACGCTGGTATGAGTCCGGGTATTTTTTTCAAACGCGGGTATGGAGACGGGTGCTATAGTACCCTACCCATTGCCATCCCTCCCACCAAAAAAAAAAAATTCCTTTCTCCTGGGGCATTAGCTAATAGGTGGTTATTATTGAGAGTATAAAGTATATAATTGTTGAAAATACGATCTTTGTAATTAATGTATAGGATTAAGCATATCATATCATATCTTGTAAATAGGAATATAATCTCCTAGATTCATTGTGTAATTATTTCATTAATCCTATATAAAACGGACTCCGTTGTGTAGTTGGAACACACGGTTTCAGCATCTCTATGCCTCTGTTTTCTCTATTTCAACATAGTATCTAGAGTCAGACAGAGGTAACCCTAAAACCGTGCTTCTCCGGTAGACCCACTGTCCACTGGTGAGAAATTTTCTTGGCAAACCGTGTTCCTAATCCAGTTTGCCCCTTCTCCGTTACCGTGACCTCATTCCGGTACTTTTTTTTTGGTCCTTTGCCCTCTGCATCCAAAAACAGCAACCTGCCTCCGTCAGCCGCCCCTTTTTCCGGTGATTTTCCGGCCAACCCCACCACGAGGAGCGCCGTCTCCAGATCGCCCAATCCCTGAAATCCCACCGTCAGCCGTCGTCTCACGCGCCCACGTGCGCGTCTCGAACAAACAGATCACAGTTCCGACCGCCGGCGTGTGGCGGCGCGTGGCATTTCCTTTCCGGACGATCTTTCTAGCGTGACGTTCGTCTTCTTCCGGCGATTCCAACTCTGGTCCACCCATCCCAACCGGAGCAGGGTTGCTACTGACGCAATTTGCGCGCACGTCGTTTCGGGTTTCCAGACACCTTGTGGTTCTATTTTCGGGTCCTTTTAAAGCCACGTATGGCTTTCTCTGGTTCTACCGATCCTTCTAAGACCATTGATCCTGCTAAGACCTCTTCGGCTAATTATGAAGATTTTCTATAGTGGTTTGAGCATCGACAGTCCTCTGGATCCACTGCTTTGGTTGCACATACTGGTAAATCATCTGCTTGCATATCTCAGTCACCCTCTCGTGGTCCTTGGGTACTTGATTCTGGTGCGTCTGACCATATCTCTAGTAATAAGGCTCTTTTCTCCCCTCTTTCTTCATCGGGTTATTTACCTATTGTCACTTTAGCTAATGGTTCTCAAAGCCAATCTCAAGGTATTGGAACTGCCCATCCACTTCCTTCCTTGTCAGTTGATTCTATCCTTTATGTCCCTAGGTGTCCCTTTAATTTACTCTCTGTTAGTCGTTTAACTCGTTCCAATGATTGTTTGATTACCTTTACTAAAGACACTGTTATCCTATAGGACCGGAGTTCGGGACGGACGATTGGCACCGGATGTGAGTCTCATGGCCTTTACCAGCTCTCCACCCCCTCCCAAGTTTGCTCTACCACAAATTCCCCTCCTACAATACATGCTCAGTTGGGTCATCCTGGTCTCCCCAAACTCCATAAATTGGTGCCCAGCCTATCCAAGTTATCTAGTTTGCATTGTGAGTCGTGTCAACTAGGCAAACACACTCGTAGTCAGTTTCCCGCTCGAGTCAATAAACGAGCTTCGTCCCCTTTTGCTTTAGTTAACTCAGATGTATGAGGTCCCTCTTGTACTGTTTCTACTTATGGGTCTAAATACTTTGTTACGTTTATTGATGATTTTTCAAGGTGTACGTGGTTGTTTAATGAAAAACAGGTTTGAATTATTTTCAATTTTTCAGCAGTTTTATCAGGAGATTAAAACTCAGTTTGGTGTCTCCATTCGCTCTTTACGCAGTGATAATGCCCGAGAATATTTATCCCAACAATTTCAAACTTTTATGGCTTTTAATGGCATTCTTCACCAAACGTCCTGTGCTCATACACCTCAACAAAATGGGGTTACCGAATGCAAAAATCGGCACCTCATTGAAACCACTCGGACCCTTCTTCTTCATGGCAATGTTCCATTTCGATTCTGGGGGGATGCTGTTTTAACAGCTTGCTATCTTATAAATTGCATGCCCTGTCCTTGATGACCAAGTACCTCACTCGGTCCTCTTTCCCCATATTTCTCTCCATTCACTTCCGCCATGTGTCTTCGGGTCCACATGTTTTGTCCACAATCTAGCTCCTGGTCTTGACAAACTTTCAGCTCGATCACTCAAGTGTGTCTTCCTAGGTTATCATCGGACCCAAAAAGGCTATCGTTGCTTTTCTCCTACTCTTCGACGCTACCTTATATCGACTGATGTTACCTTTTTCGAGTCTGTCCCTTACTTTGAGTCGACTCCCTCACCTGTCCCTTACTTTGAGTCGACTCCCACACCTCCCGAGCAGCTATCTATCGTCGTTCCTCTTCCTTCGACTATTGTACCTCTCGAGTCTGTCCCATCGGCAACTCTGCCTGTGGACCCCCCAGCTGCTCGACCACTACATACTTATCACCGTCGCCTGCCACCCACCTTTGTGCATGTCCCTGCCGATCCTCCTGCCTGCTCATCCTGCTCCTGAGGCCATGATTGATTCTTCCTCGGCACCAGCTCCTTCACCGGACCCGGCCCTGCCACCTGAATCAGACCTTCCCATTGCTCTCCGTAAAGGTATACGATCTACTCGTAACCCGTCTCCCCATTATAGTGCTTTGAGTTATCATCGCCTTTCTCCTTTGCATTATACTTGTCTTTCTTCTTTGTCGTTTGTCTCTATTCCTAACTCTCCAGGTGAAGCTTTATCTCACCCTGAATGGCGGCAAGCGATGGTTGATGAGATGTGTGCTCTTCAAAGCAGTGGTACCTAGGAATTGGTACCTCTACCTCCTGGGTAGTCTTTAGTTGGTTGTCGTTGGCTTTATACTGTGAAGGTGGGTCCTGATGGTAAGATTGATCGGTTTAAGGCCCGTTTGGTGGCCAAAGGCTACACTCAGATATTTGGCCTCGATTATGGTGATACTTTCTCTCCTGTGGCCAAAATGGCCTCTGTTCGGCTTCTCCTCTCCATTGTTGCAATCCGCCACTGGCCTCTTCATCAACTTGACATTAAGAATGCTTTCTTACATGGTGATCTTGAAGAGGAAGTCTATATGGAGCAACCTCCTGGGTTTGTTGCTCAGGGGGAGTCCTCTACCTTGGTTTGTCGACTTCGCAGGTCACTTTATGGTCTTAAACAGTCTCCTCGGGTTTGGTTCAGCAGATTCAATACTGTAGTGCAACAATTTGGTATGGTTCGCAGTGAAGCTGACCACTCTATATCTGATTGTTTATGTGGATGATATTGTCATAACTGGTAATGATCAGCATGACATACTACAAGTGAAACAACATCTCTCTCATCAGTTTCAGACTAAAGACCTTGGTAAGCTCCGTTATTTCTTGGGTATCGAGGTAGCTCAATCTAAGGATGGTATAGTGATTTCACAAAGGAAATATGCTATGGATATTCTTGAAGAGACTAGACTATTGAACGCCAAGCCAATTGACACTCCTATGGATCCAAACGTCAATCTTTTACCTAATCAGGGAGAGCCATTGTCAGATCCAGGGAGATACAGGAGATTGGTTGGAATATTGAACTACCTCACAGTAATTCGTCCAGACATTTCATTTGCAGTCAGTGTGGTAAGCCAATTCTTAAATTCTCCTTGTCAGGACCATTGGGATGCCGTGATACAAATCCTGAAGTACATTAAAAGTCCTCCAGGAAAAGGTCTCATTTGTGAAGACAAAGGACATACTCAGATAGTTGGATTCTCGGATGCCAATTGGGCAGGCTCACCCATCGATAGGCGATCTACTTCTGGGTATTGTGTACTTATTGGAGGAAACCTGATATCCTGGAAAAGTAAGAAACAAAATGTAGTTGCAAGGTCCAGTGCAGAAGTTGAATACAGAGCCATGGCATTAGTGACTTGCGAACTCATTTGGTTGAAACAGTTACTCAAAGAACTTCAATTTGAAGAGACTATGCAAATGGCGCTAATATGTGATAATCAAGCAGCATTGCATATTGCCTCTAATCCTGTGTTCCATGAGAGGACCAAACATATTGAGGTAGATTGTCATTTCGTCAGGGAGAAGATCCAATCAGGGGACATAATCACTAGCTTTGTCAACTCCAATGATCAGCTAGCAGATGCCTTCACAAAATCTTTGAGAGGTCATTGTATTAGTTATCTATGTAACAAGTTGGGTGCATATGATTTATATGACCCACTTTGAGGGGGAGTGTTGAAAATACGATCTTTGTATATAGGATTAGGCATATCATATCATATCTTGTAAATAGGAATATAATCTCCTTTATTCATTGTGTAATTATTTCATTAATCCTATATAAAACGGACTCCGTTGTGTAGTTGGGACACACGATTTCAGCATCTCTATGCCTCTGTTTTCTCTATTTCAACAATAATGTTCTAAGGTTCTAATTTTAATCAAAGGATATTGCTAGCATTCCATGCTGCTGGCATTCCATGACAGGTTTGAAAATGATGTTGGAATCGTGGTGAGCTTGACATTATATTCTCTCCAGCTTTTTTACAGCACTTGAAGTTGATTATGAAATAGTACAACGTATTCTCAATCTGTTATGAAGTTTAATGTTGATTATTGATAGGAACTGCTAATTTTAATAAGAGAAATAATGGAAAATACTGATAAGGAGCATGCTCCAATTACAGGGAAAAATGCAGAAACTGTATGGAAAAGATTAGAAAATTATTGAGAAGCAATGCTTTCTCTGTCCTGTGGCCTAGCCATCCCAAAACTACCCAAATGATCTGATACCCCTTCACATTCCAGCCCCTCCCTTTTATCCTTCCTCACGTCATTCTCCACCCAATCCCTTGATGCTAGCTGTCCAGTTTGTTCCTCATTTTCCTCTATCTTCCAACTGATTCCTCCACTGCTATACCATGAGTCACTGACCCACTAATTCCTATCTGAGGCCCAACAACACCGCTCCCAATGAGTTTCACCTTGTGTCCTTGAGGGCTCGTTTGGTGGTCAGGATAGGATAGGGGCGGATAGGATAAGAGAGCAGGATAGGAGTAGGATATGATATGAGCAGGATAAGCTGTTATCCTATCCGACGTTTGGTGTCCACTAGATAACCAATTGGATAGCATTGTAATTTTAGTACGAATTTTAAAATTTTCGTTTTTGTTCTGAATGTTTTCATATTTTATTAGATTTTAGTTTTTTATAATTTTTATTTTTTAAGATTATATAAAAAGACAAAATTGTCCTTATAATAAAATTACATATAATATTTTAAAATTTTAAAATATTGTTTAGCTTAAATTAATTTTGTTATAATTTTAAATATTCATTTTTAGTTTTTACTTTACATATAGTTAAATTATTAGAATATTTTTTTATTTATTTTTCAGTTTTTTAAAATAATGTGAAGTAACAAAATTAGCCTTGTGACAAAATAAAAATAATTTTTAAAATTAATTATTAATATTTTTATTATTTTATTTTTTATTATACCTTTTTTGGTAACCAGATTATATTTTATTATACTTTAATTATTTTATATATAAAATATTTTTATACTTTAAATTACCTTATCCTATTCTGTTGGGTTCTAACCCAGCTCCCCCTCAGGATAGAATTTTAATTAGATGGACATGATAGGATAGGTGACACGGTTGGTTTATCCTATCCTGCTGGCTCACCAAACAATAGTTTCAGACAGGATATGATAGCTTATCCTATCCTGTCTCTCTTATCCTGACCACCAAACGAGCCCTAAGGTGATGAATTGGGCAAGGGGTCTCGTTGGAAGCGTCCACCAGGGTCTCATAGTTTGAAGCATGATGACCAAGCTATGCATGAGCATGAAACTGGAGAGCTTCCTCTTTAGGTCAAATTCTCTATTTTTGGTGGCATCTTCGGCCAGAAAATAGTGTCATTGCTGCTATGTTAATGCCACCTGAAAACGTCCTTACTCCAATGCATGATGCCATCAGCAAACATGGGTCCAAATGGCTAGTTTTGTTCACCAAGAGTAACTCAGAACCCACCATCCCCTTTCTATCAAACATGCATTATGATGATTGATGAATGAGATATGCATGAAACACTAACCTAATACTCCTATTGATACTTATATTCTAGGTCAAGTTCTAGTGTAGTACAACTAGTACTAAGCCCTGCCCTTAAAGAGTACTAACATAATAAGACTGTTAAAACAAGAAGAACCCACATATTCTGAATACTGTATTGATAAAAGCACAGTGTGGATGCCGACTACTAGCTATGTTGATTTTTGTAATACCAGGAGTAGAAATATAACTTCAAAATCTGGATATTATTTTCTCGAAGTCCTTGTTGTGTGAAATGAATTCAATTGTCTTAATGTATCGTGCCTTTTAAGTATCATTGCATATCTGATGCATGTCCTGTGCTTCCTTGCCTTAGCAAATTAAATTGCAAAATAAAATGACGATCATTTTTTGTTTAGGATGAAATTCATGAAAGAGACCGATACGCAGACCTCATGTTGGCAATCCTCAGGTATACTATCACTAGCTTTTCAATTTGTAGTGTAGTTTCGTTAAATACAAATATATAATTTGCCATAATTTAATTGATAGTAAAATTGGGTACTAATCATGGGGCTATCCTCCATTTTATCCATTCTTCTTTCTGGGGCTTCTAATGGTTTTCTCCTCACATGACCAAACTACCCAAAGTGAGTTTCTACCATTCTTGGGTAGCTGCTACCCGCCTACCCCCATTTCTCTCTAATGCTTATTCTTGATCTTGTTTTGCATGTCTGAGTATTCATCCATGATCCACAGCAACATTTTCATCTCTACAACATCGAGCATATGCACTTATTGGATCTTTACCTCCTAACATTTGGTACCCTTAAGTATCGAAGGTCATATTGTGCAATAGTATTTTCCTCTAAGTTTGGGATGTACCATTTGATCACAAATAACACTACTTGATTTCTATGGTTTACATTTCCCTTTATTTTGGCGTCATTTTGTATGAATGATTCAGAATACCCAAATTTTGTGTGACTTGTTGTATGGGATGATCTCCAATTTTCACCTCCAAGCTAGTGTTAGCTAGTGTCTTGCTAAACTTACATTCTATGCTCCATTTTACTTGTACTTAATTAGAAACTATGTGCATCCAAAGCTTTTCTCCATAGGTTTACTTTACCATTTGTTCCCTCTCGGCTCCCACTAGGAATATATCATTTGAGAAAAGCATGCATTGTGGCGTTAGCTCTTGGATATTCTCATAAAGCACATTAAAAACCAAGGTAGAAATATTAGGGCTCAAAGTTGGCCCCTGGTGTAATCCTATAGTTATAAGGAATTTTCTATGTCCCCACCATGTGTTTGCACATTAGTATTAATCCCATCACGCATATCTTGATAATTTGAATATAAGCAATACAAACTCCTTATCTAAAACCTTCCACAACACCACTTTTGACACCCTAACCAATACCTTTTCCAGATCAATGAAAACCATGTGTAGATCTTTTTTCATTCTCTAGTACCTCTGTTTTTACTCAAAGAAAGTATATTGCTTCCAAGGTTGACCTACTTGACAGAAAGACGATTTCGTTCATTGAAATGTGAGTCTTTTGTCATAACTTCCATTCAATTACCCTCTCCCATGGTTTGATAGTATGACTAATTATCTTAGACCCTCTTGTTATTAGTACAATTCTATATATTTTCCTTGTTCTTATAAATAGGAATCAAGGTGTTTCTCCATTCATTTGGCATTTTCTTTGACCTAATTATTTGATTAAACATCTTCTGAGTTGGATGACACTTTTCTCCCTAAATACTTCCAAACTTAATTATAGGATTAGCTCAAGGTGGGCCCATGCATTGTA
This sequence comes from Sophora flavescens, assembly GCA_030762895.1. Classification (NCBI taxonomy): domain Eukaryota; kingdom Viridiplantae; phylum Streptophyta; class Magnoliopsida; order Fabales; family Fabaceae; genus Sophora; species Sophora flavescens. The sequence continues at coordinate 155,935,923 of CM061062.1, forward strand.
GACAATGCAATTTCAGGCATGTGAGAAAGCATGTTAGAGATATAGGGCCTGTTTGTTACAGATTAAAAAGTGAGCTTGACATTAAATAATTTAGAGATTATTTTTAGAGCTTTTAAAGAAAAGCATAAGCTATTTTGTGTTTGTTTACAATTTTATTATTATTTTTTTAAAATCAACTTCTGCAATTGATTTTTTCCAAAAGTTAATGAAAGTAGCTTTTCATTTTAACCATAAAAATTATTTTAAAAAAAAAATGATGTTTATGATAAGCTTAAATAAACACAATCAACTCAATAAAAATGATTTTTTACTCAAAAAAAAAGAAGAGTTTTTCATCTAATAATATGTAATAAACACCACCATAAAATCATTGTTGGGCTTCTAACTAAAAGCTCAAGTTTTAAAAAGTTGGTCGTTGACAGGTAATATAGAAGACCACTCATCTAGGATGTTCATTTGGTTTTTGGGACTAATATCTCTGATTTTTGAACTTATATGCAGAGAGATGCTCCCTTCATACCCCCACATACATCTGGTCAGTTCAATGTTCTTATATTTATATCTTTTTTTTTTTCTATCTCATCTGGCAAGTGATTATTTAATTCATAATTTCATATATTATTTTTCAATTTATTACCAATATTTATAACTTTTATGTTCCCTCCCGTTGTTCTGATATCATATTACAGATACTAATGAGTGCTACAATTGATGCTGCAAGATTTTCCCAATATTTTGGTGACTGCCCAATTATCCATGTTCCAGGGTTCACATATCCGGTACCTATATATTATTCTTTTGTGAATTAACTACTACTATACCGCATTTGACTCCAATGTCCTATTTTGTCTTCAGGTCAAAACTTTCTATTTGGAGGATGTACTTTCCATTGTAAAATCCAGAGATCATCTTTATAATAACCGGGTGCTAAGTCAGGAAGAGAAGCTTTCCCTAGATGAAGCCATTAATTTGGCTTGGTCTAACGATGATTGGTGCCCACTATTAAATTGGATTTGTTCTGAAGGAAGCCCAAAGGTCACTAATTATCAGCATTCAGTAACTGGGCTTACTCCGTTAATGGTGTCTACTGGAAAAGGTACAGTGAGCTATATGTGCATGCTCTTATCCTTAGGGGCAGACTGCCATTTAAGGGACAAAGATGGAACAACTGCACTGGAGATTGCTGAGAAAGAAAACCAGCAAGTAGCTGCTGAAATGCTGAAGAAGCACATGGATAATGATTTTTCTAACAAGGAAGGGAAAAATTTACTTGATAACTATCTTGCAACAGTCAACCCTGAACTTGTTGATATTGTTCTGATAGAGCAGCTCATAAGAAAAATATGTATTGATTCAAAAGAGGGAGGTATCCTTGTTTTTCTACCAGGCTGGGATGAGATAAATAGAACTCGTGAGAGACTGCTTGCATCCCCATTTTTCAATGATACTGCAAAGTTTATGGTCTTATCTTTGCATTCAATGGTTCCATTAACGGAACAAAGGATGGTTTTTAGGTGCCCGCCTCAAGGTTGTCGCAAAATTGTTCTCTCGACTAATATTGCTGAAACTGCTGTCACCATTGATGATGTAGTGTATGTCATAGACACTGGGCGCATGAAAGAAAAAAATTATGATCCTTATAGTGATGTGTCCACTCTTGAATCATCTTGGGTTTCAAAAGCAGGTGCCAAGCAACGAGCAGGACGTGCTGGCCGCTGTCAACCTGGAATTTGCTATCATCTGTATTCAAAAGTCCAAGCAGCTTCCTTGCCAGATTTTTGTGTTCCTGAAATTAGGAGAATGCCAATCGAGGAGCTTTGTCTGCAGGTATGTCTTCACTAATTCTTAACTCAAAAGTCTTTGTGCTTCTCATTCTCCACTGTGATAAAATTGTCTACTTTGTTTGCACCAGAAATGTAAATAATAATAAGAACAATGCAGTGACCTTGCATGCTATGTCACAAGTCACACTAATTCTGCCACTTCGACAATTTTGTATTTATGTCAATTCTGAAGACTACTTTGTTTTATAAGGATATTCATTGAAAGTGAATAACATGCCAATCCATGCAAAATGGTTTATAAGGATATTAATTGCTTTGCCTTCCACTTTCAATTTTTTTCCCTTCATTTTTTTGTTATATTCTTGCTTCTTTTATGAAGGGTTTTTGTCCCCAACTTTTGTATTTTCCTCTACTCCAGTTTCTTGTTCTGTCCAACAAAAGAATCACCGGGTATTAATGAATTGATTGTATATTAACACAACTACGAATTTCCCCTCACATTATTTGGTTCTCTTTTTCCCTTTTTATTGTGACAGGTAAAGTTGCTTGATCCAAGCAGAAAAATAGAAGAGTTTCTAAGTAAGACATTAGATCCTCCAGTATTGAAGTCTATTCAAAATGCTATTGCAGTTCTTCAAGAGATTGGGGCATTGTCACTTGATGAAAAACTCACCCAGCTAGGGGTGAAGCTTGGCTCTCTTCCAGTTCATCCATCAACAAGCAGGATGCTTCTTTTTGCTATATTGATGAATTGCCTTGATCCAGCTTTAACACTAGCCTGTGCATCTGAGTACAGAGATCCATTTACCCTTCCAATCTTACCTGATGAAAAGAAAAGAGCTGCAGCATCCAGATCTGAGCTTGCTTCTCTGTATGGAGGTTGTGGTGACCAGTTCGCTGTAATTGCGGCATTTGAATGCTGGCAAAATTCAAAGAGAATGGATCTAGAAGCACGATTTTGTTCTCAGTACTTCATCTCTCCAAGCACGATGAATATGTTATCTGGCATGCGCAAGAAACTCGTGACAGAATTATTTCGAATTGGGCTTGTTCATAGCGATGTTTCAAGTTATTGCATGAATTCCCGCGACCCTGGTATAGTCCATGCAGTTTTGGTAGCAGGGATGTATCCAATGGTTGGGAAATTGCGTTTAGCTAATGAAAGAGGAAAAAGGTTTATTGTCAAAACTGAACGTGACGATAAAGTTCGCTTGAACAGTCATTCCACAATTTATAGGTTGTCGTCTGAGAAAAGTTTTGATTGCTCTTTAATTGTATATGATGAGATTACACGCAATGACTGGGGTATGAACATAAGGAACTGCACCGCTGTTGGACCACTTCCACTCTTGCTGCTTTCCACTGAGATAGCAGTTGCTCCAGTAAAGGATTGTAACGAGGGAGATAAGTTAATGTCTTCTCCTGATGACATAGTTAGAGTAATCATAGACCGGTGGCTTGAGTTGGAATCAACAGCACTTGATGTTTCTCATATATACTACTTGAGAGAGCGATTATTAGCAGCAATTTCATACAAAGTAACCAATACTTTTTTTTCCCCTTACAGTTTCTCCACTTATTTGATAAACTTGTAGCTATCTCATTCCTTTTCTTTTGATCTGCTTGACACATGTTTACATTCTCAGGTGACACATTCAACGGATGTTCTTCCTCCCATCCTAGGGGCCACCATGAACACCTTAGCTTGTATTCTGTCATGTGACGGACTCTCCGGCATGCCACAGACACCTGATGGTGCGGACACACCAACTACTACAATAAATGAAGCCAGTATAGGCAAGCCAGCAACAGAAAAAGAGCAGGTTAGTAAGAATTCAGAAGTATACTCCTGCACAGAGCATAAAAATCAAGATGCACCAGGGATTGGTCCTTCTAAAGTTAGTGTATCTGCATCCAAGGCCATTGAAAATCCTAGTGACCAAGCTAGTCAGGATGCACTAGTAGCTTTGGCTTGCTCCACCTCAACAGAGCAGATGGGTAAGAATCCCGAAGGATCCTGTAATGAGCTTGTAGATCATGATGTGCCGCCTTCTGTAGTTAGTATATCTGAAACCAAGGGTATTAAAAATCCAAGTGAACCACAACCTTGCTAGGGAGAATTTTGCAGCTTTGGATTGAGTCGGATTCAACTACCACAGTGGACTATATTTTGAATGGATGTGCATTAAACCATCATTGTGCCTTTATTGTATAGTCCATTGATCATTTGATAAGAGGAAACATGATGTACCGAATTTCTATTGTTTTCGTGAAGGAAACAAAGTTCCTGACTGGTTTTGGCCAACTACTAGCTGACTACTGAGTTAGTTGTTCTTGTCCTCCTGGATGAATCGGATTGTTAACTAAGGATACTGCTGGAGTGTTTAAACTCCGTAACGTACCTATTCAGTTTGGGCCTTGCCCTTGTATCGAAAGTTTAAAAAACTTGCATTGACAGGAAATTTTTGTTGGGAAATCTTTAACATATTTAGTGAGAATATTACTCTTCATTCCTCAACACCGACCTGCTGCAAAAATTAAGTTTCCACCTTTCGTTGCTTGTTTAATTAATTAATTACCGTAGTCCTTATAGTCAATAGCTTTTAGCAATACATCATCTATGCTTTGTATAATATAATCAATTTGTTTGGAATCTGCTGAAGGTATGAGAATTGCCGATAATAACAAAATCCAGTTCTCCAATGCTTGATTTCTTGTTTTCATTTGCTGAATGATTTTTATTTTAAAAGATTCTTGAAAATGTCTCTTTTTTTTTTCATTTTCAATTTTGGTATATAGTGAACTTCATTTTCAATTTTGGTATAGTCAACTTTGATATATGCTATCAAACATAAATAACTTTCCTTTCAACTCACTTTTGACCAAAATCAATTTTACAAAATCAATTCTTTCTGAAATCATGTTTGTCAAACGTTCATTCAAACACATTATCCATGGGTGTTGCAAGTCCTATGAGCAAGGATCTCAAGCGGCACCACCACTGTCAATGGTGGTAAGCGCATAAGCTTTTAAGCCCGAAAATAAAAGTGAGAAGACAAACCATTGACGAAACTGTAACATTATCCATAGTGACTGTCATCCATTATCTTTGTTGGGTTCAGTAACGGAAGTTCAAAGTGTGATAAAAGTGAGGTGGTAAAAAAAATAAAGCCAAGCCGAAGGGATGAAAATTTAAAAAATACCACCAATTCAATTTATTTATTTTTTTGGTCTGGAGGGTCTTTGACCCCCGCTTCGGCCGGGGTTCGACAGAGAGAGAAATAAAGTCTGGCCAGGAGTTGTTACTGCCAAAGATCGAACTCGTGCAAATCACGAACCATTCGTCCTTAACAGTAGCACATTAACCACTTGTACCCAACTGCTTGGTTACCACCAATTTAGTTTGATAACACTGAATAAAGATTTTTTTTCTTCTTCAATATTTCCATAAATAAGACAATTCCCTACAATATAAAATGAAAACACCCATTTCATTTCCTGTTTTAATTAATGAAAACAGGAAAACACAAATCAAAGATCCCTGTATTCACCGATTCCACCTGATGCAAAATCATGTCTAGGATTAAGTCAGGTTAATTTTATTTTGTATAATGGGAGACTACTGTCATCCCAACGTTGCGATGATATCAGCCCAAATATCTGAAATGCCAGCAGTAAACACGAGTTTTCAGCAGCTTTCTGTACGTTATTGGAGATGCTTTGCTGCTCAGTTTACTTGCATCTATCTTTTATATGCTTTTCACGGTAACTTAGGAAATATATCAGTTATTCAACATCTGACTATGGTCAACGTCTCCAAAAAACAAAGACAAACAAGAAAATGACAGTCAAAAGCATTCCTGCATACTTGATCCATTGGTCGACACGATTCCGTCTCTCAATTAGCCTCAAAACAGAGTTTGAAATCCCCACTGTGTTGAGGATGTCCCATGCTTTTCGATGTGCTCTCTGCACCCAGATATAATTCAAATAAAAGGTGTATCAGCAACAATACGTCTGGTTTAAATACGCATCACTAACCATCTGGATAACTTCGATAAAAAAAGAAGAAGAAAAAAACCAAGACTTTCATCAAAATGACCAAAAAAGCCAATCCGGAATAAGTGTTCTATGACACACCAGAAGGTGGTTGAATGTTATTAATCCTAAATATATAATCCGCCATCCACAAGAAAAAGAAATGATTATAGTTAAACCTAAACGATAGCATCGAAGTGTTTGTTGTCATATCTATCCAGCTATCAAGTATTAACCATATACTTTATTTGTTGACACATGAAAGCAGAAGGGAAAATACCTTCAAGCGTTCCCTTTGCCCATGTATTGAAGAAAGGATGGCCTCCCCAATTGCATTAGCATTTTCCAGCTCCCGAGCTGAACTACGAACTGACTGCATTGCTTGTGCCTCATCGTCAAAAATTCTCAACACGTGGGCAGAATCCCCGTTCTAGCACATGAAATAAAGTTGTTATGTAGCAAAGAAAAAAAAACAATAAGCCACTAAACCAGAGTATGACAGAAATGACATACAGCTCGTCCCATCAATTCTGCTCTCTCTTTAGCTTCTCTCATCCGTTTCTGATTCCTTAAGTTATATTTATCCAAACTTTCTCTCAATGATTCAGCCTCTTCAGCTATTTGTTCCACTTTTCTGCACAACAAAACAGAGCCACCTCATGAAGATGCTATAAACTATAGGTTTGGGCTAAGGTGCACCATCCAATTGGTGCACCACCCATGTGGCAAGTTTTTTGGCCAATGAAATTGCAACATGGGCTGATTAAGATTTCAAACTCAACCATATATTTGGGTGGTTGAAAAGTCAAATGGCCACATGTACAATAGATTGGTGGAGCTCTTGACATTTGGGGTGGTGTAATGGGTGGTGCACCACCCACAATAAGCCAAATAACAGAAACCAGGGGCATATTATAATATATAAGTATAACTGGAAGGAGAAACAAATAAAGATATAGATTTTTTTCTTGCTAAAAAGGGATAAATAACAAAAACTTTTCTGTGTGTGACAATTTTACTTTTACATGACATGACCAAGCCAAATAAGCGTCTAATGACAAGAAAGATTTACTGACCAACCCATTGTTGCTTTGTTCGGACTCGAAAAATAACACTACTTTGGCAAAGTTCAAGGAAAGATCCGGAAATAAACTATAGTCCATAAGATTGAGAATGACATTTCAATGGTAAAAAGGTGTGTAAAATTAAAGCTAGTCTAAAGTAGAACATGGTTTAGGTTTCATCCAAAGGGAAAGGACAGGTCAAGAAAAATATTATGATGTTGATAGATACTGGCTAAGATTAGCAATAAAATGAATACTATTGATAGAAAGAAAACAAGAACTCTCCCTCGGTTCTTCGACAGGCCCAATTCTCCCAGTTCTCCAAAATTCCCAAATGAATTCCTGCCTCCCTTACTCACCAACACCTTTGTGTTCTTCTTTAGTCTTCAGCCTGTTCACATGCACAAGCTTCTTCCTTCTCAAACCACCAAGTAAACATTCTTTGGGGTTAGGGTTCCCTTTTTGGGTATCAAATTTGGGGATTTTGTTTGGGGTCAGGGTTTATATTTGGAGACACAAATTTGGGGATTCTGTGCCTTTCTTCTTCCCTACATATCTCTTCAAGACTCTCGCTTTTCTTCATCCTTCAAATGATGAACTGTTCCCATGAACTTTTGGGAGCTATGATACCAATTGATGGATACCGGTTCAGATTTAAGAAAAATGAATATTATTGATAGAAATAATACAAGAATTCTCCCTAGGCTCTTCAAGAGGCCCAACTCTCCCAACTCCAAACTTCCCAAATCAATTCCTGCCTTCAATTTCTCTACCTCTATTTATAGAATCCTAACCAATTACCCAACTCTTCAACTTTATTAACAAGGCCTAATTGGAGCCCGGACCTAACAGATGTATACCAGTCTAATTTAATTAGTGGTAGCGAGGTTGTTGATTAGCATTACAACAAAGAGGAAAGCAAAAATTAACATGGTTAGCACAGAATGAGAAGGCTCAGGCAGAAACAGAGAAACAATGCACACACTTCACTCAAGTTCTAATTATTTAACAATGATAATTTGACAATTGAAAAATCTCAATTACTAGCACATAACTGAATATCTTTACATACTAATGGTTTTCCATTCCACAAAAATAATTGTCATTGAAAACTCCAATAAAAAGAAACTTGGTACATGGTATAAGACTCCTGCTACAGCTATGACAATATGCATCTCAGTTAGGATATGCAATATCCAGTTATGTGTACACTAGAGTGTAGAATTTATGATAATAGATCAGCGTATAACTATCACAATCATAGTCATCCCCAAACTTAATATAATTTTAGCTTGAATAAAACTTAAAAACTTTAGATATTTTTCTGAAATCCACAATGAGAATCAATGAAAGCAACGGAAAATAGAGAAACAGTGGTATAAAAAAACATTTCAGAAACAGAATTAGGCAGCATAAAGTATAATTCCCCTAAAAAGAATTACTCTATGTTTCAAATGCACATTTACCTGTATGTTAGTTGATGATATTAAGCAACTGCATTATGCACCAACTTTTCCTGAAAACACGCTAAGGCCTTCAATTTTGCTACTACATTACGAACTATTGATAATCTATAATCCCACTTCACTAGTTCACCATCCAAAGATAAACTGTATTATCACAACATTATGCACACAGCACACAGCACACGTTCAGCAGATAGTGAATTGAAAATGAACCCCTCATGCCAAAAATGAAATTTTGATAAAATTCAGCATCTCTGCACAATGAATATTCTTCCCCCAATTCCAAAAGCGCAACACAGAACTTTATAACATTATTCGCTGAAATACATTCTATAATTCGATCCAGAAACTCTATAAAAGCCACAACGAAAAACAGTACCTAAAAAAAAGAAAGAAGAAATTTCATCAGAAACAGATAACCATCGTAATATATTATCGGGAACTCGATGAAAACGGAACAGTATTACGATTTAGGAAACATAGAACGAAAGCAACGTAAAAAAAGGAAATTCACCTTTTCCAGAGATCACGCTGTGGTTTGGCAGCGACTGATCGCCAGAGGCGATCCATCTCGACACAGAGGGATTGGATCTGAGTGATGTCCTTCTTGACGGCGAACGCGAGCTCCGAGTCAAAAGTGGCGGCGGAGGTCGAGTACTCGAGACGCTCGAGGCGTTCGAGGCCGTCGCGAGACCGAAGCAAGAGCTTCTTCGCGCTTTGGTGAACCTCTGAGAGCGTTCCTCCGCCTCCTTCCATGGCGGTAACGATGGTGGTCGTGATGGTGTTGGTCTCTTGAGAGTTCGCCGGACAGAAAGAGAAAGCTTAGCGATTAAGTACGGTGAGTCTCGAATGAGCCCGTTTAAACTTACTAGCTTTTGTTTGTTAGAACAGAAAATGAGAAAGAGAAAATAAGAAGAAAGGAAATGAGGAGAAAATATATTTTTTATTTGTTTGGTGGAGAAGAGAAATAGGAAAGAGAAAAAAAAAATTGGTGGGACCCACCTCAAAATTTTTTCTCTCTCCATGTGAGAATAAAATAGAAGAGGAAGTGAGTGTTTCATGTAAAATGACTTTTGTATCATTCTTTTTGGGTTATCATTCAATTATTTAATAAACTTAAATAAATTGGATTAAATTAATCATTTATTTAATTAAATTAAATTGAAATAAATAAAATAATTATATAAAACTAATTTTTTTTAAAAAAATAAATTAAATCAGTTAAATTAATTTAAATTATTTGATTAGTTAAAATAACTTAAATCAATTAAATTTAAATATTTTTATATTGATTTTTTAGTTAAGGATATTTTTGTCTTTTAAAAAAAATTACTTTTCTCTCTTCTTATTTTCTATTCAACCATACAAAAGGGAGAGAGAGAAAATACCTCTTTCTCCTCTATTTCTCTCCTATTTCTCTTACACCAAACAACACATAAAATCAATTATTTCTCACCATTTTCTCTCTTCTCATACTCTTTCTCACCTCTTTCTCTCTTCTCCTTTTCTTTTCACAACCAAACAAAGCTGTAATTACTAGAGCAACAACCCGGATAGGAGCAGGATACAAATCTCATATATCAAAAAACGGCCTACCCCCTAGGGGTATTTTAGTGATAGGTTCTATTGGAACTGGACGATCCTATTTGGTCAAATACCAAGCGACAAACTCCTATCTTCCTTTCATCACAGTATTTCTGAACAAGTTCCTGGATAACAAGCCTAAGGGTTTTCTTATTGACGATAGTGATGATAGTGACGATATCGACCGTGACCTTGATACGGAGCTGGAGCTTCTAATTGGAAGATCTATCTCGTGTCTGGTACTGCATGGTTTCACACTGCAAGAACTCTGAATCATTCTCTTGAAGCTTATCCTCTTCATCATAAATGATCCGCTTGCCCTGAAATGACCCGGCCCAATAGGGAAATCCCAATTCATTGGGCCTTTCGATACAATCAAATAGAAAGCCCTAAGAGCTCCATATTCTAGGAGCCCAAACTATGTTATTGAATAAATCTCTAATTGATAAGGTGATAGGTGAAATCACCAAAGGGGTAACTACTCATTCTTCTCTTAGGAATGTATGTCATTTTATGTCTTTTGTGTCTCAAGTTGAACCTAAGACAATTGATGAGGCTATCGTAGATGATGAACATTCGGTAATCGCTATGTAAGATGAATTAAATCAATTTACAAGAAATGATGTATGTCAACTTGTACCTAAACCCAATAATAAAAAACTAATTGGAACTAAGTGTGTGTTTAGGAACAAGTTAGATGAAAATGTTATAATTGTTAGAATTAAAACAAGATTAGTAGCCAAAGGTTATAATCAAGAAGAAGGTATAGACTATGAGGAAACTTATGCACCCGTTGCTAGGTTAGAAGCTATTAGATTGCTTCTTGCTTTTGCATATCTTCTGGATTTCAAGCTCTATCAAATGGATGTCAAAAATGCTTTTCTTAATGGTTTAATTCAAGAAGAAGTTTATGTAGATCAACCACTCGGTTTTGAAAACTTTGAAAAACCAAATTTTGTTTTTAAACTTAAAAAGGCTCTCTATGGTTTGAAACAAGCTCCAAGAGCTTGGTATGAGAGACTTAGCAAATTTATTTTGCAAAAAGATTTTCAAAGAGGGAAGGTTGACACTACTCTTTTCATTAAAAAGAAAAAGCATGATATTTTGATTGTTCAAGTATATGTTGATGATATATATTTGGAGCTACTAATGAATTTATGTGCAAGGAATTCTCTAAGCAAATGCAAGGTGAATTCAAGATGTCTATGATGGGTGAACTCACTTTCTTCTTAGGGCTACAAATCAAATAAGTACCTAGTGGAACTTTCATCAACCAAGCCAAGTATTGCAAAGAACTACTCAAAAGATTTGGCATGGACAAGACAAAAGAAGCCCCCACACCAATGGGCACATCCTCCTATCTTGACAAAGATGAACATGGTAATCCGGTAGATGTAACTAAGTATAGAGGTATAATTGGCTCTCTACTTTATCTTACCGCTACTAGACCGGATGTAATGTGTAGTGTATGCATGTGTGCTCGATATCAATCAAGTCCTAAAGAATCTCACCTAACAGCCATAAAAAGAATAATGAAATATTTGTTAGGTACAACTAATGTAGAACTTTGGTATCCTAAAGGATTTAGTTGTAGTTTAGTTGGATATTTGGATTCAAACTTTACCGGATGCAAACTTGATAGAAAAAGCACTAGTGGAATGTCATATTTTTGGTAATTGCTTAATATCATGGTTTAGTAAAAAGCAAGTAAGTGTTGCTTTATCAACCGCCAAAGCGGAATACGTTGCGGCCGGTAGTTGTTGTGCCCAAATTCTTTGGATGAAACAACAATTAATTGACTATGGAATACAACTGGACCAAGTTCCAATTAGACGTGATAATAAAAGTGCCATTAATCTATCCAAGAATCCTATCCAACACAATATGACCAAACATATTGAGATAAAGCACCATTTCTTAAGAGATCATGTTCAAAAAGGAGATATTGTTCTAGACTTTGTTAAATCAAATAAACAATTAGTCGATATCTTTACCAAACCTTTGCCTAGAGAAAACTTCTTTTATTTAAGAAGAGAACTAGGGATCATAGATGAAACATATATTGATTGATCTTATATGCTATGATTGTTTGGATGCATGTTTGTTTGGCTCATATCATGTATATATTGATCTTTAATCTTATATATATGTGGTTTGATCTCTGGATGAGAAATATATATGAATATATGTGAAATCTATGTGAATTTTGCTCTCTGTCCAAGCTGTATTCGAATACTCAACAAAAATTCTATGTTTTTTGGGCGGTATTCGAATACCACTTGTAGTATTCGAATACCAACAAAAATCTGGTCCTAATGTTGAGATTTTAGTGTTCAGAGGGTACATTTCCAGTTTAATGATGAAGAGGATAGTGATAATGATGATATTTGATTTCTTTAGTCCTTTTTCTATGCTTTTATTATGCTGGTTAAATGCATAACCTTTATATGAATACAGTTATCCAAACAGTAGATCATGTTCCTTTAAATTTACATGAAATGCAATTAATATGCAAATTAAAGATGATGATGAGAAACGATTTCTCAATTTTCTCTGATTTTATTCTGGACCTCTGTTATGTTACTTTTATGACGCATGTTTTATACATTTCAAATGATTGTATTTTGTACACAAACAGAGGATGAGTAGTTGGTATACAAACTGACTTTGATAGACTGATGTGTGATGGATGTTTGTATGCATGCCTTGAACTTATTTGATATTTTGATTATGCATGTATGGCATCCCTATTATCTTTATTTATGAATATTGTGTCTTTTCTCTCCAAATATTATATGCTTTTTGATAATGCCAAAGGGGGAAGAAAATGTGTGCTTTTGTGTTTATTTTGCAGGACTCACTACTTTACTCAGAAGGAGTATTAACAAAAATCATGATACACTTTATTCACAAGTTCAAATTCAATCAAAACCTTATGATACAAAAGCTAAGCAAGATTCAAGTTTCATCAAAAGATCAAAAGAGTTGTCATCATTAAAAAGGGGGAGATTGTAGATGATGATGAGATAAAGTCTCAAGTGTGCTTCCGTGAAGAATATCTCCTCCTATTTTCAAGATTGAAGAAATGAAGTGTTTTGATGATGATATAGCCTTTAGATGTCTAAGTTTACTTTAGTAGGTTTTGATGTATGTCATTATGTAACTTAGTTTGATTAGATGGCTTAACAAACTAAAAAGGTAATAATGCTTCACCTAAAAATAGAAATCAATTAGAGCTACTATAAAATGCCAAATGATGAAAAATATTTTCAAAGTATATAAGTAATCAGATACATAGTTGTATATTGGTCTACTTTAAAAACGTGAAATTCCTTCAAGAGTATTCAAATACCAACTCATGTATGCTATTACTCAAGAATTCTGGCAATTTTGAGCAGAGTATTCGAATTCCCCTGCTTGGTATTTGAATACTGTAACATCCCTGATTGCTTTATGGATGGATGATTGTCCCCACAAACCATAACATCCCCGACTGCTTTATGGATGGATAACTGTCCCCACAAACCAACACGGATCTTTTCAGACTTCCTGAGAAAACTTCCCAGGAGGTCACCCATCCCAGAATTGCTCCAAGTCAAGCACGCTTAACTGTGGAGTTCTTAAGTGATGGACTCCTGAAAAGAAGATGCATCTTGTTAGCATAGGTAGTATCAATCAATTCATATAAGTTATCCTCAACTATATAGTCCCATACTTACACAGTCTCAGGATCCTTCTCATTCATGTGTGCAATCGGTTCATTCATGTATCCTTCCACCTAGAAGCCTGCCGCTCCTTGTCCGTGCCTTCTTGCACCGTCGACCACTCCCCGTCCTTGTCAACCCCAAGTGTCACAAATACCCTTTGTTCTGTTAAGGTTGTTAGCTTCTGTTAACAGAGAGTATTCAAATACCGTGTTAGAGTATTCAAATACTCACCTGAAAAATCAGCAAACTTCAACTTTTTTTTTATCTCCAATTGAAGTCTATATAAAGAGCATATGTTTAATAGTTTGGAACATGAAATCATATACAAAAACATACTGTTATAATACCAAAATAGAGAGCCATCTATTCATTCTTTGTTACAAGTATCTTAGAAGCTTTTCAAGCTTTGATACACAAGTGTTGTGCTAAGGAGTTTCTCTTCTACTCAGTTGTATTTCTGAGTTTTGTATTGGGAGTTTGAATCCCATAGTGAATCAAGAGTGAGGTATCTCTTGAGTGGTATAAATCTTTCTTGGTGAGGTATCCATCAAAGTGACCATTGGTGAAAAATCTTTGTTGGTGAGGTATCCAATCAAAGTAATGGTGAGGCATCCCTTTGTGAGTTGTTGGTGAGGTATCCAACAAGATTCAAGAGTGTGGTATCTCTTGAGAATGTGGTTCTTGTGGGTGAGGTATCCTACAAGAGGAGAGTGACTTTTGTAAGGACCGTGGTATCTCTTGTACCAACTTTGTCATAGTGAATTTCTCCAAGAGGATTCTTGGAGACTGGATGTAGGCCACTAAGGTTGTGGGCCGAACCAATAAAATACTTGTGTCACTTTCTCGATTCCTACTCTCTTTACTTTCTTGAAAATTTTATTATCCTATGCATGTTCATTATGTTCCATGCTTATGGTACTATATTGCATGATTGTTATATGATACTTTCTCTTAGCTTATGCAATTGTATATGTTTCTTTAAGTGCGTTCTTGAATTGGTATTACAATTGTTTCTTGCTTTAGTTTCAAGGAAAATTTACTCTCTTGCTACCCCATTTGAAAAAGGGAATATAAATCTTGTTTTTCGAAAAGTTTTTTAAAAGGTCAATTCACCCCCCTCTTGACTTAGAACCGTTTCGACATCTTACATTGTCATCAACAAAAAAGGGGAGAATGTTGAGACCTGATAAGTCTGGAACACATTTGATGTGTAAATCTCTAAGTTTTGATGATTCCAAATATATTAAGTAAGATTATATTGAACCATGTGAAATTACTGATAAGACTGTCTAAGTGCGTAGAAAATGGACTTAAGGTCACTTGTCTAAAACTGACTCGTCTAAGTTTTACAAAGATGTAGTTTTTCAGACTTGTCTGAAAAACCACTCGTCTACAAAAATACAGCTCAGTCAAAGACCAAGTCTACTCTCAGTCAGAGGATATGATCTAGATAATGACATGGTAAAGGTCAAAATTCTGAAAGATCATCAATGGATCACTCATCTGAAAAAGACTTGCTCACCCGTCTATTTCTGGATCAATGCACCCGTCTATTTCTGGACTTTACTGCAACCGCCTAATTGTCAGAATGTTAGAAGAAAGTCCAAGTCAACCTTATTTGAAAAAGGTGCCTTCTTTAAGGATCTCGAAGACCTCTGGACAAAAGCACCAAGCACAAATAATAAAGAAATCATTCTTTCTAGGTTTTAAGGAATAAACACGTTACCTCTGCACCAAGTCAATAGCTTTTAGCTATTTTGAGTACAAAGTAAAAGTACTTCCAAAAGGTGAACTGCATGTTGCATTGAAATGGGAAAGTTCTCAACTGCAAGTACAAAAGCTCAGCTACTACAACTCTGAAACAATAACTGCTCAGAACAAAGTGTACTCTTGGTCGCATATGTCAAAGCTCAACGTCCCTAAACATTTAATGCTTACTCAGAACGACTCTTTGACATTAATGGCGTCCTAGAAGTTCAAGTTAAAGGAACTCACTTTCTGGAGCTGTGTCTAACGGATCGAATTGATTGAAGCCTTTGAATAGTGCAAACCTTGAAGATGAAGTGACGAGAGACTCTGCGCATATTCAAGAAGCATTTACCCTGCTCATTTAATCTTCATTCCTTCATTGATTATCTTTTCAATCATTTGATATTAATTCATAGTCTTTCATTCTCACATTAACTCCACTCCCTTAGTGTTACTAGAAAGACTTGCAAAGTTGTCTTAAATACTCAAAACCTTTTTACCCTCTGTTGTTAAGCCTGGAGAAGCTAGGTAAGAAAAGAACACTTGTTTGAGGGTGAGTCAGGAGAGTCTAGGTGTGAAAAGAATACTTGTACTGTAATCTGATCAGTTATAGTGAAGAAACTTAGTGCTGCCAAGAACTGGACGTAGCCCTGTTGTTTTTGGGGTGAATGATAAGCCTTTGGCTTATCTAGTTTTATGACTAGATGAACTAGGGTTTATGTGCCAATTTATTCGAGTTCACTCTCGTTTTCGCCCAAATTTGCCTTGTTTTGTTCCTAAGTTGGACTTTGACTCGTTTTGCGTCATGTGTGTAGTTTTTAGGTTATTTTGGATAGAATTACGCTTGTGGTTGCTTGTGTTGTTTTCAGGTCCATAAGTGAGCTCTAAGAATTAAGGAAAGTCAAGAAATAGTGGAGATTGCCATTCTGGAGATTCTCGCCCCGCGAGAGTTTGAAGACCTGGGAAGACAGAGACCATCACGGCCTAGCCGTGATTTACATCACAGGGCGTGAAAGGAAGGTTCGCGTCGCGAGACGTCCTTCGCGTCGCGAGTGTGTGAATTCCAGAAAAGTACCAGAGTCAGAGACCATCACGGCCTAGCCGTGATTCTTATCACGGCCGTGACCTAAAAGCCATACAAGTCAGAGACCATCACGGCCTAGCCGTGATATGTATCACGGCCGTGACCCAAGATCCACACAAGGCAGAGAACATCACGGCCTGGCCGTGATTCACATCACGGGCCGTGAAAGGCGAGCTCGCGTCGCGAGACATAATTCGCGTCGCGAGAGTTCGAATTCCAGAAGTGCACCAGAAACAGAAACCGTCACGGCCTGGCCGTGATGGCCGTCACGGCCGTGACGCGTGGCCTCCTTATAAATAGAGCAGATCAGAACAGAAAGAGAGGACTTTTTGGATCAGAATTTTCAGAGACCTTTTGTAATCCTTATTCTGGGGTTTCTTTTCTTCTTCTCCTCTCTCAATTCTTAGGCTTAGGATGAATTCCGATTGTACGTGCGTTGTTGTTACGGACATGAGGAACTAATCCTCTTGTCTAGGGGATCGATGAAGCCACCCATGGCGGCATAGTGTTCATGTAATGTAACTCTCTCTCCTTTAATTCAATTATGGTTTTCCAATTCTGTTTTCATTGTGTCGATTATATGCTAGCGTGATCGACTAGTTAAACGTGTTGAGGCCTAGCGGCGATTCGCGTTTTAGAACTTGAATTGGGAACATCGGTCGAGTATTGCACGAGAGTGAATAGGAGATCGATGCAACCTATAGGGAACAAGAATTAATAGAATTCGAGATTAGGGTTAAGAGACCTAGCAAGTAATTAACTCAAATCATCGAATACGTCCTAATGAGCACGGAAGTGGATTTAGGAGAATTTAGGGGTCCCGGTTGACATTAAAATTGAACCTAGGGAGGAGAGCAATATCACTCGGGTACTTTGCATGATTGGCTAGGTGGATTCGAAACCTTAGATGCTTTTATTTCTGAATTTAATCACCATAGCGTTATTTGATTTGATTCTTGAAATTGCGATCTCAATCTCTTTCTCTCAACCACCTTCTATTGCTTAACCAACGTATCGAATTTCTTGACAATTTAGTCGAATTGGTAACCCAATCCTTGTGTTCGACCTCGGTAGAATCTTACCGTGTTTTTATTACTTGCGACGACCCGGTACACTTGCCGGCGTCACAACAAGTTTTTGGCGCCGTTGCCGTGGATTGGCACGACCAATTTTCCTGATTTTTAGGAAATTCGGCTGTTTGGTTAAGCTGACTTTTAGCTTTATTTTCTTTTATTTAATTGCCATTATTTTTATCTGTTTCTTTGATTCCACTTGGTCTTTGCCTGTTTTTGTATGCGAGGTACTCTTCTACAAGAGGACTTGCTATTCGATTCAGAGATCACCAGGACCGAGAGGCAGTTAAGAAAAGAGGCCAGAGAAAGGAAGAGGTTGGAAGCAATTAAAATAGAAGGCATGGCTGAAGAAAATCCTCCTCCTCCTCCTCCTCGTTACAAGCCTCTCTTTGAGTACGATCTACCAAGCTTGGTAGATTGTGACTCTTCTATTGTAAGGGGCAACCTGAACACAGGCTCTTTCAGAGTGGAAGCCTGTGTCACATACCGATCCGGGAGAATCTGTTTGATGGGAGTGGCAAACAGGACCCGCATAGACATATCACTCGCTTCCTGGAAGCTTGTGACTTGCAGAAGACCAGGGGAGTCTCTCAGGATGAGTTTCGCTTGCGGCTTTTCCCTCTTTCTCTTAGGGATGTCGCTGCGATTGGGTTGACACTTGGATAGGAACAAAGATCGTAACTTGGGAGCAAATGGCACGAAGTTCCTAACCAAATACTTTCCTCCTCAGAAGGCGGCACAAGCAAGAATAGCCGTCACTTCATTCAGGCAAACGGAGGATGAAACATATAATGAAGCTTGGGAGAGGTACAATGGTTTGTTGAGAAGATGTCCCTCTGCATTCTTTGACCCCGTTTCCAAAGTACAGCACTTCTTTAATGGGTTGAGGGGACGCTATCAGATGAACTGTGATGCCGCAGCTGGCGGTTCTTTTGTATATTTATCGGCTGAGGATGGATGGGCACTGTTAGAGAAGATGTCATATAATGATTACAACCGTGGTAGGGAGACCTCGAGTGGAATCAGTTCTGGGACAATGGAAGCCATTTTAGAGCAAAACAGACTTTTGAAGATGCAGAATGAGGCTTTGTCCGGGAACAAGAGGGTTAATGCTATACACGAGGGAACGCCTCCGGGTTGTGCAAATTGTAATGGAGATCATGACACTCAGATATGCCCGCTAAATTTCTCTCAGGAACATGTGGACTCATGCCACAACTTCTATGACACTGTGCCCCAGAACAAATATCAGAGGAACAATCAGAATCAGAATAGGGGCTACATGAGAAGAGACCATCCGGGATTTGCTTGGAGTGATGTTAATGGTGGTCTAGCCGGTCAACAACACCCTCAACAGAATTGGCAACAACCTCAACAGGGTCTAAGACCGGACATTGGAATTCAGCAGCGCAATACTCAGCAGGCTCCTCCGGGGCCTAATCAGTTGCAACTGACAGATAGTGGAAGACAACCTTGGGAGATGGCTTTTGAGAAGTTGTCAACCTTTACAGGCACATCTTTTGAGAAGATGAATACAGCAATGGAGAAGTTGTCAATCGACACAAATATCGCCATTAACAAGTTGGCGACTCATACAGGTTCAGCAATTCAGAACCTTGAGACACAAATAGCGCAGCTCGCGAAGCAACTTAATGAGCGTCTTCCAGGCACTCTCCCAGGTAGTACCGAGAACAACCCCAAGGGACAATGCAACGTCATATCTACTAGAAGCGGAAGGGTGTTGGAACCTAGCAGGGTACCACTAGTTCTCGGGGATGACAAGGGCCCGGAACAACTACCAGTTGAGGAAGAGCAACCAGAGAAAGAAGGGTTGGCAAGTGACAAGGGACCGGAGCAAGGGGGAAGGCTGAAACTTGTGGATGAAGAGTTCCGAAGGAAGAAGTGGGTTGAACCCCAAGACATCCCTCCTTACATGAAGGTACCGTATCCTGAACGATTGAAGAAGCCTCAACAGGATAAGCAATTCAATAAGTTCCTTGATGTCTTCCGAAAACTCCAGATTAACATTCCATTTGCGGAAGCCTTGGAACAAATGCCATCATATGCTCGGTTTATGAAGGAACTTCTCACTAAGAAGCGGAGGATTGTGGATGAAGAAACGGTTGCTTTGACCGAGGAGTGTAGTGCCATTCTTCAACGGAAACTGCGCTCCCGAAGTTGAAGGATCCCTGTTCCTTCTCGATACCATGCACCATTGGGGGAATGACCTTCGGAAAGGCATTATGTGATCTAGGGGCAAGCATCAACTTGATGCCCTCTCGATGATGAAGAGGCTAGGGATCAAGGAAGTAAAGGATACGCGAATGTCACTCCAACTGGCTGATCGTTCTATCAAATATCCCTATGGAGTAGTTGAAGACTTGCTCGTGAAGGTTGACAAGTTCATATTCCCAGTGGACTTCGTGGTGCTCGACATGGATGAAGATGCTGAGATCCCTCTCATATTGGGTAGACCCTTCTTGGCCACCGGGGATGCCTTGATAGATGTTCGGCAAGGGAAACTCACTTTAAGGGTGAATGATGATAAGGTGGTCTTCAATGTCTTTGAAGCGATTAAGCACCCGGAAGAAAAGTCAGCTGTGTATCGAGTGGATGTTGTGGACCCAACTGAAAAGGTAAAGGCAATTTGAAAAGACCATGATCCTTCACTTGCAACAGTATCGGTAGAATCTCATGAGGAAGACAGTGAGGAAAAAGGCCCTTCGGGGGATGAAGTTTACCTTGAGTGGCTACGAGACATGGAACCCATACCGAGTCTCCCAAGGGAAGAATGTGCAAGGGAAGAACTCAGCTGCAAAGGAATGAAAAAGAAGGGCAAAGCACCAAGGTTGAAGGGTGGCACAACCGTAGTGGTCAGTACAGACAAAGAGTTGATCCCAAAAAAGACCATCGCGGAGTGGAGAGTGCGTGCAGATTATAGAAGGATGCTGGACTTAAATGGGCTGTCCGGGAACAGCTTGCGAATATATAAAAGTGCACAAACCTACAAAGAACAGGCCAAGGAATGGCATGGCCAGCAGGATCTTCCTCCGGATTAACCCTTAGGGGCGACTTGAGTCAGGCTCGGGACGTTAAACAAGCGCTACTTGGGAGGCAACCCAAGCTAGGTACTCTCTCTTTTCCTCACTCTTGTTTTTGTTTTTGTTTTTGTTTTGTTATTTTGTTTTGTTTTTGTTTGTCACTCTTGAATAATTTGAGAAGATCAAGAGTTGTTGTATGAATGTCGTGTCGGCAAGCTTGTTGGTTTCTAATTGAATTGAGCACAGATTGCATGAATTATTTTGATCATTGATGATTTCCCCCTAGGTTCTGAAAGTAGAAAAGTTGATCCCCACTTAAAAATTGAAAATTGAACTTTGAGATTTATTGTGATTACTTGATTTATGATAAGTTTGGGGTGAGGGGATGCACACACTAGGAATCGTATCTCGGTCAAACAAATTGCAAACTGTCCAGGTGAGGATTTGAGCCTCCAACTCTGTTTTTGAATGTGTGAATCACTGTTAAGTTGCACTTCCCCGGATTTGCTTGAATCTCTATATGGTTTGCATGTTTATGTGTTGCATCAAATGATTTAGGCAATTTTCTTTGAATTAACTACTTGGCCTGAAATGAACCATCCCTAATGCATGTTCCCTAGTTAGCCAAATTGAGCCCAATTGACCTATTGTTTCTTGATGACCCTACATTACGAGCCAAAATCTGAAAAACCATGTTAACCCAATCTTAGGATTAGGAGAGCATGGAAATGAGCAAGAGAAAGGTTGTGAGAAACTAAGTTTGGGGTGGCTACGAGGTATGTGTCATATTGGGATGAGAAAAAGAAAATAAAGGTTGACCCAAGGCAAATAGAAAAGAAAAGAAAAGAAGAAAACAAATAAATTGCCAAGGAAAAAGGGGCAAAACAGAAAAAAAAGATGAGCAAGAAAAAAAAAAAGGGCTGTAGTCACCCGAGACAAAACAGAAAAATGGAAAAAGGAATTCGAGTGAAAATGTGTTTAATGCTCATGCTCTCTTAGTTCCTAGGGACCTAAGCCTAAATATCCTTGATTATCCTACCCTCAGCCAGGCCCCATTACAACCTTTAAAAGACCTTTTGATGTTGCATGCATGTTTTCGTGGGAACTATGTTTGAGATGAAAATCAAATTCATGGGAAGTGCTCTTGATAAGTGAAATTGAGTGAAAAAGTTGAAAGCCTAGACAAACTTGAGCGAATGAGTGAAATACTAAATGCCCTTGTGAGGAAGGCAATTGTTTGAAATAGGTGATCTTCCTTTGTGTGTATCTTTGAGCCTCAACTTAGAGTAATGATGGCATGAATGATAACTTCTCAATTGTTTAAAGTAGATGAATGTGGGGATTACATTGATGAAAAAGGGGGGGATCAAAGAAGAAAAACTGTTTTGTAAAGTTGCATGAAATTTGTGCGAAATTGATTAGATCTTTCAAGCTTGCCAAGTTTTGAGTCGTTTTTTGAGTTTTAAGCTTGCTTGGGGACAAGCAAGGTTTAAGTTTGGGGTATTTTGATAAGCCTTTGGCTTGTCTAGTTTTATGACTAGATGAACTAGGGTTTATGTGCCAATTTATTCGAGTTCACTCTCGTTTTCGCCCAAATTTGCCTTGTTTTGTTCCTAAGTTGGACTTTGACTCGTTTTGCGTCATGTGTGTAGTTTTTAGGTTATTTTGGATAGAATTACGCTTGTGGTTGCTTGTGTTGTTTTCAGGTCCATAAGTGAGCTCTAAGAATTAAGGAAAGTCAAGAAATAGTGGAGATTGCCATTCTGGAGATTCTCGCCCCGCGAGAGGAAGCTCGCCCCGCGAGAGTTTGAAGACCTGGGAAGACAGAGACCATCACGGCCTAGCCGTGATTTACATCACAGGGCGTGAAAGGAAGGTTCGCGTCGCGAGACGTCCTTCGCGTCGCGAGTGTGTGAATTCCAGAAAAGTACCAGAGTTAGAGACCATCATGGCCTAGCCGTGATTCTTATCACGGCCGTGACCTAAAAGCCACACAAGTCAGAGACCATCACGGCCTAGCCGTGATATGTATCACGGCCGTGACCCAAGATCCACACAAGGCAGAGAACATCACGGCCTGGCCGTGATTCACATCACGGGCCGTGAAAGGCGGGCTCGCGTCGCGAGACATAATTCGCGTCGCGAGAGTTCGAATTCCAGAAGTGCGCCAGAAACAGAAACCGTCACGGCCTGGCCGTGATGGCCGTCACGGCCGTGACGCGTGGCCTCCTTATAAATAGAGCAGATCAGAACAGAAAGAGAGGACTTTTTGGATCAGAATTTTCAGAGACCTTTTGTAATCCTTATTCTGGGGTTTCTTTTCTTCTTCTCCTCTCTTAATTCTTAGGCTTAGGATGAATTCCGATTGTACGTGCGTTGTTGTTACGGACATGAGGAACTAATCCTCTTGTCTAGGGGATCGATGAAGCCACCCATGGCGGCATAGTGTTCATGTAATGTAACTCTCTCTCCTTTAATTCAATTATGGTTTTCCAATTCTGTTTTCATTGTGTCGATTATATGCTAGCGTGATCGACTAGTTAAACGTGTTGAGGCCTAGCGGCGATTCGCGTTTTAGAACTTGAATTGGGAACATCGGTCGAGTATTGCACGAGAGTGAATAGGAGATCGATGCAACCTATAGGGAACAAGAATTAATAGAATTCGAGATTAGGGTTAAGAGACCTAGCAAGTAATTAACTCAAATCATCGAATACGTCCTAATGAGCACGAAAGTGGATTTAGGAGAATTTAGGGGTCCCGTTTGACATTAAAATTGAACCTAGGGAGGAGAGCAATATCACTTGGGTACTTTGCATGATTGGGTAGGTGGATTCGAAACCTTAGATGCTTTTATTTCTGAATTTAATCACCGTAGCGTTATTTGATTTGATTCTTGAAATTGCGATCTCAATCTCTTTCTCTCAACCACCTTCTATTGCTTAACCAACGTATCGGATTTCTTGACAATTTAGTCGAATTGGTAACCCAATCCTTGTGTTCGACCTCGGTAGAATCTTACCGTGTTTTTATTACTTGCGACGACCCGGTACACTTGCCGGCGTCACAACAGTGAACCAATATAAATCTCTTGAGTGATATTCCTCTTCCCTAATCTCTTTAATTTATTTAAGAGTTTATTTTTTATAGCTTTTAACTTGGGGAGTTAAGTTTGTGAATATCAAATCTCTTTTAATCCTTCACTGTGTGCGCGGGTGTGCTGTTTTAAAATTAGACGAGTCACCTGTAATAGCCTGTTTTTAATTATGTTGTATTACCGATAAAAATATATTTATTTATATTTTTATCTGAGACCTATGAAATGATTTTGGAGAAAAAAAAATCATATCTAGAACCTACCCAATGGTAGGATGCTTTGGTTGAAATTTGGGTATAAAATTCAGATGGAAACTGGTCTGTGTTTTTACTGACAGTAAAAATTTACACCGGCAGAAAACCCTAATCTGACTCGAAACTGATAAATTGTAGATTTTTATATTATGTCCGTGAGGAAGTCTATTTTCCAAAGTTTTGCCCAAAAATAAAATATTAGATTTTATTTCGGCGAATTTTGGCAAAAAACGGACGAAAACCCTAATCAAGAAACAGACGGAGTCGGAAATGGAACTGCAGAGACAAAACCTGGCACCGGATGATGGGGCATCTTGCCACCTAGGATGGTGAATCATAGGGGTGACTCACCATGATGACAACCAAATGGAAGGTTGCCTTGTTGATGATCTATTTGGTTGAATTTTAATAAAGTGAATTTTTATGTAACACTTTGTAACAAAATTAGGTGAAGAAAGAAACAAAAATGGATGAGAAAGAGATGATGATGGTGCCACAAACTAGAGAGTTTGATAAGCCTATGATGTTCACCACAAGAATCTTGGATTCTTGATAAGAACTAAGGTTGGCTCAACCAAGAACCAAAGAGAACAAAGTCTCACAAATGGATTTCAATCCAAATTCAACATCCAAGTTCTCATTTCATGTGGTATGGCAATGATACATATCCTAATTTTGTTACAAAGTGTTACATAAAAATTCACTTGCTTAAAATTCAACCAAATAGATCATCAACAAGACAACCTTCCATTTGGTTGTCATCAAGTGGTATCAAAGCTTAGGCTTTGGTTGAATTTTTTTGAGTTTTTGTTCTTCATCTTCTACGTTTCTTCTTTTATACCCAGAAAAACACAAAAGAAAAAAAAATATTTTCTTTTTTCTGTTTGAAGGGAATTATTGTGTTATTGTGTTCATCTTCTTGATGTCCAAAATCAACAAAAAAAAATTCGAAAAAAAAATACATTTGTGATTCTCTTTGCAAGCTTTTCTCTAGTGTGTTGTATGAATTAAAAAAAAATGGAAAAAAGAGAGAGGAAAACAACACCTAGAATTTCAAGAAAAAGAAAAGAGAAAAAGTTCTATTTGGACAATTTGAGTTCTTGAAATATTTCCCTTCTTTCTTGTTTCATTATTCTCATATATTTTCCTTTCTAGCCTTTCCATTTGCTTCCTTTGTTTTGATAAGTTTGGTGAAATTTTGTTACTTGAATTTTGGATTTTTTGTATGGATTATTATTTGACTCTTCTAAGAGCTAAAAGAGAACAATCGAGTGGAAAAAGGCAAGAGTGAAAAATTATATCCTGTGTGGAAAAAGCCAAATGAGTGAAATACATTTGTGTGCACAAGTGAGGGAGTGTAGTGAGGAATTTTATAATTTCTTGTTATCTTTTGATATTGTGTGTCCAAGTGATGGTAGCCCATGAAGATAGTCCATCATTTTCTCCAAGGTCTTCAACTCTTCATGCTAGAATGGCTACTCAAATACAAAACCTTCAAAGGCAAATGGAGCAAATGAGTGTAAATTGTGATAGACAACTTGCCATCCTTCAAAACCGAGAAGATAGAATTGAAAGGGTCAAGATCAAAGTTCCTACCTTTCATGGGAAGAATGATCCCGAAGTCTATTTGGAATGGGAGATGAAGATAGAGCAAGTGTTCAATTGCAATAATTACAATGAGAAAAAGAAAATGAAGATAACATCTCTTCAATTTAAGGACTATGCACTTGTTTGTTGGGATCAATTGCAAAAAGAGAGAAGAAGATATGGGGCGGAGCCTATTAAGACTTGGGTTGAGATGAGAAAAATAATGAGGAGAAGATATGCTCCATACCATTGCCATAGAGTTCTCCACAACAAATTAACGAATGAGGGCAACACTTCAACCTCTAAGGAGGCCGTGGCAAGTGCTCATGTAAAGAAACCTATGGAAGTCTCTCCTAATTTGAGAGAAAATGAAAAAAAGAGTGAAAAAAAGTGAAAAGAAGAGTGATGAATATGTGAAAAAGAATCAAGAGAAAAAATGTGGAAAATATGAGAGTATGGAAAAGAGTGAAAGAAAAGAAAGAGATGAGAGCAAAACAATAGATGAGGTGGAAAAAGTAAATGTTTGTTTTGATGTTTTTCCTAACTCTTTGCCTACTTGTGTTGATTCTCTTTTGAAGGAAATCGAAGATGTTCCTCCAATGGAAGCTTGCAAGACAACCGATGTAATTGAAGAGCTAATCCAAAGGGAAGTACCCCATGGTTTGGGAACTTGCATGGTTTCCCAAAAGCATGGATATCTTAACACAAAATTTGCTAATATGCTTGGTAAATTGCATGGGTCTTGTTATTCTTCTACATTTGATAGGAATGAAAACCTTCTTGATGAATTGCATGACTCTTATCATCTTCCTAAGATTGATTTGAGAATTATGAACCAAGACTTGAATGAATTCCTTGATAAATGTGTTGTTGTGCTTTCTAATGTTCATTTGATTTATCACAACAATTTTGAGGAATGTGTTGGATTACTTAGAGAAAGTTTGTTTGCTAACTTGCTCACATACTCTTTTGATCAAAATAAAGTTAGCATTTTGAGGTTTGTTATGAGCTCTAAAGGTTTGCATGTGATAATAATTGATGAGTTAACTACTATTCCCCTTCTTACTCTTCCCATTCTTGGAAATTCTTTTAAGCTTTCATATGATGATCCTAATGTGTTTGAGAGGATTATGTTGTTTCAAAAAGAACCATCCCTTGTTTATAAGGAGAATGTCCATGAGGCTCAACTTTCTTTGGAGCCTTTAAAAAGAGAAAGTACATTTTATTTTATGACTATATTCAAGCCAAGAAAGGTAAACTTGAAAGTAGATTTTCACAAGAGGTATAATTTTTTACTTAATCTTATAATTCATTACCTTGACTATGGATGTGTTAGGATTGTACAAGGATGGCTGCCCACTTTTGGGTTGCTTTGTTCTCTTAATATTCCATAAGCTACACCTAATAACTCACATAACTCACCAACTAAATGACACTAAAAACACTCACTAAGTCCCACTACCATGCATTTACCACATTAATTGATAAATGCATTTACATTACCTAAATATGCATAAACATGATAATAAATTCCTACTAGTCATTATTATGACTAAGAGCACTACTAGGAAGCATTTAGTGAGGCTAGGAGAATACAAAAGGTCATCTTAAAATTCAGCCCAAAAATAATACGAAAATTATAAATAAAAATTATAAAAATATAATAATCTGAATATGCTTCTTTCCACATGCTCAAGCCATCCATGAGTGACCAAGCAAAATATGAAGAAAGAAACAAAAATGGATGAGAAAGAGATGATGATGGCGCCACAAACTAGAGAGTTTGATAAGCCTATGATGTTCACCACAAGAATCTTGGATTCTTGATAAGAACTAAGGTTGGCTCAACCAAGAACCAAAGAGAACGAAGTCTCTCACAAATGGATTTCAATCCAAATTCAACATCCAAGTTATCATTTCATGTGGTATGGCAATGATATATATACAAGGATGGCTGCCCACTTTTGGGTTGCCTTGTTCTCTTAATATTTCATAACCTACACCTAATAACTCACATAACTCACCAACTAAATGACACTAAAAACACTCACTAACTCCCACTACCATGCATTTACCACATTAATTGATAAATGCATTTACATTACCTAAATATGCATAAACATGATAATAAATTCCTACTAGTCATTATTATGACTAAGAGCACTACTAGGAAGCATTTAGTGAGGCTAGGAGAATACAAAAGGTCATCTTAAAATTTAGCCCAAAAATAATACGAAAATTATAAATAAAAATTATAAAAATAAAATAATCTGAATATGCTTCTTTCCACATGCTCAAGCCATCCATGTTCCTATCACACCAAGCATTTAATGCAAGTAATCATGTTTTTTAACGTAAAATTACCAAAATGCCCCCAAGTTTCATGGTTATTAACAAGACACATCCTTCACCTCAACCACTCATTTTACATGGTTGTAAATCTCCCACATCTCTCCAATTTCGTGCAGCCACATCCACTCAACCATACCCGTTTCATTTTGCTTTCGTTTCATCATTTTCCTTTCAAAAACCGTAATCGGATAACCAACGGAACCGGATACGGATGCGCAGAGATACACCGGGAGACAGAACAGCGAGTCATCTATGATGACTCAGAGGGGACGAGTCACCGTGGTGAGTCATGGTGGTGACTCATCTTCATCATAAATGCTAGTAATTACGAGTCTTTATAAGTGTAATAACCAAAATACCCTTAACCTAACCTATCATAGTTAAATGTCAACTATGGCTAAGGCAAGTCAAGAACAAATTAATCTCTTCTTCCTCTCTTGTGATGTAAAATGTAGCCACACCATCACTTCACCCTTCACCAAACAATTTCTCCTATGTCATAATTATTATTAACCCTAGTTAAGTATTATATTATTTTTTAAGCTTAACCTAACCTATGCTAAGTTAAGTCCAACTATGGTTCACTCTTGTAGACATTAAACAACACAGTTTCTGATCCTAACTCCCTCATGTGGGCAGCCCACACCCACTTCACACACTTAGACCATTTTCATTTCATCCTATTACACATTCACACTTGTTCTTCACAAAAAACACTAAGAACTCCATTTGTGTTCTTGCTAAGTTCATCAAATCTCTTCATTTTCTTCATCAAACTTCTTCATTACAAGGTGAGGATCATGTTCCTCATCTTCTTAGCTTCATTAATCATCCATCAATCTTCATTTTCAGCAACTATTTCACAAATCTCTATTCCTAGATCTAGATTTTCAAATAATTCTAGAAAATTGTAGGAAAATCATTTTAATATGAAACTAATTTCTATGATCTTTATATGACTTCTAATTTGATAATCTAAGATCATGAAAGCAAAAGAATTTTCCTCCCTATTGTTCTATTGGTGGCCGAACCTATGCTTGTATAGGCAAATGAGATTTTGTTCAATTTTTAACTTAGATGAGGTTGGTTGTAAGCTATCTAGAGTTTCTATGCTCTTATTCCTCATCTAATTTCAATTTTCATCAAGTTTTTCTCTATTTCAAGTCTTAGATCTATTTCTTCAAAAATCATGCAAAAATGCTTAGAAAAATGTTTGATGAGTTATGACTCTTGTTTTCATCTCTTTTATACCTATACTTTCATTATCCAAGAGATTGAAATCAAAATAAATTTCTAGCCTTATTTTACTCTCTTGGCCGAACCCTAACCCTAGAGGTTAGGGGATTTTGTTTCATATTTTTAACTTGTAACAATTTATCTATGCTAGTTAGTACTCTAGTAACTTGGATCCAAAAGATGGAGTTGAGAAAATAACCCTAGCCCAATTAATGACTCATAGCCAAACCTAGCATAAATTTGTCATAGTTGGATTTTTTTATTAATATATTTGTATGTTTTTTTGGGTTGAAGGTTAACCATTAACCGTGGTAGAGTAACGAGGATCGGAAACTTCGTGACTTCGGTGATAAGTTCAGGTGGAGGAAAGAATCATCTTACATGTCGTCGGAATGGATAAGTAGTATATTTTATAATAATGGTGTAGGGCGACCTAAACCCTACTAGTGGTTGAGTAATCGACAAGATCAAAATCACATTGCAAAATTTTTCGTAATACCAATGATGATTCGGGGATTGTAAGTTTATCGCCATTAGGATAATTTTATAATATTTGAGGATGTCTGACTTGTTTATTATTAAATTGTTTGTGATACACTGGTTGAGATATTCTACTGCATGTGATATTTTATTTTGTTTTTTGAATATTTTATGAGTATTGTATTATGCATGATATGCCGTGTTTGATAATATGCTTAGTTGATTTTTAAGTAAAGATATGTGTTGTTTAGAGATATTTTGTCTGGGTGAGAGATTGAATGTGACTTAGAGGTGCCTAGCCTAAATTTATTATATTATAGATGAGATGTGACATAGAATGCGAGTTGAGGCTATGATGGAAGCTTGAGGCACTAGGTTGTTATTGATGCGAGTCAGTGAGATTTATATATAGGTATTGTTGTTCACAGCCACGTGAATGGAACAGACTAGGTCAAGATATCCTATTTTGGATACCGGAGATTGCGGTTGAGTGCCCTACGGATATTGGGTTCCGAGGAAGACTACCGTAATACTCGTTAGTCCTGGACGCGTGAGCTGAGTATTCTATTGAGGATAGAGATATTTTGTATTTTGGCACTACAACATGTTTATTTTGGCACTACGGCATACGAAGTTTGGCACTACGACATACGAAGTTTGGTACTATTGCATATTGAGCTGTTTCCAATGGGGGAATAGTGTCGTACCGAGTTTCTGGCACTAAGTTCTTGGAACCAGACCGTTCTGGACTACTGACTAACGTGACAGGAATAGAGATGACCAATTCATCATAAATGTTTAGTTACATGAGATTGAGGGTAGAGGAAGATATCGTGATTTAAGGATGGTTGTTAGTTATGTGTGACGTGTGTCTTTGACTAATATTATATTATATACTATGTATTCTTTTCCACTTTTGATGATAGAACTGTTTCTTATCCCCTATTTTCTGTATTTGGTATATATTTTATCATGTGACCGTATGAAAAGATCCGGTGGAGGAATTAGCTATCGAGGAATTGGATGGGACTCCGTATGAACCAGATACAAGAGGACGAGTTGTGAATTCGGGTGGTAGAGTTTAAGAAGTTATGGCCAGTGTGTCTTCAGACGTTTTATATTTCCGCAAATATTAGTTTGTTTAAATATGCACCTGCAAGTGATCCTACTACTGGGATACCCTAGACAGTGTTTGGTTCTCTGATGCATAAACATATGGTGTGCGTCTATGGTGTATGTATGTTATATATGGTGTGATGGTTTAAATTTCATACACTGTATGTTTTATAGTTAAGTTTTAATTTTTACGTATTTCGGCATATACGTTTAACGTTAAACACGTGATTAAGAAATTAATTAATGAGGTTTTAATTTAATGGTACAACGGGGCACAACGAGGTGTCTCATTTGGTGGTATCAGAGCAGTTTGATTCTAATCGGACTGTGAGGTTTAGGATGTTGTTACTAGCCGTATCTAGTTGAATCCACATCGGATATTGACTATGCTTAGAAGTTGGGTAATGAGTCCGAACGCGATAACAAACATTTATATGATAACTAGTATTTATATTCTAGCTTAATGTGGTATTATATGTCATATTGATGTAAGCTAATGATTTCCTTAATAGGATCATGGCTAGAGGAAGAGGACATGGTACAAATGGTGGTGATGGATCACCTGAGAGAATTGTTGGAAATGTGGAAACTGATCATACTAGAGGTGGAGGAGAGTCAGCTGAGACTCTCCAGACTACTAGGGATTTAGCTACTGCTATGCTATAGCAGACACAGCAGAACGCATAAATGCTACAAATGACCAAAGAGCAGCAAGAACTGCAGAATCAGAGGAAAGCTGCAGAAGTTGAAGATGCAGGACTGAATACTTTCCTGAAGGGAAAGCCACCACAATTCCGAGGAGAATATGACCCAGAAAAGGCAGAGTGGTGGGTGCAAGAGTTAGAGAAGATATTCAGTACCATGCACTGCAGAGAGGATAGGAAGGTGACTTATGCAGCCTTCATGCTGACAGGAGGAGCAGAGTCATGGTGGGGGGGGGGGGGGGGGGGGGCAAAAGAAGACTACTGGAAGCAGAGGGTAGAATTATTAGCCGGGAGTTATTTCGTGGATGTTTTCTTGAGAAGTAATTTCCGCGATTAGTCCTACGCGCGCGAGAAGGAAAAAGGAGTTTATGAACCTTAAACAGGGCAACAAGACTGTTGGTGATTATACATCATGTTTTGAGGCTCTGATTCAGTTTTCAGAATTCTATCAGAGATATTAAGATGAGGATTAATAGTGTAGAAGGTTTGAGGAAGGACTGCGACACGAGCTGTAGAGAGCTATAGTGTCTCTGGATATTCAGAGTTTTCCGGAGTTGGTGGAGAGATGTAGTGCCATAGAAAGCATAGATCTGAGGCAAGCTGCTGAGCATGGGCAGCAGAGGAGTGGAGGTCCAATTCGATCAGGTCTCAGAGGAGAGAAGGTAATATTGTTCACAGGAGAGATAGGGACCATACACTAGACCAGTGCAGATAGCCGCACCAACACCAGTTGCTACAGCATTAGTGGCTGGAGTGGGCCAGCAGTAGCAAGGCCTAGTTTGTTTCGGATGTGTAGGACCGCATTATCCGTGGGATTTCAGGGGAGAGACCTAGTTGTTTCCATTGTGGTAAACCGGGTCATTTTGCTCGTGATTGTAGACAGAGGGGTATGCAGCAGCTGGTAGCTGCTGGTAGAGGAACTGAAGGTTATAGAGGTGGAGCAGGGAGATGAGTCCCAACAGCAGGACAATAGGTGGCCAGACCTCAGGCCACTAGGAGAGTATTTAATGTGAGGGGATCTGAATCCTCTCCCTTTGCAGATCTCATAGAAGGTATGCGTGACTTTGATATAAGAATGAATTCTGTTATGAAGTTACCGCTGTCACTGAGGGGTAAGCCAGTGATGGGAAATATAATGTAGGATCTTTAGAGTAAGATCAATTACAAGATATGGTTTAGTTTCGAGTCACGAAATTCTGAGGACGATTTTTTTTTCTAAGTGAGGTAGTAATGTAACAGTCTGTTTTTAATTATGTTGTATTACTGGTAAAAATATATTTATTTTTATTTTTATCTGAGACCTAGGAAATGATTTTGGAGGAAAAAAAAAATCATATCTAGAACCTACCCAATGGTAGGAAGCTTTGGTTAAAATTTGGGTTTAAAATTCAGACGGTAACTGGTCTGCGTTTATACTGACAATATAAATTTATACCAGCAGAAAATTCTAATTTGACTCGAAACTGAAAAATTGTAGATTTTTATATTATGTCCATGAGGAAGTCTATTTTCCAAAGTTTTGCCCAAAAATAAAATATTAGATTTTATTCCGGCGAATTTTGGCGAAAAACGGATGAAAACCCTAATCGGGAAACAACCGGAGTCGGAAGCGGAGCTGCAGAGACAAAACCCTGCAACGGATGATGGGACAACTTGCCACCTAGGGTGGTGAGTCATAGGGGTGACTCACCAAGCATTTATGAAGCATTTAATGCAAGTAATCATGTCTTTTAAGGTAAAAAGACCAAAATGCCCCCAAGTTTCATGGTTATTAACAAGACACATCCTTCACCTCAACCACTCATTTTACATGGTTGTAAATTTCCCACATATCTCCAATTTCGTGCAGCCACATCCACATCCACTCAACCATACCCATTTCATTTTGCTTTCGTTTCATCATTTTCCTCTCAAAAACCGTAATCGGGTAACCGACGGAACCTGATACGGATGCGCATAGATACACCGGGAGACAGAAAGACGAGTCATCTATGATGACTCAGAGGGGATGAGTCACCGTGGTGAGCCATGGTGGTGACTCATATTCATCATAAATGCTAGTAATTGTGAGTCTTTATAAGTGTAATGACCAACTTAACCTAACCTATCCTAGTTAAATGTCAACTATGGTTAACGCAAGTAAAGAACAAATTGATCTCTTGTTCCTCTCTTGTGGTGTAAAATGCTGCCACACCATCGTTTCACCCTTCACCACACAATTTCTCCTATGTCATAATTATTATTAACCATAGTTAAGTATTATATTATTTTTTAAGCTTAACCTAACCTATGCTAAGTTAAGTCCAACTATGGTTCACTCTTGTAGATATTAAACAACACATTTTCTGCTCCTAACTCCCTCATGTGCGCATCCCACACCCACTTCACACACTTAGACCATATTCATTTCATCCTATTACACATTCACACTTGTTTTTCACAAAAAACACTAAGAACTCCATTGGTGTTCTTGCTAAGTTCATGAATTCTCTTCATTTTCTTCATCAAACTTCTTCATTCCAAGGTTAGGATAATGTTCCTCATCATCTTAGCTTCATTAATCATCCATCAATCTTCATTTTCATCAACTGTTTCACAAATCTCTATTCCTAGATCTAGATTTTCAAATAATTCTAGAAAATTGTAGAAAAATCATTTTAATGTGAAACTAATTTCTATGATCTTTATATGACTTCTACTTTGATAATCGAAGAGCATGGAAGCAAAAGAAT
The DNA here is from genome assembly GCA_030762895.1 of Sophora flavescens. NCBI lineage: Eukaryota > Viridiplantae > Streptophyta > Magnoliopsida > Fabales > Fabaceae > Sophora > Sophora flavescens. The sequence goes on from CM061062.1 coordinate 155,970,071, forward strand.
TTTCCTCCCTATTGTTTATTGATGGCCGAACCTATGCTTGTATAGGTAAATGAGATTTTGTTCAATTTTTAACTTAGATGAGGTTGGTTGTAAGCTATCTAGAGTTTCTATGCTCTTAATCCTCATCTAATTTCATTTTTCATCTAATTTTTCTCTATTTCAAGTCTTAGATCTATTTCTTCAAAAATCATGCAAAAATGGTTAGGAAAATGTTTGATGAGTTATGACTCTTGTTTTCATCTCTCTTATACCTATACTTTCATTATCCAAGAGCTTGAACTCGAAAGAAATTCCTAGCCTTATTTTACTCTCTTGGTCAAAACCCTAACCCTAGAGTTTAGAGGATTTTGTTTCATATTTTTAACTTGTAACAATTTATCTATGCTAGTTAATACTCTAGTAACTAGGATCCAAAAGATGGAGTTGAGAAAATAACCCTAGCCCTATTAATGACTCATAGACGAACCTAGCATAAATTTTTCATAGTTGGATTTTGTTTGATTAATATATTTTTCTGTTGTTTTGGGTTGAAGGTTAACCATTAACCGTGGTAGAGTAACGAGGATCGGAAAGTTCGTGACTTCGGTGATAAGTTCAGGTGGGGGAAGAATCATCCTGTCGTCGGAATGGATAAGGAGTATATTTTATAATAATGGTGTAGGGCGACCTAAACCCTACTAGTGGTTGAGTAATCGACAAGATCAAAATCACATTGGAAACTTTTCCGTAATACCAATGATGATTCGAGGATTGTAGGTTTATCGCCATTAGGATAATTTTATAATATTTGAGGATGTCTGACTTATTTATTATTAAATTGTTTGTGATATGCTGGTTGAGGTAATCTACTACATGTGACGTTTTATTTTGTTGTTTGAATATTTTATGAGTATTTTATTATGCATGATCTGCCTGGTTTGATAATATGCTTAGTTGGTTTTTAAGTAAAGATATGTGTTGTTCGGAGATATTTTGTATGGGTGAAAGATTGAATGTGACTTCGAGGTGCCTAGCCTCAATTTATTATATTATAGATGAGATGTGACATAGAATGCGAGTTGAGGCTATGATGGAAGCTTGAGGTACTAGGTTGTTATTGATGCGAGTCAGTGAGATTTATATATAGGTATTGTTGTTCACAACCGTGTGAATGGAACACACGTGGTCAGGATATCCTATTTTAGAAACCGGAGATTGCGGGTGAGTGCCCTACGGATATTGTGTTCCGACGAAGACTGCCGTAATACTCGTTAGTCCTGGACGCGTGCACTGAGTATTCTATTGAGGGTAGAGATATTTTGTATTTTGGCACTATGGCATGTGTATTTTGGCACTACCACATACGAAGTTTGGCACTACCACATACGAAGTTTGGTAATACTGCATATTGAACTGTTTCCAATGGGGGAATAGTGTCGTACCGCGTTTCTGGCACTAAGTTCTTGGCATCGGACCGTTCTGAACTACTGATTAACGTGACATGAATAGAGATGACCAATTCCTCATAAAGGTTTAGTTGCAAGAGTTTGAGGGTAGAGGAAGATATCATTATTTAAGGATGGTTGTTAGTTATGTGTGATGTGTGTCTTTGACTAATATTATATTCTATGCTATGTATTCTTTTCTGCTTTTGATGATAGAACTGTTTCTTATCCCCTATTTTCTGTATTTGGTATATATTTTATCATGTGACCTTATGAGAAGATCCGGTGGAGGAATTAACTACCGAGGAATTGGATGGGACTCCGTATGAACCAGATGCAGGAGGACGAGCTGTGAATTCAGGTGGTAGAGTATAAGAAGTTATGGCAAGTGTGTCTTAAGACGTTTTATATTTCCGCAAATATTAGTTTGTTTAAATATGCACCTGGAAGGGATCCTACTGCTGAGATACCCTAGACAGTGTTTGGTACTCTGATGCATAAACTTATGGTGTGTGTGTGCATGTATATTACATATGGTGTGATGGTTTAAATTTCATACATTGTATGTTTTATAGTTAAGTTTTAATTTTTATGTATTTCGGCATATACGTTTAACGTTAATCACGTAATTAAGAAATTAATTAATGATGTTTTAATTTAATGGCACAACGGGGCACAACGGGGTGTCTTGTCACCCATCTAAAATTCTCTACTTCAATTTTGCTTACTGTGCCTGCGAAAATATTTTCAAAGTTTTCTAAGAAGTTGGTAAACACAATTCAACCCTCTTCTTGTGTTAACTTTGGTTATTTCATATATGTGTTGCATGTATCTGTTTTATTATTGTATTTTATGTTATGCTTCCTTTTCCATTGCGATGATGATAATATAGTTTCTTATCTCCCTATCCCCTTCTCTATATGTTTTGTTATTTGGGTGTAAATCAGAGCCAGTTGAGGAAGATGCCGCACCTACATCATCCCTAGATGATAGCTACAAGGGTCCCAGTGATGAGGACCATCGAGCTTGCGTTCCACGACCAGAAAGGGTGGAGAGTGGACCCAGCCACATATCTCGATGCTTACGGGCCCAGTCACTGTATATATACATTTTGGGGAGGCGTCTGATAACTCTTAGAAATGAGAGTTATCTACTCTTTCTTAGCTTGAGTTTTTGTATACTTTGAGTATTTTATGTGGAAGTTTTAGGTGTTTTAAGTTAGTTTAGTGTAATATGTGTCATTTTATAAATTTCATTTAATTTTATGTTTTTGAGTGTCTAGGAATATGCTTAATGTGTTTTTTGCTTTTTGTTAGGTTTTTGTTGAAGTTTAGACAAGCTGCTGGAAAATGCTCTGGGCATGCTGCAACATCTAGCGCGAACTCCTTATCAGAAAAGGACAAAAATGGGACCACTTTATCTCTCATGCAGGTCCACCCTAAAAGCTTTTTGTGCTGGTGTAATTAATGAAATGGGCCCAAACCTTTATGTTATTATTATTTTAATGGCCCAAAAAGTAGGAATGAGAAATTGGCCCTTCCAAACCCCTAAAAAGGAGAATATTCTCTTATTTTAAGAGGGGGCTGCCTCATATCAAAGAGGGGGGAGTGAAGACAACAGCTGGAGGGTCTTCTTCCTCCTCTCCATTGTTCATTTTCGTGCTCCCATTGTAATGGCTTCTTCTTCCATTTTATATTTCATTTCCAAATTTTGCAAGCTCAGTATGAGCTAGTTTGCTGCAACGCACTGGTAATGAATTTTAGTTTATGTTATGTGATGCTTTGCTTTAGCATTTTCTCTTAATCTATGTTTATATGCTATTTTATTTAAGCTTGGCCATCTTAAGTAGAACTTTAGCTTGCTGAGCTTGGAAAAGCAAAGTTAAGTGGATTTGGTCAAGAGATAAGGGTTAAGTCTCTAATTGCAAAATTAGGAGATGTTGAATGGATTAGGAATAATCATTCAAGTCCTTAAGCTAGCTGGAACATGATTATTAATAGGAGGGTGTAATTAATATGAATATAGGAATAGAAGGCATTTAATGAACCTTATCTTTCAAGTGTTGGAAAACACAACTTTAATTTCCTGGAGCTAAATGCTACAACATTGCGAAGCGTAACTGAAGCTAAACTAAAATTACAAGGGATCATACTTGTGACTGCTTGATCATCTCTATTCACAACCTTGTTTTATTATATTGTTCGCTTATGATAGCCTTTTAACATTGTCCTTTTTAATTTTCGAAAATCAACACTTTCACACACTATTTGGTTACCCATTAATCTAACTACCAAGAACAATTAATCTGAATTTGGTAAGTTGCTACAACACACATTCTAATCATCGTGGGAACAATCTCTTATTTACTTTTTATTACTTGTTACGATTGTGTATATTTTCACATTGCACTTTTTATGAGCAACAAGTTTTTGGTGCCGTTGCCGGGGATTAGTAATGGTGTTAAAATTTCAATTTTCAGATTAGTAGTTCTGTTAGTTAGGACAACTGATATTTTTAGTGATTTGTTGTAGAAACAGGTACTTGTTATGGCTGAAACAGAGCAACCTAACAGCATGGCATTGGCCAATGATAGGAATAGTTCTATCCGAGGATATGCACTCTTTGATCTAGCAACTATGAACACATGGATTGTGAGAACTGAGATCACTGCCCCTCACTTTGAGTTCAAGCCTGTTATGTTTCAGATGTTGCAAGCAATAGGGCAATTCAGTGGAGCTGACAATGAAGATCCTCACTTACATGTGAAATAGTTTCTGGATGTAGCTAGTAACTTTAAAAACCCATGTGTTACTCATGATGCCTTCAGGTTGAGATTGTTGCCATATTATCTGAGTGGGAAGGCTAAAACTTGGTTATATTGTTTGGAGCCCAACTCAGTGGATACGTGGAACAAGTTAGCTGAAAAGTTCCTCATTAGATACTTTATCGCTATTAAAAATGCTAGGATGATGAATGACATAACCTCATTCAAGCAAATGGATGATGAACCACTATTTGAGGCTTGGGAGAGGTTTAAGGAGCTGTTAAGGAGCTGTTAAGGAGATGCCCTCATCACGGAATTCCTATATGCATTCAAATGGAGCATTTCTATAATAGAGTGTTGCCTGATGCAATAATGATGTTAGATGCTTCAGCAGGTGGCACATTGCTGACCAAGTTTTATAATGAAGCATATGCCCTAATTGAAAGCATTGCTACAAATAGTCATCAATGGCCCACTGCTAGGCTATGCTCCAGCAAATCAAGTGCTGCAGCAAAAGTTCACGAAGGGACTGAAATTTCTGCTATTTCTGCTCAGTTAGCCTCATTGACAAACCTGGTGAAAAATTTAACCATGGCTATCCAGAGCATCTCCGCAAACCAAGCTGTAATGAATGAGCCTATGGGAAATGAGCAACAATATTTCCAAACTGATGCTGTGAGACACCCCGTTGTGCCCCGTTGTGCAATTAGTTTTAAACCTCATTAATTAAGTTGTTAAACTCGTTCTTAACGTTAAATGTGTATTCCGAAACACGTGAAAACTAAAACTTAACTTATAAACACTAGCAGAAGAAAATTCAAAGCAACACACCATACCATAGGTTTATGCATCAGAGTATTTGAAACATTGTCAAGGGTATCCCAGCAGTAGGATCCCTTACAGGTACATACTTAAACAAACTATCATAAGGGGAAAATAAAAAGTCTTATAAGACTCACTGGCACTAGACACTAAACTACATTGTCGAAATCCACAACTCGTCCTCTCGCATCCGGTTCATACAGAGTTCCATCCAACTCCTCAGCAATAGGCTCCTCCATCGGGTCTTTTCATGGAATAAGATAAACATATACAAAGTACAGAAATAGGGAGATAAGAAACAATTTTATCATCAAAGGTGGAAAGGAATACATAAAACATAATATAATAACAGTCAAAGACACACATCACACATAACTAGCAATCATCCTCAAATTACGATATCATCCTCTGCCCTTACTCTCATGCAATCTAAACCTTTATGATGACTTGACCTTCTCTAATCCTGTCACCATCCCTCATCTGATTAGGGTTATCCATCAATCGTTTAAGCGATGTGTCCGTATACATTTGCATCGGTGCATACCCCCATTCCCGTTAGGATTCTCACTCAAAGAATGATACTATTCCCCCATTCCCGTTAGGGAATAGCTGCACCATACAAAAGTATCCGTCCACACACCTATATGCACACCTGCCTTAACCTCTGATCACTATCTCAACACTTATATCAAGTTATCTCACATCATCGATCTCATCATAATAAAAGACAACTAAGCATAGTAATGAACCAGACAGATCATGCATAACACAGACAATCATAAATATTCAAATACCACAAAATATCACATAAGCAATTCAATAATAATAATAATAAATTCACTCAACCTCAGATAAGATAAAATCATCAAAATGTTGATAAACCTACAATCCCCGAATCATCATTGATTTTTCAGAAAAGCATTCAATGTGACTTTGGTCTTGTCGATTACTCGACCTCTAGTAGGGTTTAGGTCGCCCTACACCATTATTATAAATTATATACTATTTATCCATTCCGATGATGGAATGGTTCTTTCCCCCACCTGATTGATGTGAATGCTTTCCCGTACAAGCTCTCAGCACGCTGTCCAACAAAATCCACAAATCTGCCACCATCCATCCTTACACATCCACCGTCCCCGCTTTCCGTCCTGGTTACACGTACGAGTCTCACAATTTACCAGAAACACCAAATGCCAACCGAATCAACAATAAGATTTCAAATAAATTAACTTATTTGAATCAAGAGACAAAATCGATGGAAAAACTTACGAGAACAATGGCTGGACTAAGGAAAATCGGATTCAAAAAAAGCTCAAGAATCCTAGGGAAAAGCTACCAAAATAGAGCTATTGTTCGAGCTCCATTCCTCTGGCCACAGAGCTTTATTTAGAAAACCGAACGATGAAAATGAATAACTATCCTTCCTAAACCTTATCACCAAGTTTTAGCCTATTCCAACGGTTAACGAATCTCAGATCGCAATTCTATTGTGACAGGTTTGGTGGTACCCGGGTTGAGTTTCTCACTTCCGAGGCCCACTGTCCGAGCTCAATATCTCGTTCTATGGAGGTATTTTCACAATTTTGACCATTGGATATGAAGGACCACAAGGCTTGAACCTGCTTCTAAAATTTGAGAAAGATCCAACGGTTGAAGAGTGTTTGTCGAGTATCTCATTACGATTGCTCCAGTTATTGTTCAAAGCTTCCAACAATGGCTTTCTTGTAACAATTGATGATTCTCTCTCAATTCTTCTCCTTTGATCCGAAATAGGGGATGATAAAGACAGTTAAGGTGATGAGGAAGATGACTAAGATCATAGAAGTGAGGGTTTACCTCTAGATAATGAAAGAAAGTGAAAGAATGATCAATTTGTGCAAGAACAACAATGAAGTTTTAGGATTTTCTTTTGTGTTTTCTTGGTGAAAGATGAAGAGAAAATGGTGAAGTGTGGGGAGACGAGCAGCCTTGGGTTCATGGGTATAAATAGGAGTAGCTTTAGGCCATGTTTGGATCAATTGGAAACAAATAATAGGTTTTTGGAATATAATAATATATAGCAATTTAAACATCAAGAAAAGACCAACCCACAACAATATAAACATATAGAAACAACAATTATTAGTCAAATTCTGAGAAGCCATATAGTTACTAATTAAGACTTATGAGTGAAATAACTTGAATGCAAAATAAAGAAGAGGACACAATTGCGTTTAAACATTATCATGCAGACCAAGGCTAAATTCACCTTTCAAACCTCTAAGGTACAAGGGACTGTTTTATTTCTACCTCTGCAACTCACATGAGAAAGATGTACATGTTAGACTCAATGACTGAGAGATTTTGATATATGACAAATACAACTTAATGTGTATGCAAGTGTTTAGTGTCTAATTGTAAAGACAGGTATCAAGCAATATTCAACAAGTTCAATGAGCAATCAAAGGAGAATATTCAAGAACTTGGAGGAATCAAAGAGCAATGACGAAGATCAAAGAATCATCAAGACAAGAGGTTAAACGAAGAAATTAGTGTTAAGTCTTAGATGATTTGCAAGAGATGAAATCTCTTATTCACAAATAGCCCAATTAAGAAAGATGCATGAAGAAAATCATTTTTCATAACCTGCATTAAAAGGAATAAGTTTTCGTTAATGGAAATGATTTTTGGAAATAATAATAGAAGCACTCGTCCAACACTGGAATAATATAAGCGCTCTTCCAACACTGGGAATAATAGAAGCGCTCATCCAACAGTGGTAAAAGCTGGTATCCAAGAAAGTGGCAGAAGCTCACGTCTACTAAAATGACAGAAGCTCACGTCTACTAAAATGACAGAAGCTCACATCTACTAAAGTGACAGAAGCTCACGTCTACTATAGTGACAGAAGCTCACGTCTACTAAAGTGACAGAAGCACACGTCTACTAAAATGACACAAGCGCACGTCTACTAAAGTGACAGAAGTGCTCGTCCACTAAAGTGATACAAGCACTCGTCTACTAAATTAATACAAGCGCTCGTCTACTAGTTGGAGCACGTCCAATTACTTTGTGTTAGTACTCCCGTCTGCCGACGTGGCAGATGGACGCGACTATTTTTTTAAGATGGACGCGGCTATTTTTCCAAATGGACTCGTTATTTTATGGACGCGAATTCTATAAGAACTATCAGAATCTTATCTCAAGAACGAGAATCAAGAAAACAGATTCTGTTAAATCAGATCCAAATCTGTTTTAATTGATCCCAACGACTATAACTTGTTTTCTATATAAAGAAGGATCAAAGGAACACTTTAAGAAGAATCATAATCAATAACAAAAGAATTATAATGATACACATATCATTCATCATCTTCATTGAGCTTACTATGAAAAGAGTGTTTCAATACTCATAAGTGCTTCAAAGGAGAATATTCAAGGAAGAACTTGGAGGAATCAAAGAGCAAGGACGAAGATCAAGTAATCATCAAGACAAGAGCTTAAACGAAGAAATTAGTGTTAAGTCTTAGATGATTTGTAAGAGATGAAATCTCTTATTCACAAATAGCTCAATTAAGAAAGATGCATGAAGAAAATCATTTTTCATAACATGCATTAAAAGGAATAAGTTTTCGTTAATGAAAATGATTTTTGGAAATAATAATAGAAGAGCTCGTCCAACACTGGAATAATATAAGCGCTCGTCCAACACTGAGAATAATAGAAGCGCTCGTCCAACAGTGGTAAAAGCTGGTGTCCAAGAAAGTGGCAGAAGCTCACGTCTACTAAAATGACAGAAGCTCATGTCTACTAAAATGACAGAAGCTCACGTCTACTTAAGTGATAGAAGCTCACATCTACTAAAGTGACAGAAGCACACGTCTACTAAAGTGACACAAGCGCACGTCTACTAAAGTGACAGAAGTGCTCGTCCACTAAAGTGATACAAGCGCTCATCTACTGAAGTAATACAAGCGTTCGTCTACTAGTTGGAGCACGTCCAATTACTTTGTGTTGAAACTCCCGTCTGCTGACGTGGCAAATGGACGCGACTATTTTTTTAAGATGGACGCGGATATTTTTCCAAATGGACTCGTTATTTTATGGACGCGAATTCTATAAGAACTATCAGAATCTTATCTCAAGAACAAGAATCAAGAAAACAGATTCTGTTAAATCAGATCCAAATCTGTTTTAATTGATCCCAACAACTATAACTTGTTTTCTATATAAAGAGGGATCAAAGAAACACTTTAAGAAGAATCATAACAAATAACAAAAGAATTATAACGATACACATATCATTCATCATCTTCATTGAGCTTACTATGAAAAGAGTGTTTCAATACTCATTAATGCTTCAATTTGTTTTATCTGACTATTGAGAGTTAGGAATCAACTTTTGCTTTTACTTTTTGATTGTAAAGAGAGAGGGAGTCTCACTGAGTGATTAGGGTGAGGTATCCCTAAGGAAGAACATTGAGGCTCTTCACAAGAGTGTGGTCTCTCGAGGTGAAGGAGTGCTCTGTGGTGTAAAGGTTTTTCAAGCTACCTGGCAAAGGTTATGTGTTAGTGTGTGAAATCCCACAGGTGGAGTGGGGACTAGATGTAGGTCACAGTGGAGGTGACTGAACCAGGATAAATTTGGTTGTGTAGTATCTCTAAACTCAGACTCTTTAATTTCTGTTTATGATTTAAGAACCTGCAACTTTGATGTTTAAAGTTCAAATATAATTTCTGTTCTTGATCTGTATAATTTGTATTTTGTTACCATTAAGTTATTGAACCTGAACCTATTCATTATTAATCTTTCTTATCCTCATCACCTTCTATTCAAGATTTTGTAAAAACCCTTCATCGATTTTATAATAGATCCTGAGGACACTAATACGCAACTCTGGTTTATAAAGCTTTGTGAAAAAGTTTTAAGAGGGAAATATTTTCTTTGAAGACTCAATTCACCCCCCCTCTTGAGTCGTTGAAGCCAAAACAACAATACAGTACAGTGAACATAGTATTTTCAAGTCACTAATTCATATGAAAGTCAAGCATAAACAATTTAGGCATGAGCATTATAAGGAAATGGAAATTAATACTTGTGTTTGTGTGGTAGTGCACAAAAAGGAAGTTGTACTTGCCATGCCCTAAACTATCTGGTTATGAAACCTAGAAAAGAATGAATTATGGATCTTTAACTTAATTTAGAGAATGAGTAATTATTAAAGATCCAACATTATCATTATTTGGCACATCAACATATAAATAAAGTTATAATAGTCACTTATATTAGTTCAACTGCTTTAGGAGTTATAAATTAGCTAATGTAAATGCTTCCTTCTAGTTTTGCAGACTACTCCACTGATATTGCATCTGATTTTTGCTCTTAAGGGGTTACAGGTGATATTAAAGATGCTTAACAAGGCATGTATATTCCAACTGATTCATTCATAATAAATCAAGTGCAAGACAAGTTTTTCAAACTAAGACGGATGTTGAATTGACTTTGAGTTTTTCAAGAATAGAAATAGTAACTGAAAGAGAGAAAATAAAAATAAATAAACTAGAGCAATATGATAGATTTCATGTATTAAGTTATGATATATTAAGGACATAAAGCAGAGCAATAATCTCATAAGTTTCATTATCAAGCTCAATTAGGATCTATTTGGTGATGGGGATGCCTCACATAGCAACCGGAACATTTGACTATTTTAAGTAACCAATTACAAATCTTTTAACTGTCTACAAAGTCATATGGTGTAGAATCAATTTCTCATGCAAGCATGCAACACAGAGCTCCTTATCTGAACATAATTCAAGCTTGAACTTTGAACTTAGCTTAATTACTTGTGCAATTCAAGACTTAACAAACCCTTTTGAAAGAATAAATATCAGGCCTATGCCAATACAACACTTGCATACATGTTTTATAATGAAGGCTCAGCTTACATAAGTACAAGATTTAACTTCTCAAAAGAATCAAAACATGTCTTGAAGTAGGGTCTATGCCAATATGCTCATTCCAGGAAGATAGGGGAAAACTGACTAAAATATTAAAACTATATAAGTCGAGGCTTTCTCACATTGCACATTTATTTAGAATAAAATTCAAATTAGTAGTTCTATGCATAACAACAATCTACTTGACGGCATGCATATGTTCAGAATATTTAGTTACTAAAAAGTATCTTGTCATTTCAAGTGCTAAGGAATAACTCTAGTTAACATAAATATCTATTGATTAATTCTGTGTTCATAATAACTCATGATTTATGACAGAAAAACAAATGCTTTGTGTGAAAGTACCCCATTATAGCTTAAGCAAATAATAATATCCACTAAATCTCCTCCTGCAGCATTTCTGATTAACATGAAGCTAAAGCTAAATGGCAACTTGCCAACTTCTATCCTATCACAAGCATATATAAAACTCAACACCATTACTCTTAGATATTGATAACTTTATCAATATTACATTTCTCCATGCCACAAAACAAATCTGATGAATAATGCAATAACATCAAAGAAGAAACTTAATGGTTTTCTTCAAAACTCAAATCCACAATGAGATCCATAATGATTTCATTTTTCACCCTAAGTCATAACCTTATGTCTGCAACAGAAGAATTAAAAGAAACAAAACATCTAATATCATTTCCCCTCCCCCCTTTCACCATCAAACTACAATTGATCCAACAAAATGGAGCAACATTAATAACTGGAGTGCCAATTCATAAACAAGAATGTACTATTGTATCAATACCCTCCATTTAACTCAGTTGAATCCATAAACACTAATCCAAACTCAATATCCAAATGATAAAATTTCAAAACTACCAAAATGCAGAATATAATATAGGTATAATACTTGGAAAAATCCAAAAAATATTTTTCATAAGACTAGTTACAATTGCCACAAACTAACCCATGGGAAGCATTGTCTATTTAATGCTTACCCTTGCAGGTCATTATCATCCCTCATTCTTTGAGAAAACAATTGGGATGGCCAGTCTCAATAATTTGTCCTCAAAGAACTCGGAAGTGTAATAACACTACAAAAAGACTTTGACTGTTGACATCCTAAGCCGGATCATACTAAACATACTCTCATTACTATCATAAACTCACAGTCCGGTAGAACTGAACTGCTCTGATACCATAAATGTAACACCCCAAATAATTAAAATGCAAAAATAAACAGAGCTTAGTAAAAATGTATTCTTTTATTTAAAATAAATCTGAAGAGACTTATAGAAAACTGTAGTTTCCAAAATGATTTTTGTAACATAGTAGAAAAACGTCATGATCATTAGCGTCTTTCAATATTGAACTACCGTATCTGAAAGTGCAAATTATGCAATAGTGTCTAAAACAATAAAAGAGTTGAACATTACAACATTCTTAATAAGACTTAAGTGACCTATTTTAACAGACTCCAATCCGGGCTCGACCTGACCAAAAGACTTTCCTCATTGGGAACTATCAACTATCCCGGAAATGCTATCAAGAACCCAATGCCTCATTTAAGACCTGGAAATGTCAGAAATCCGAAAAATGAGTAAAACTCAGTGACAATAGTGAATATATTAAAACAGTTTGAACTATGACATTTCCAACTATACCTGGTGTAGAAGGTATAGAAAATCCTCTCTTCACAAACCAACACATAATCAAGATAAAATAAACACCAGAAAGTAGCATCATCACATGTAAAAGAACAACATATGTTATAAACATTACTATTCCTAAATGCATGTTAACTGGTCCCTTTCTCTCCTGAAGGCCATAATATTGCCTGAAGACCATAACCTCATGTCACACAATACTGACGTGGCTACCTACAATCCTATCACCATCCCCCATTCCCGTTAGGGATATTAGTCAGTCGTCCAAGCAGTTCATCCATAAACCCGGTGCACATCCCCATTCCTGTTAGGATGCTCATGCAAAGCAATGACACTATTCCCCCATTCTCGTTAGGGAATAGCTGCACAAAATAAAAGTATCCCCATTCCAGTTAGGATACGGGACGACTTGTCAAGGACTACAAGAGTATCACGGTAGTTACCCCCATTCCCGTTAGGGAACTGACCCGTGACATCTGGTACCCGTAATCGGATACTCTGACCTCGTGTGTTTCACCCACACAGCTGTGAACGACACCATGCATTCTAATATGAGTCTTGCCAACTCTTATCAGGTCATAACCTATTGCCTTAATCTCTCTTCACTATCTCAACACTTAAATCAAATCATTTAATGTCATTGATCTCATCTTAAACTCTGACTAGATACTTACTCATTCTACCAGTCAAGTATACAAGTCATATGTCAAATGCATTGCCAAACAAAGCGATTCAATTACCACCATACTATAATACATTCTCACATATAGACATATCAATTCAAATGAAACAAGCAGGTCAAAATATGTGAACAAACCAATCAAACATAGCATGAAATCACATCAATTTATATAGACAATCACACCAATTCAAATAATTACCCACACAAAATTGAGAGGTTTTGAGAGATTCTATTGTCACCTTGAATCCTCTTGAAAAAAAGATGATATCGAAATCTAGCTCTTTTCTCGATGTCCTAGCTATGTCTTTGTTTCGCTTCCTTGTTATAGTCTCATCAAAAACAGAGTTGGAAGGAATCCTCTTCTTCCTCCTTGTATAGTTTCGGCCAACACAAGGAAGAAGGACCTCACATATTAATTCAACACGCAGGCCATTAATTAATGAAATATCAATCATTACTTATTATATAGTTAAGGAAATTTGAAGATTGAGCAAGAATTAAGATTTAGATGAAATCTGGGGTTAGGGTTTTAGAAATTGATTTGGGGATTTTTGAAACTAAAAGAAACTATGAGTAAAATACGCACCCAAGGAAGGAGATGAGCTTGAAGGTACTGTGATGGTGGAAGACAGCGGCGACGGTGGCGACCATGGCGGCAGTGGGCGATTCGACGGTTTCTTGAGCAACAAGGACCAAAAGAGAGAGTAAGACCAAAGAAGAAAGAGAAGAAAGAGCTTAAGGTAACTCACATGGTGGATACCACCAAGGAGGCGGTGGCTCACGGTGCTTACCACGATGGAGCGCTATTCGCACAACAGAGATGGCGGAGGAACGTGTGCAGGGACGCGAACTAGACGTGAGCAGACACAGATGGTCTTCTCCTTGTTGCGGTGAACGGCGATCGGCGGTCACGGTCCAGGCGGTGGGGCAGGACGGCACACGATTTGAGTGAAAGAGGGAAGGAAAGAGTTTCTAACTTAGGTTTTTCAGAAATGAGAAGTGAGGGTGAGGAAGGGGCTGTCGCGAGTTAAGGGAGAAGAGAGGGATGTGCATAGTAAAATACGGGTGCGACTAAGAATTTACGAAAATAAGCTTTTAATAAAATGTGTTATCTTAAAACTAGGTAGTTTCATAAATAAATTTTACCCTTTATAAACCCCCAAAATAATTATATATTCTCACTAAAATGATTCTTAGCCAAAGGTAAATATTATTTGATACTAAATTATAAAATGCAATTTTTTAATTATCAAACACAACCAATTATTACAGTATAAAAAAATTATCGAAAAGTTTAATAATAATCATCCTGCTTCTAAAAACTGGGATGTGACAGGTATGGCTGCTTCTTGTCCACACAAATTAACCTTGGTTCCTTAACCATTGTTAAAATTTAACTCAACGTCGGTTAGGTTAAGTTTAGGGGTATTTTGGTCATTTCACCTGAAAATTCAAGATTACTAGCATTTAATGTTTGACTCCTTGTCCTCTCTGCTCCATTAATTTCTCCTAATACCTCAACTCCATAATCGACTCCGTAGTTTACCCAACTTATCCCCCGACTTAGGTTTTACGTGTTTTCTTAAGGATTACGCCCGAATAAAATAATATTATTTCATTTCTAACGAATTTTTCCAAAATGCAGAAAATCGTTGGGAACGAAATATAAATCATTTTCCTTTCGTTCCCGAGTCGAAATTAGGGTTTCTGCTCAGTAAAATTTTACTGTCAGTGAAAATGCAGACCGAGTTCGGTCTGAATTTTCAACCCAAACTTTCACCATAACCTTCTACTGTAAGAGAGACTATGAATATGATTTTATTTTATTAAAAATCATATTCTTGATCTCAGATTAAAATATAAATAATTATATTTAAACCGGTTAAACAACATAATTAAAAATCAGGCTGTTACATTACTACCCCTCTTAGAAAAAATTCCGTCCTCGGAATTTCGTGACTCAAAACTGGGTAACATCTTACAAATGTTTCTTAATCTAAAGATCCTACATCGTATTTCTCATTGCTGTCTTCCCCTAAGTGACAGCAGTAACTTCGTAACAGAATTCATTCTTATATCATTCTATTTATTCTTGAACTTATCCATCACTACACTCTGTTTAAGGAAATCATCAGCTCCATCCATATGACATATAACACTACATAAACAAGTATATAAATACCATATGCCATACCAATGTTAGTTATCGCATCGAGTTCGGACACACTACCCAACTTCTAAGCATAGTTAAAATATGATGTGGATTCAACTAGACACAGCTAGTAACAACATCCTAGACCTCACAGTCCGATTAGAATCGAATTGCTCTGATACCAAAATGAGACACCCCATTGTGCCATTAGTTTTAAACCTCATTAATTAAGTTCTTAAACACGCTCTTAAAGTTCAACGTGTATTCCGAAACACGTGAAAACTAAAACTAAGCTTATAAACACAGCGGAAAAAAATTCAAACCAACACACCACACCATAGGTTTATACATCATAGTTTTTAAAACACTGTCTAGGGTATCCCAGCAGTAGGATCCCTTACAGGTACATACTTAAACAAACTATCATAAGTGAAAAATAAAACATCTTCTAAGATTCACTGGCCCTAGACACTAAAATACATTGTCGAAATCCACAACTCGTCCTCTAGCATCCAGTTCATACGGAGTTCCATCCAACTCCTCAGCAATAGGCTCCTCCATCGGGTCTTTTCATGGAATAAGATAAACATATACAAAATACAGAAATAGGGAGATAAGAAACAATTTAATCATCAAAGGTGGAAAGGAATACATAGCACATAATATAATAATAGTCGCAATTCTAGGGTTAACAAATCTCAGATCGCAATTCTAATGTGACAGGTTTGGTGGTACCCGGGTTAAGTTTCTCACCTCCTAGGCCCACTATCCGAGCTCGATATCTCATTCTATGGAGGTTTTTTCACAATTTTGACCGTTGAATATGAATGACCACAAGGCTTGAACCTGCTTCTAAAATTTGAGAAAGACCCAACGGTTGAAGAGTGTTTGTCGAGTATCTCACTGCGACTGCTCCAGTTATTGTTCAAAGCTTCCAACAATGGCTTTCTTGTAACAATTGATGATTCTCTCTCAATTCTTCTCCTTTGCTCTGAAATAGGGGATGATAAACAGAGTTAAGGTGACGAGGAAGATAAATAAGATCATAGAAGTGAGTGTTTACCTCTAGATAATTAAAGAAAGTGAAAGAATGATCAAGTTGTGCAAGAACAACAATGGAGTTTTTGGATTTTCTTGTGTTTTCTTGGTGAAAGATGAAGAGAAAATGGTGAAGTGTGGGGAGACGAGCAGCCTTGGGTTCATGGGTATAAATAGGAGTAGCTTTAGGCCATGTTTGGATCAATTGGAAACAAATAATAGGTTTTTGGAATATAATAATATATAATAGTTAACTATGGTTAATAATTAACTTAACTAGGGTTACTTTGCTAACCATGGATAATATTTTTGTGGCTCACAATTAAAGGATGGTGTGACTGCTTCTTGTCCACACAAATTAACCTTGGTTCCTTAACCATGGTTAAAATTTAACTTAACGTCGGTTAGGTTATGCTTAGGGGTATTTTGGTCATTTCACTTGAAAATTCAAGATTACTAGAATTTAATGCTTGGCTCCTTGTCCTCTCTGCTACACTAAATTCTCCTAAAACTTCAGCTCCATAATCGACTTCGTAGTTTACCTAACTTATCCCCCGACTTAGGTTTTACACGTTTTCTTAAGGATTACGCCCAAATAAAATAATATTATTTCATTCCTATAGAATTTTTCCGAAATACAGAAAATCGTTGGGAGCGAAATATAAATCATTTTCATTTCGTTCCCAAGTCGAAATTAGGGTTTCTGCTCAGTAAAATCTTACTGTCAGTGAAAACGCAGACCGGACTCCATTTGAATTTTCAACTCAAACTTTCACCGTAACCTTCTACCGTAAGAGAGACTATGAATATAATTTTATTTTATTTAAAATCATCTTCTTGATCTCAGATTAAAATATAAATAATTGTATTTTAATCGATTAAACAACATAATCAAAAATCAGGCTATTACATTATCATGTGTGTACTGTGGATGAGAGCACTTATTTGAAAATTGTTTTGGGAATCCTGTATCTGTGACGTATGTTGGGAACAACAACAGGGGCATCAATCCTTATTCTACTACATACAATCCAGGATTTCCACCTCAAGGTCATCAAGCTCAATATTATGGCCAAGGAACTCAGTAAGTCAGCTAGTAAATCATGAACCATCACTTGAAGTTGTACTTAAAGCCTTCATGACAGAAACGAAAGCTCAGCTTCAGAGTCTGGATGCATAAATGAGGAATCTAGAAAATCATATTGGACAGTTGGCTACAGCATTGAGCTCAAGACAGACTAGCACACTGCCCAGCACGACAGAGACACCTAAGCCTAATGAAATGGAGTACTGCAAGGTAATAATCCTTAGAAATGGGAAAGAAGTCCTTACTTCAGCCGGGCATGAGGAAGATACATGTTATGATAGAGCTAAAAGAATTGTACAGAATGAAGAATTTGAGTTTAAAAAGATTGATGTAGTTATTGCAGAATCTTCTGAACATGCTGCAACAAAGAAAACTCAGCAGAAAAATTATGCAGAAACTTCTGCAAAATATGCAGAAAAGTCTTTGCCCAAATTTGTACCAGAGACGCCTTCCCTACCTTTCTCCCAAATATTGAAGAGGCAACTCAAACATATGAGAAGTAAGATGAGGTGGCCATTACAAAAGAGGTCAAAAGCCCGTGAAAGAAAACACGTAGGCAAATGGCTCAATCTGCTCAAAGGAGGGACAACTTTTGTCTGGCCCAACTGTGAAGAATTTCTGCACCTAGATGCTACAACATGCAGCAACATCAGAACAAGGGATGTTTTCTCTTTTACCCTTTTGCTGTTTTGGAAGTTTCTATTCTGTTTTATGTTGCACCCTTCTAGTAGTACTGTAGTTTATGTTATGTTTGGTAGTGGTTGTCTATTTGCTTTTTTAGTATGTTTATCTCTGATTGGACCACAAATGATTAAAGAACAACCCCTTTTAGGGGCTTCTTTTGAATAGTAACTGAAGTTGTTTGGACCACAACCTTAATTTCCGAACCTTTGACATGACTGTTGAACTTTTTAGCTGTTTGGTGACTGAAATTGTTTGAGGTTTAAACATATGCTGCAGCATTTTGATATAACCTGTGAGATTTTGAGCCTAAACAGTTTTATTTGATTGTGAGTTCCATTCATGTTCCTTCTCTGTGAAGTGTGACTTGATTCTTGCTTGCTTGTACATATCACAGCTACACACACTTTTGCTTGAGGCATGTTTGATTTTTCTGAATCCTAGTCTTAGCCTAAATAGCCTACCCTTTGATTTTAACTTTGTGTGTGAGCCCTTTGAGCTTGAGCCCCTTATTCTGTTATTAGCCACAGACAAGCCCTATAACTTGAAAAACAGTAATTGCCCTATCTAGGTGGAGTTTAGGGATACTTTTCTTGACAATATGCTTGTAACATAAGTTTGGGGGTGGCTTGAGGACAAGCACCATTTTAATTTTGGGGGTGCTAGACAGCAAAGTCGTGTATTGTAAAATGACTAAATTTTACTGAGTTTTGGTTTTGCTGAGTTTTGTTTATTGAAATTGTGAAAAAAAGAAAAAGAAAACGGGATTAGGACAAAGGCCTTAAAATGTGAAACTTGTTATCTGTTTTGCAAAAAAAAAAAAAATTGAAAGAAAGAAAAGAGTACCCCTTCATTGGTACCGAGATTGCTGTGGTGGTTTGTGGAAAGCATTCGGTGTGAAACACGTTGTAGGGAAAGCATTTCTTAACTCCACCTAGTGTTAGCCACTTCCCAAAAATGTATCCTACATTGACCTAAGCCCCATTACAACCCAATAAAATTCCTCTAGCAGTGTAAAGCTTTGATTTTATGCTAGTGAGTTTAGAAGCTTGTCTAGCTTATGATAGGGTTGCATGTGGATGATGATTGAGTGAACCCATTTACTTTTGTGAGTGAGGAAGAACACACTGTTCTGAGTGCATAGTGCTGTAGCATGCTGTTCAGGGCTGAAAATGATTGATGTCATGAAAATCTGCTAACTTGTGATGCATGAGTGTCGAGGATGACAGAAGTTTGTGTTGTGGAAAAAGTTCAGTTGGACAATTTTAAATTTTTTTGAAAATGAATTAAATAGTGGGATTTTGGAGATAGAAGATCACGGATGCCCACACCTCTCCACCAATCGTACATTCCCACTCTCGTTCCCACTTTATTTCCCACTCCCCCACGCCTCACCACCTAAATGAGCCAACCCACACCCTAACCTGACACATTAAATAGGCCCCTTTCCCCTCACTCAACCACTACACGCTCTGAAACCTTCCCCTTCCTCTGTTCATACAATCCTAACGTTCCATTTCTTTCTCAACCTCACCCACACCAACATGACAACCAAGAAAGGTAGCCGTGTCAAGCACCGTGCCACCAAAACACCACCATCCACCTCTGGTACTAAAAAGGACTAACTTGGTTCTTGGGCCAACACAGAGGACAAGGTTAAGTTTGAAACCGAGACCTTGGCTCATAACCTACATGTTGAAAAGGGGTTTAAGTATGGGAAAGGACCCAACTGGGGAATCCTGGGGGAGTTGGTGGAAGTCATAGAGGCCCACAATTGGAAAACCTTTGCTGAACACCCAGAGGGCTACTATACTTCATTGGTGAGAGAGTTCTACGCCAACAAAAGCTCAGAAGCACAAACCTTTATGGTGATACGGATGGGAAGGTCTCATTCTCTTCTGGAACAATCAACATGAATCTGGGGTTGGAGGATATGGAGGATGAGTATAAGGGAATCCTGAAGAATATTACTCACAAACAGCTGCAGCAAATCAAGGAAGATGTAGCCTTTACTGGAGCAGAGTGGATCCAACAACCTGAGGGCCAACTGAAGCTTCCTAGATCTATGCTGCAGCCTTTAGCAAAGGTCTGGTACCACTTTCTCAGGCACACGCTCTCCCCAACATCGCACCTAGAAACAGTGGAGAAGGAACGGCTAGCCCTTCTACATTGCATCATGAAGCATAAGAAGATCAATGTGGGGGAGATGATCAAGGAGCAGAGCTCCTCATGTGCAATGAAAAAGAAGGGCAACCTGATTTTTCCCTGCTTGATCACTGACCTCTGTCTGTAGCAGGGTGTTGAATATCACCCTGGAGAGGGTTTGGAGAAGACTGCTAGGCCCATTGATATGAATTGCATCCTCAAGTTGTTCTCCAACTTTGATAAAGCTGAAGCAACTGCCAGTATGCCGCCTTGAGCAAGCACCCCAGAGCAGCAAGATCGCTCTGGGATGCTAGAGCAAATGTTCGATCAACTTACAGATATGCTACAGCAGCAAGTGCAGCGAGAGAAAAGTTTCTGGGAGTTATGCTTTGTGAAGTTCCAGTGGGAGAAACAGATGATGAGGCTTAACAACTGGAAGCTAGAGACCCCCATTCCCCAATTTCCCAGAGAGATGCTACCACCCATTGAAGAGCAAGACCAAGTCCCTACTGAAAAAGCTGTCCCAAATCCTACTACTGAAAACCCCAACATCAACATCAACACCACCCCTGCCAACAACACTAAATCTAACCACGCATGGTTGGGTGTTTCTGTAACACCCTATTTTTCGTATGCTTCTTTATCAGTAAATACATGCTTTAATGTAATCATTTGTGATAAAATCCAGAAGATGATTTAATTTTAAATAAAATTATTTTCTTGTGTAGTTTTACTGCATGAAGTCACAGTAAAATTTTCGGTCGAAAATTCAGAAGAAAGTCGGTCTGGGTTTTCAAAGCCAATACAAGTTTACTGAGCTAGAGACATAATCTTGACTCATGAACGAGACGATTAGTGTTTTTTTGATGTTTTGTGTGGGTTTGGAGTTTTTCAAAAAAATCTTGTTCGGGGCAAAATTCCGAGTGTTATCCGGGCGAAATCGTCGGGAAATACGATTAAGAAAGTCATCTGATGCGCAATGGAGCAGAGCAAAGAGGGAATGAAATGACTGATGTGAAAGTTATGACACCTTTTCAACAAGCCATACTTCACTTTTTCATCAAATCACCTTTTCTTACATTCTCTCTCCAACCTTACCTCCACACCATACCTCCACCTTACCACATCATACCTTATTTCTTTCCCTACAAGCAAACCAACTTTTGTTTCTCTTTCTTCCTTCCAGCCGTGACCCCTTCTTCTTCTCCCCCCTCTATATAAACTTCAACCTACAACACTTAATCACTTTTCCTCACTTCACACATTTCACACTTAGGGTGCGTTTGGATAAATAACTTAATTAAGAGCTTATCACATAAGATCTTATTGCATGAGAGCTTATGCCATAAGCGCTTAAAGAAAGAAAAAGAAAGAAAGGGACATAAGAGGATTCGAATAGTGAAAAACACGGAGAGGATGTTTAGTGCATAAGCTCTTATGATAATTCCATAAGCTTCTCCCAGTGACTTATGAAAATAAGTCAAAAACTCCTTATGGGATGACTTAAGTTATTTTTATAAGCTCTGCCAAACACACTGCATAAAAACTTATGTCATCAGATAAGTCAAAAGGAGCTTAAATAAGCTCTTCCAAACGCCACCTTACACTTATTTCCTTACTTTCTCTTCTTTTCTCTTCTAAAGTTCATATTTTTATCAAGCTTTTTACTTTAATTTCTTCATCAAAGTTCTTCATATTGTTGAGGCTAATGATCCTATGTTGTTTATTTTTCAAGTTTTTGTCTTTATGTTCATAGTCTTGCTTTAAGTTTTCTTTAAGCTTTCAAACTTCTATTACTGATGGATGGAAGAAGGTAATATTTAAACAACTTGTTAAATTATATATTATAGTTTTGGTGATGACTTGCGTTAATGTTATTGTTATTATTTGAACGTGTGCAGGCATTTAACAACCAATTGCCTCTTCAAAAAGATGAGTTTAGAGACTTGAGGATGCGTTTGGCAGAATTCTTCTTCAAGTATGCGGCTGAAAAAGGAATTGACAAGATACCTCCGCAATACTTAGATGAATAGTTTTTTTGTTAGACTTTAGAAACTAATTAATAACACACACACACACACACACACACACACACACACACACACACACACCCCCTATATATATATATATATATATATATATATTATATATATATATATATATATATTTTTTTATATATATATATACTTAGATTGTTAGTTTTGTTTTTAGATATTAGAGACTAAAATTTATATATATATATATATATATATATATATATATATATATATATATATACACTTGTAGATAGTTATGTTTTTCCTATACATGGGTTTTGGTTTTAAGTCCCCCCATTGTTCCTTTGTATATTTCTTTTCTTTTAGTTAATATTGAAATTTAAGGGCAGTGTTTGCAATTCTGTAGTGTGTGTGATATTCTGTGTTACTGGGATATTTACTGAATGCAGGGATAGCTGAGGGGAGTGATATTTTAAAACTGAATTTTTTTAAAAAAATCTATTAACGTCAGTTGTATCAAACAACTGACGTTAATAGTACACTATTAACGTCAGTTGTATTAGGAAACTGACGTTAAAAATAAAACCCGTAACGTCAGTTCTTTAACATAACTGACATTAGTTTGAACAACATTAACGTCAGTTGTGTTGAAGAACTGATGTTAATAGTTTTATATTTAACGTCAGTTGTTTAAACAACTGGCGTTAAAATATTAACTATTAACGTCAGCTGTATTTACGTCAGACAATATTCTAACGTATAAAATCAATTTTAACTGACGTAAAAAACACTTATTGCACTAGTGTAGATTTCAAGTGTGGGGGAGATATATTATGTCTTGATGTTTTTAAACCGTGTTGTCCTAAACTTTGTTGGCATCTTTTTCTTTTGTTATTTATGTTATTTTTCTATGTTTTTAAAACGAAACGTAAAAAATTTGGTGTTGTTTTCTGTTTTTATTTTGTTGCATTAAATAAAGCACTGTTTAAGTTGTTGTCTGCTGTTTTTGTTTTTCTGCTTTGTTGTTTCTACTGTTTATTTTGCTGTTTTTCGTTGTTTTGAAGGAAAAAAAAGAATAAATGGGTTTTGCTTTCCACTTGAAGTTTTTAGAGTTGTGAGAGTAGTGAGTTTGAGTCAATTGAAGTGAAAAGAATCATGACATAAGTGATTAAATTGTCTTTCTTTTTTATTTTGACAAGTTTGGTGATGAACATTGAATTGATAGATTGAGTTTAATAGAAACATACCTTGTGAGATTTTGAGCCTAGACACTTCTTCATTCTTGTGTGATTTTCATTCATGGATTTGGTTGCTCTAGAACTTACTTTGATTCTTTTTGAAGCTACATTGTACATGAACATGTTAATATGATGAAGGCATTTTTGTTCTCTTTAGACACTTAGCCAAATAGCCAACCTTGCATGTTTTTCCTTTGATTAACCCCCTTGGGCCTTTTTGACCATTCTTTGTTTTTGAGCTCATTACAAGCCTAAGTGAAAAACTATGTTTCTACCTTACCTTAGGGATCGTGAGAACATTGGAGAAACTTTTGAACAAGTATGGGGGAAATTGATCGTTGTTACGCAAGTGTTGATGAAAAGAAAAGAAAGAAAGAAAGAAAGAAAGTGTATAGTTACGGGAAAAAAAAAGAGAAAAGAAAAAAGTATCATAGATATGGTTACATTGAAAACGAAAAAAAAATATATGGAAAAAAGGGGGGAAAAAAGAAAGGAAAAGAGAAATAAATTCAAGGAAAGGAAGGAAGTTGATATGAGAATTGCTTGATTGTGGGTATATATGTTGATATTTGAATTTTGCTAACGTTCTTGCATTCTCTTTGGTCTTAACTTGTCACATCCCTTCTATTTCATTCCTTTACCTTGGCCACATTACAACCTTGAATAAAGTCCTTTTGATTTTTGTGTGCATGTGCATGAGTGGTGGAGATTGAGAATATAAGCAAGCTTATGGTAGTGCCAATTTTCATGGATTGAATTGAGTGAAACACTTACCATCTAAACACTTGGGATTGAGAGTATGTCATGTGAGGTTCTATCATTCTTAATCTATGCTTTCAATGGAATTTGCCTTTCTTGTTGGATGAAGATGGAAAGAAATTGCTTCATGAGTGTCGTGATTTCTTGAATCTTTGGTTGTTCTTGTTACTCACACATTCTTGAACTCTTAAAAATCTTTTGGAAGTGAATCCTTGTTCGTTGTCCCTTGTCCCTTGCTTTGATTTATTTTGATTTTACTCGGGACGAGCAAAAGCTAAGTGTGGGGGTATTTGATGAACATGATTTTGAAATATTATTTAACCCTCATACTTGATGTTTTAAACACCATTTGAGCTTAATTGATGTGTCTTGGGTGCATTTGATGACTTTGGGCCTAAATTGGGCCTAATTACATTTTTCAGTATAATTGACATCCTGACATTGCTTCTGTATTTGGATCATAACTTTGACTGTAGACATTGGAAAATTGTGATTTTAATTTTGTAGGACAGCTAAGAGAATTATCTACAACTTTCATGAAGAGAACGAAATCCAATTCGGATGATAAGAGGGTCAAATCTGAGCTGAAAGTGATACCAGAGGTGCTATTGCGTGAAACTGAACATGGAGTAGTGTTTGGGCCATAACTTGGGATGTAGAGATCAGATACACCTGAGACCAAGATCATTGTGAATATGACACATTAGGATACAACTTTTATGAAGATCACTTAACCAAATGATGTCATTTTGATAATGTAAATTGATTTGGAAAGTGAGTTTCGGATCCTGAAGTATGCTGAAGTAAATTGGGCCTAACTCACTCATTTGAGGTCCAATTGGAGCAATTTTGGTGGCCACTTGAACCTGGACCAATGGGACACGTTTGCCATTATTTAGTTTGTTGATTTAGGGTGTTTTAAACTCAGAAACAGGGTAGAACACTGCAGCCACGAATTTGGAGAGCTTTCTCCTCTTCTTGATCCATTTTCTAGGTTTTCAAGTTCTTTCTTTGTAATTTTCTTTTTGCTAGTTGTTCCTCCATATTAATGGAGGGCTAAACTCTCTCAATCAATACTTGGGTATTGACATTATTGAGATTTGATTTATGAAACCCTGCTTTATTTGGTTTATTCATGGTTAATTTCGTTTTTCATTGTATTTCCTCTCTTTCATTCTTGATTCTTTGTTTGTTTGCTTAAATGAGTTGGAATCTTGAATGTATGTGTTAGTGGCTTCATTAACTCATTTTTAAAGAGGGAAAATCAGATTCTAGGTTATGCATTGAAGGTGTTTGATGAATTGCCTAGCTTGGTTGGGTTTCGGGTTTAATGGTTAATTTGGTTTAATGGATGCTTAATTCGTTTAACTTGATTAATCACACTCTAGAAGCTTTTCTAGTAGAAAATTCATGAGTTATAGTAGGGCCTCGTGCTGTAATTCAAAACCAAGAGTGAAATTAACATGATGTTCACTGTGGTTAAGGATTAATTAAACCCCGATAATTGTTATTCCCTTGGATTTGTGGTTTTTTAAACCGTTGTTTCTAGTTTAAATAGTTTTTTTGTTTAATTTTAGTAATAAACCTGCAAACCCCCAAACCTTTTAGTTTTGTTGCTTATTTTGATTAAATTTGAGTTGGTCCTTCAAGAGACGATTCGGGTTGACACCCTTACTACAAGTAGCGTTTAATTCGGTTGTTTTAATTTTGGTGGGTTTGACACCTGTCAATGTCCCAAGAAGGGGTGTCTCAATTAATTTCCCGAATCTCGGGTAGTGAGAATTATCCAAATGTATGTTTTAGTTCCGTTTGAGGACCACGACTAACATGTTTCGGAATTTGGAGGACTAAAAAAATCGTTTTCCAAACGGGGGACTAAAAACATATTAACCCTTTAAATTTTTATTTGTTCAATATTAAATTACATCATTTTTTATTTTTCCTCTTTTGACTTTTTACTCATAAAAATTTGTTTCTTGGGTGCCTCCTTGCTTCCTAGAATGGCCAAATGCATCTTTCGAGCTTTGATTCCATCCAACTCTATAAATAAAATAAACTACATCGATATGAGTTTCCACCATTGTCTCCTTGTTCATTAATTTTCTTTTCCAAGTCGTAGTATGGCAAACTCAAAGGCATCTCTTTCCATCAGTCTTTTTCTTTTTGTTTTCCTATCTTTTCAAGTCTTGGCCCATGATGAAGAGGGCGGGGCTAATCATTTCAGTGAGTTATTTTCTTGTAAGCTTCATGGCTGACAATATAGTTAAAGTTTGTTAGTGGATATCTCTTAGAGTTTAGGGTTTATCATTGAAAGTTTATAATATTGTTTCCCCATTCATTAACTGTACCAATTTTTTAAAGAAAGATTACATCGATCAATATCCCTTGAAATTTGACTTAATCACACCTAACACATCTTATTTCATAAATTACACTGACCTCCCTTGATGTTATATGTTGTATGAGATGCAAGTACAATAATGATGATAACATAAATCTCAAGGGGTACACATAAACATTAAGATAGGTAAATATAATTTCTTAATCAACAGGAATGTCTAGTAATTAATTCAAATCTCAATAAAGGTCTAATGTGTTTCCTCTTTTACAAAGAAAATATTGTTACACAATTTTTAAATATACTGAGTACAAGGCTCTACTATGACGAGCAGAAGGCATCTTACAAGATCTGGTCATAAGACCTTAATGTTAGAATTATCCTAGACTAATATAAATATTATAATTTTATTAAAACCATATTAATTGGATGCCAAATTTTTTAGAGAATATAGTTTAGCCAAAATTATGATGAACATTAATATTGGGCATATTTTTACTAAGCATATTTATATGTGAGTTTTATTAATGAGTCTTGCATACATGAGTTCACCATAACGGTACTTTTAGCTCGTTAAACATACATACATAAAGGGATACTTTATTCTTAATTGACCACCCTATTGATTTTTTCAGTTGCTTAATTTAAAATATTATTTGTTAGTTTCTCTTCGCCCAATAGTTACCTTTGTTTGACAAGTTTTTTGAACCTAAAAATGTATATAATTTTATGTATTATCAATATGAAAATGTTTTAGACTATATATACTAATATGAATGACCTTATTTAATGAGTTTGATATCTTGTGTAGTTATTAATATAAATTATATAGTAATCAAACTTGTGATAACACATACACAAACAAACAAACACACACACATATATAGAGAGAGAATGAATAGATGCCTTTTTGTGTGTGTCAAAATCGTATAACTATAGACACTACATTTGGTGTTTATTAGTGTTTCTCACTTAGCGCTTCTAACCTAAATGTCTTCTCTCGCAATGACTACAACGTTTTCTTTTAGTAACTATTGTTATTCAATTATTATACATATAGATGACAAGAATCATCTAAGTTTATAAGATTAGGACACAGATATTCGAGTCATGGGTCTATACCATAGCAAGTAGAAAGTATAGTTTATAAGACCGCTAAGGCTAGAAGACAATAATGAAATAACAAATAACGAAAATTATGACATTTTATATAGCTTAAATGTAATATCCTTTTTGTTATTATTTGTTATGACATTTACAAGGCAAGAAGACAATCATTATTATTTGTTATTTTGAATTAGTCTAACTTTATTTTAATCTTTTGGAGATTTTTAGCTATAGAAATTGAAACTTGAGCATTTTACCTTCTTTCTCACATAAGAATTAGGCACATGTCCTAAATTTTGACACAATGGTTAATTTTTTTTTCCTTTCACCTTAAATTTATATTGCAACTCTCAAATTTTAATGCAGAACCAGAAAACCACGAACATGGATGTGTGATCAAGGATGATAGCACAAAGCCTCCAGAAATTGATCGAAGGACTTCCTCGATGTTTATGACAAAAACTACTGCTGGGATGAGGAATGATGACAAAACAGGTTACAGTAATCTTGGAGTGTAGGACGCTGGTGAGCAAAGAATAGAAGATGAAACTTACGCAAATTAAAATACCATTAGCATGTCGTTCTCTGAAACCTCGGCTGCTAAATAAATAATGGGTGCGCAACCCCTTTATTATATCATGAAAAATAGTGATTTAATTTGTATATAGCACCTGTTGGAATAGCTAATTCTATATGCTATGATGTGCGAAATAGTGATCTATAGCCTTGATATTTGTACATATATTTACATAATAATTAGTGTGGTTTATTAATTAAATGATTGCTTTTTATATTAATTAGCTTGTTTGATTTCATTGGGTGCATTAACATTGTATTATAGCAGCGTGTTCATGTTTTTCGAAGCAAAAAATCACCATAATAATATTTTAAATGTTATTAATAATTAGTAAATAGTATTTTAAATTATGAAGTTTGAATAAAAATTATTTCTATTTTTTATCTCAACCTTAGTTTTTATTTAGAATAAAACAATTAAATTCATCTAAGTTAGAGAGTATTTATAATGATTACAAAAGCTTTAAATGTTAGAAATAATTTTATTAAAGTAATAATTATTTTAGATATTACTCTTTAATATTACTTTAATGTTATTCATGATATGAAAGTTCTTACCAAGTTTTTGGGAGAAGGGGTGTAACACCCTGCTTTTTATATACGATGTTTTACAGGTAAATATATATTTATTTATATTTTTACCTGAGATCAAAAAATGATTTTTTATAAAACAAAATCATATTTATACTCTAACTTAGGGTAGAGAGTTACGTTAAAAATTTGGGTTTAAAATTCAGACGGAATCCGGTCTGCGTTTCGACAGACAGTAAAATTTTACTGAACAGAAAACCTAATTTTGACCCGTTAACGAAATAATTTAGATTTAAATCATATTTACAACGATATAGGTTATTTTGAAATTCTTGCTTAAAAATATATTATTATACTTTTTATGGACGGATTTTCAAAGAAAACGGATAAACGACAGAGCCGGATACGAAATTGTAGAGACCCGCTGATGGATTGGATCAGTGATTGACCTCATGTGAGGTGATTCACCATGGTGAGTCATGGTGAATCACCTCACCATTGTAATGATGACATTTAGTGAAAAGATCATTTTGTACTTGAACTTTCATTTTAATTCCAATTTTATCCTTAATCAAATGACCAAAGTACCCTTGACCTTTCGGCCAATTTCCAACTTTGTCCAAACATTTTGGGATCAAATTGCCCCTCACTACACGGTCCTAAGCCCATGGAGGACACTTAGTCATTTCAGTCTTCTTCTTCACACATGTTCATTTTCATATCCTTTGAAAAAACTTTAAGTTTCCATTACTGCAGAGCTTGAAACTTTGACCATTCCTCTTCATTTTTCTTCATTCCAAGGTGAGGATCCTCTCCCTCGTCATCTTAGCTCCATTAATCATCCACAAATTTTCATTTTCATAAAGATTTTCTCTATTTCAAGTTCTAGATCTAGTTTTTCAAAAATTCATGAAAAATCATAGAAAAATGATTTAAGCGTTATGACACTTGATATTACATCTCTAATACCTCTATTTGTTAGATCTAGAAGCTTGAAGTCAAAAGAAATTTCTAGCCCTATTTTCCTAGCTTGGTCGAATCTATATATATCTGTAGGCAAAATGAGTTTTCTTCAATTTTTACTTGGATGATGATTTGTATAAGCTATTCAAGATCCTTGGAGTGAAAATCCAAGAGCTTGAAAAATTTAGAGATATCTAGCCAATTTCTCCTCTATTGGTCGAAACCCTAACCAAGTGGTTGAATGAGTTTTGTTTTCAATTTTAGACTTGTAACAATTTATCCATGCTATTTAAGACTCTGGTAACGAGTATCTAAAAGATAGAAATGAGAAAAGAACCCTAGCCCTATTTTGAAGTCCTTGGCCGAACCCTAGCCTAGTGTTGTCATAGATGGATTTTGTTTGATTAATGTATTTTTATGTTGATTTGGTTGAAGGTTAATTTGGTAGATTTTGGTGTGGTAACGAGGAGCTTCAATTTCGCGGTTCCGGTGTTAGCTCAGGTGGGAGAAAGAATTATCCTGTCGTCGGAATGTATAAGTAGTATATATTATAATAATGGTGTATGACGACCTAAACCCTGCTAATGGTCGAGTAATCGACAATACCAAAATCGTATTGGAAACTACTCCGTAGTACCAATGATGATTTGAGGATTGTAGGTTTATCATCGTTAAGATAATTTTTATAATAGTCGAGGATGTATGATTTTATCACTGCTGAACTGCTTGTGATGCGCTGGTTGTGATAAATTGTTTTACGTGATGTTTGGTAATACTTGAATATTTTATTATTATCTTACCGTGTATAATCTGTTTTTTCTGATAACGTGAAATATATGTTAGTCCATGCTTAGCTGGCATCTAGGAAATGATATATGTTATTCGGGAGATGTGTATGTGGGTGAAAGAATGAATGTGAATTAGATGTGCCTAACCTAATTAAATAACATTTTATTATGATGAGATTAATGACGTGATATAACTTGAGATATTTTACGAGATAGTGATGTGAGGTTAAGGTGAGACACCCCGTTGTGCCCCGGTGTTTTATTAGATTAAATCCTTCTTAATTAAATTCTTAACCGCATACGTAACGTGAAAATACGTAAAAATTAAAACTTGAATTTAATAACATACAACTTTAATTAGTTAAAAACTACACACCATGCTTATGTTTATACATACACACTTAAGTCTTATAATCATATTACAAAACACTGTTGAGGGTATTCTCTCAGTAGGGTCCCTCACAGGAATACTTAAACAAAATATTAAACTTAGCGGAAAATATAAAAACGTCTCACGAGACGCACTAGCCATAGACTAACTAGACCCTAATCACCATGGGTCATGACTCGACCTCCAGCTTCCGGTTCATAGGGAGTTCCATCCTTCGTTCATCCCAGCCACAGGGTCTTCAAGCACGATCCCATAAAAGATAAAATAAAACATACAGAAAGATACAATGGATAAGAAGCAGTTCTATCATCAAAAAGTGAAAAGAGTAATAGTAAATTATACAGTAATTGTCAAAGACAGTCAACATACATGATTAACAAATCTTCCTCAAGAATACTCTGTCATCCTCTACCCTCAATATTATGCAAAGCAATAACACTATAGTTGCACACCTATTTCTAAGGTGGAACGATCTAGCGAGAACTCTTGATTTCGTGTATTATATTACCAATACACGGTGTATTATATTACCAATACACAGATGTGATTTCGTGTATTATATTACCAATACACGGTGTATTATATTACCAATACACTTTTGTCATTGTGTATTATATTACCAATACACTTTTATCCTTGTGTATTATATTACCAATACACGGTTGTGGACAACAACACCTATACATGAATCTCACCAACCCACATTATTAACAGCTTAGTGCCTTAACCTTCCATCAAAGCCTTTACACATATTCTATGTCACAACACCTCTTTAAAATAATTCATCTAGGTTATGCACCTCTAAATCACCATTATACTCACACCCAAAACCATTATCTCTTGAACAACATGTATCTTTGCTTAAAACCCACTAAGCACAATATTAAAAACCAGGCAGATCATGCATAACACAATATGAGAAAATATGCAAATATCAAACAATTTATCACAACCAGCTCCATAATAATCAAATCAATAATCAATAAAGTCAGATTCTGTCACTGATAACTCATTTTTAAGTTATCTTTTAGTGTGTATACTTGGCCTAATTAATTGTTATGTGTTTAATATTGGTGATTTGGCTGAGTTTTACATTATTGGGCTTAATTGCTAAACATTGTTAATTTTCGGATTTTTCACTCATCATGTCCTTGTTGCCTTGCGCAGAGCATAACTAGAGCTACAGATATCGGATTTTGGTGATCTTGCTTTCCCTAGAAAGATAAGGAAGAGACCTACAATTTCAGGTGTCACAAGAATTGTCAAATTAGGCCAAAATCAAGGCTAAATTGGGTCCCGAGTTCTCTGGCACGGATCAGTGCACAGTCCATGATGTTCCTTCACTTAAATGGGCCTAACTTACTCATCTTAAGCCCAATTAAGGCATATGATACCTTGTTGGAAATCTTATTCATAGGCCCTTAATTTGGTTTAGGGTTAGGTCAGGATTAATAAGCATAAATAGCATTTTATAGATGCACAAGTCAGAGAGACGAAAATTAGACACTTTTGCAATCCTTGTTTTTTTAAGTTTTGGAATTCTCATCCCCTCTCTTCTCCCCTTTTTAGTTTTCTGCACTTTGTTGGATTTTTTGTTGTTAAAGCTTCTCCAATGGTGATGACTATGGAAGGCTAAACCTTTTATCAATCATAGACATTCAAGTAATTTGGTTTGAATTCCAAGTTCCTTACTTTTAATTGTTTTTCAATTGCTTCTTCTCCTTTTCTCTTCTTTCAATTATGATTTGTGTTGTGAGTGTGATTACGCTTGATCTATGTCTGATTAGATGTAGATTCAGTTTTCATGATTGAATTGGAATTATGAATTAGTATTGATTAATCCAAAAATCTAATAGAGATTAGGGAACCGATTGGTAACCTAGGTTAATTAAATTTGTACATAAATCAACATTATTAGGGATTGCGATTGTGACTCCAATTTTGTTATTTAAACCCTACATGATCATGTAGTAGATTTCAAATTAACAGAGGAGGAGGTCAAACGAATTTATATCTTTTGGAACAATGACGAATTCTACCAAAGAACTTGACGTCTTGGATTGATGTTTATAATTAATTGAATTTATTTTTTTTAATTCCAATTTGTTTTCTCCCAACGAATTTTGAAAACCTCATTTCTCTAAAATTCTTGATTGGCTAATAATTTTAAAGATCCTCGTGAGACAACCAAGGTTGTTTGCCTTGTACTGCAGTTTTTTTAATTACTATATTATTTTGACCCGTGTACGACCACGGATCAGTCACAACCTAGACGTGATAGCCATCACGGCCGTGACAGACATCAAACATCCTCAATATCATAAAATATTCAAACACCGAAAACAATATGTCATATGCAGATGGAATACCTCAACCAACGTATCATAGTAAATTCAACAACATAAATCCAAACATCATCAAATACCTATAATCAACCTAATATCGATAAACCTGCAATCCCCGAATCAACATTAGTTTTAAAGAAACAGTTTCCAATGTGATTTTGGTCTTGTCGATTACTCGACTTCTAGTAGGGTTTAGGTCTTATCCGATGATGGTTTGATTCTTTCCCCCACCTGAGTTATCACCGGAATCCCGAATTCGTCGCTCCTCGTTATCACACCACAGCTTAACAGTTTCTCCTCCAACCAAACAACACATAACAACAATAAATCAAACTAATCCAACTAGGTCCACTTTATGTTAGGTTCGGCCACTTAAATCAAATGAGGGTTAGAATTCTTTTCTCAACCTAAGCCTTTGGATACTAATTACTTAGGTCCTAGGTAGCTTAGATAAATTGCTATAAATTGAAAATATGAACCAAAAATCATTCAACCTCTTAAGGTAAGGTTTCGGCCTCAATGTGCAAAGTATGTTATAAAATTCTCTTGAGTTCAAACTCTTGGAATTAGATCATATAAGTACTAAAGAACTCAAATCAAGCTTTAGTTTTCAAAAAGAAGAACAAAATCCTCAAACCCATTTTCGTGAGGGTTTCGGCCTTGTATAGGAATTTAAGCTAGGGATTTTTGTTGAACCTAAGCTCTTGGATTTAAGCTATACAAGTATTATAGAACTTAAATCAAGTACTAACTTTCAAAACAAACAACAAAACACCAAACCCATTTTCCTACATAGGTTCGGCCATTAATGGTTAATAGGGAATGAAAATGACTTTAATCACATGCTTTTGGATAATGAAAGTAGGGATCATATCTAGATCATAGAAATTGATTTCACATTTTTATGATTTTTCTACAATTTTCTAGAATTATTACAAGTTCTAGATCTAGAAAAGGAAACTCATGAAATATGAAGAACAAAAGCTTAAGAGTGGAAGGAGATGATCATGTTACCTAAGTTAAGAAGATGGAGGGGAATAGATGATGATCCTGGCAAGTTTCACTTGAAAGCACTTGGAGCTTTTGAAGATTGAAAATGGAGTTTAAGTGTTTTTAGTGAAGAACATGAAGAAGATGAGTGAAAAGAGGGGGGAGGCCACGGTTTGAATGGGTATATAGGCTTAGATTTAGGCTTTGTTTGGTTATAAGGAATTGGTTTAATGGGTTTTGTAATATTTAATTAATATAAGCTTAACCATAGTTGATAGTTAACTTAACTAGGGTTATGTTACTAACTAGGATTAAAATTCACGTGTCTCATATTATTTGAGTGGTGTGGCTGCCCCTTGTCCACACAAACAAACCATGGTTCCCTAACCATGGTTAAGATTTAACTCGACGTCGGTTAGGTTAAGCTTAGGGGTATTTTGGTCATTTCATGTAAAAATTCCCAATTATTAAATTTTAAGCCGGACTCCTTGCCCTCTCTGCTACACTAAAATCCTAATACCTCGACTCCATAATCGACTCCGTCGTTTACCCGACTTATCCCCCGACTTAGATTTTACGTGTTTTCCTTAAGGATTACGCCCGAATAAAATATCATTATTTCATTGTTAACAAATTTTTCTGAAATATGGAAAATCGTCTGGGACAAAATATAAAACCTAATGGTTTCTTTCACGAGTCGAATTAGGGTTTCTGCCCAGTAAAACCTTACTGTCAGTGAAAACGCAGATAGGGCTCCGTCTGAATTTTCAACCCAAATTTTCACCATAACCTTCTATCATAAGATAGACTATGAATATGGTTTTATTTTATTTAAAATCATTCCCTAACTCTCAGATTAAAAATATAAATAATTATATTTTTACCCGGTTAAACAACATAATAAAAATCAGGCTGTTACATAAGGCACTAGGGTATGATTCGATACACGTTGGCGAGATCCATGTAGATGCATGATGTAGATCACAGTCATGTGAGTGGAAGGTATGAGGTCATCATATCCGTAGATATATCTGTAGTTCTTGCAGAGCGGCTTCGTGTAGCTTTGGGCTATTGAGGCTTCGAGCTACTGTGGTTTCATACCATTTATGTATACATGTATATGTGTATATATATATATATATATATATATATATATATATATATATATATATGTATGTATGTATGTATGTATGTATATGATAAAGGGGAGTGTTCGCTCGGATGAAGGATTAACATTCCTATTATGATGGAGGTTTTGTGACAGAATCGATGTAGTCACGTCAGCATAGAGGCTTAGTTGCATGGGATTGATGGTAGAGGATATATATATAAATATATATATATATATATATATATATAGATATATATATATATATATATATATATATATATATATATGATAAAGGGGAGTGTTCGCTCGGATGAAGGATTAACATTCCTATTATGATGGAGGTTTTGTGACAGAATCGATGTAGTCACGTCAGTATAGAGGCTTAGTTGCATGGGATTGATGGTAGAGTATAATATCGTTAAATTAAGGATGAATGTAATTTATGTGTGATGCGTGTCTTTGACTATTATTATAGTGTATGCTATGATTCCTTTCCGCTTATGATGATAGAATTGTTTCTTATCTCCTATTTCTGTATATTGTGTATGTTATCTTATTCCATGAGAAGACCCGATGGAGGAACCAGTTACCGAGGAACTAGATGGAACTCCTTATGAACCGGATGCTGGAGGACGAGCTGTGGATCCTAGCGGTAGAGTTTAAGGTTTATGGCCAGTGCGTCTTTTGGAGACGTTTTATTTTTCGTTGTTTAAGAAAGTTTGTATAAATATGTACCTACAAGGGATCCTACTGATGGGATATCCTAGACAGTGTTTTGTTCCTTGATGGAAAGACATGTGTAGTGTATGTGTAATATATCTATGGTGTGTTTAACTTTCACAATTTGTATGTGTTGTATTTAAGTTTTTGATTTCTTCGTATTTTATTGAGCACGATAACGTTTAATATCGTTATCAGAATTAGTTAATTAGATTTTAATTTAATGGCACAACGGGATGTCACATTTAGTGGTATCAAAGTAGTTTGATTCTGTTTAGACTGTGAGGTTTAGGATGTTATTACTGGCCGTGTCTAATTGAATCCACATCAGATATTGACTATGCTTAGAAGTTGAGTAGTGTGTCCGGACTCGACGATATAACAAACATTTATATGACATATGGTATTTATATTCCAGTTTAATGTGGTATTATATGTCATATTAATCTGAGCTGATGATTTCTTTAACAGGATCATGGCTAGAGGTAGAGGACGTGGTACAAATAGTGGTGATAGAACTCTGGAGAGAATTGTCGGAGGTGGCAATGATGAGATTGATCACATCAGAGGTGGAGGAGATTCAGTTGAGACTCTCAAGACCATCAGAGACCTAGCTACTGCTATGTTACAGCAGACACAGCAAAATGCAGAGATGCTACAAATGACCAAAGAGCAGCAGGAACTGCAGAATCAGAGGAAAGCTGCAGAAGCTGAGGATGTAGGGATGACTACCTTCCTGAAAGGGAAGCCACCACATTTTCGAGGAGATTATGACCTAGAGAAGGCAGAGTGGTGGGTACAGGAGCTAGAGAAGATATTCAGTACCATGCGTTACAGAGAGGATTGGAAGGTGACTTATGCTGCCTTCACGCTGACGGGAGGAACAGAGGCCTGGTGGAGAGGCAAGAGAAGACTATTGGAGGCAGAGGGCAGAATTATCATCTAACAGTTGTTTTGTGAATGTTTCCTCGAGAAGTATTTTTCGAGATTAGTCCGACTCGTGAAGGAGAGGGAGTTCATGAGTCTTAAACAGGGCAACATGACTATTGGTGATTATGCATCATGTTTTGAGGCTCTGATTCAGTTTTCAGAGTTCGACCAGAGATTTCCAGATGAGGATTGGTAGTCTAGAAGGTTTGAGGAGGGCCTGCGATATGAACTACAGAGAGCTATAATGCCTCTCGATATTCAAAGTTTTCCAGAACTGGTTGAGAGATGCAGTGCCATATAGAGCTTAGATCAGAGCCAGGCTGCTGGATAGAGGCAACAGAGAGGTGGAGGCCTTATTTGGGCTGGTTTTCAGAGGAGAGTAGGTAGTGGTTACCAGTGGACACGGGGACCATATACCAGACCAATGCAGACAGCTGCACCAGTACCAGTTGCTACAGCACCAGTGGTTGGAGCGGGCCAGCAGCAGCAAGGCTTAGTTTGTTATAGATGCGGAGGTCCGCATCATATTAGATTTTGCAGAGAAATATCGGGGTGCTTTAATTGTGGTAAACCAGGTCATTTGGCTCGTGACTGCAGGCTTAGAGGTTCGCAGCAGCCGGTAGCTGCTGGTGGAGGAGCCAGTGCTAATAAAAGTGGAACAGGGAGAGAAGTTCCAGCAGCAGGACCATAGGTGGCCAGACCTCAGGCCACTGGAAGAGTGTTTACCATGAGGGGAGCTGAATCCTCTCAATCTGCTGATCTTATACAAGGTATGTGTTTGATATAAGGTAGACTCTCGTCTGTGTTGTTTGACTCAGGTGCTACACATTCATTTATTTTGCATGAGTGTGTAGATCATTTACAGTTACTTGTTTCTCAATTACCATATACCCTTACAGTATCTACTCCGACTAGTGATTCTTTGACTACCATGTCTGTTTGTTTACAGTGTCCTATAGTTGTTGAGAATAGAACATTAATGGAAGACCTTGTCTGTTTGCCTATGCAACATATAGATGTTATCCTTGGCATGGATTGGCTTTTGGCTAACCATGTAATGCTAGATTGTTCTAGTAAGACCTTGTAATTTCTTGAGTCTTCTAGCATAGTATCTACCAATGAAGGAGTATCCATGACGAGTGATGATTCTCGGTAGTATATGATGTTGTTCGCAGTGGAAGCTAACGAGACTCCTAGTATAGATTCTATGCCTATTGTGAGAGAGTTTCCTGAGGTTTTCCCTCCAAACGTTCCAGGTTGGCCACCAGAGAGAGAGGTGGAATTCACCATAAATCTCGTACCAGGGACAAGACCTATATCTATAACGCCCTATCGGATGTCACCCGTAGAGTTAGTCGAGTTAAAGAAACAATTGGATGACATGTTGGGGAAAGAGTTCATCAGACCGAGTGTTTCATCGTGGGGAGCTCCGGGGATGTTTGTTAAGAAAAAGGACAGA
Source organism: Sophora flavescens (assembly GCA_030762895.1). Classification (NCBI taxonomy): domain Eukaryota; kingdom Viridiplantae; phylum Streptophyta; class Magnoliopsida; order Fabales; family Fabaceae; genus Sophora; species Sophora flavescens. The sequence goes on from CM061062.1 coordinate 156,008,716, forward strand.
AGGGCTAGGTTGTGCACGGATTACAGACAGTTGGACAAGGTGACAATCAAGAACAAGTATCTGTTGCCTAGGAAAGATGATATGATGGATCAACTAAAGGGAGCAGCAATGTTTCCTAAGATTGATTTACGGTCCGGATATCATCAGATTAGAGTAAGGAAGGAAGATATACTTAAAACAGCTTTAAGGACGAGGTATGGGCATTATGAGTATTTAGTTATACCTTTCAGTGTGACTAATGCTCCAGCAGTGTTCATGGACTACATGAACAGAATCTTTAGACCGTTCCTCGATAAGTTTGTTGTTGTATTTATCGATGATATTCTTATCTATTCCTGTACGCGGGAAGATCGTGAGGAACATTTGAGAGTGGTGTTGCAGGTTTTGAAGGATAGGCAGCTTTATGCTAACCTTTTCAAGTGTGAGTTTTGGATGGAGGAAGTTCAGTTTCTTGGACATGTGATCAACAAAAAAGGAGTAGCAGTAAATCCAGCTAAGGTTGAGGCAGTTCTTAAATGGGAATGGCCTAATTCCGTGAGTGAGGTACGAAGTTTCCTAGGGTTAGCTGGATATTATCAGAGGTTTATAGAGGGTTTCTCGAAGATTGCGTTGCCTATGACGCAGTTGATGAGGAAATATACAACTTTTGTATGGACAAGCAAATGTGAGCAGAGTTTTCAGAAGCTGAAGGACAGGTTGACTACATCAACTATGTTTACTTTACCAGATCCTTTAGGACAGTTTGACGTATACTGTGATGCGTCATATCAAGGTTTAGGTTGTGTTGTGATGCAAGAGGGAAGAGTTGTGGCTTATGCTTCCTGACAATTGAGAGTTCGTGAGAGGAACTATCTGACTCATGATTTGGAGTTGGCAGTCATAGTGTTCGCATTGAAAATATGGCCACACTTTCTGTATGGAGCGAAGTTTAATGTTTATAGTGAACATAAAAGTCTGAAGTATTTGTTTGATGAGAAAGAGTTGAATATGAGACAACGAAGATGGATGGAATTTATCAAGGATTATGAGTTTGATCTACTGTACCATCCTGGGAAGGCGAATGTTGTAGTGGATGCTTTGAGTACGAAGTCATTGCATGTGTCCGCGATGATGGTTAAGGAGCTGGAATTGCTTGAACAATTCAGGGATCTGAAATTAGGGATAGAGTTAGTTGAGGATAAAATTTGCTTAGATATGATCACTATTAGTAGTGATTTTATGAGAGATCTTAAGGATAAACAGGTTCAGGATCAATATCTGCAAGAGGTGAGTAGAGGCATAGATGAGGGTAAGATTTCTGAGTTTAGCCGGGAAACAGATGGTGTGTTGAGGTTTAGAGATAGGATATGTGTTCCAGAGGATTTAGAACTTAGGAAGATGATCTTGGAATAAGCACATAAGACTAAATTGAGTTTTCATCCTGGATCCACGAAGATGTATCAAGATCTGAAGAAGATGGGATAGCATAGCTATGGATTTTATGGTTGGATTACCACGAACTCCGAAGAGGCATGATGTGATTTGGCTTATTATTGATAGGTTGACGAAGTGTGCTCACTTATTACCTATTGTTGAGAGTTATAGTTTAGAGAAGTTGACCCAGATTTATATCAAAGAAGTTGTTAGGTTGCATGGTGTGTCATCGAGCATTGTCTCAGACTGAGATCAAAGATTCACATCTAGATTTTGGAGACAGTTGCATAGTGCTTTGGGGACGAAGTTGAGGATGAGTTCTGCTTACCATCCCCAGACAGATGGAAAGTCTGAGAGGACGATTCAGTCATTGGATGATCTTTTGAGAGCTTGGGAGTTGGAGCACACTGACAGTTGGGATGAGTTCTTGCCATTGATTGAGTTTACCTATAACAACAGTTTTCATAGTAGTGTCAGAATGGCACCATCTGAGGCTTTGAATAAATCATTTGTTTTTTATATATTAATTTTATTTATTCAATAATTTTTTATTATTTTATTTACTCTATTTTTAATGCAATGTAATTATTTAGTTATTTACAAACTACAATTAAATATTGGATACTAGGTTACTTAATTACTTATTTACAAACTTAATTTTATTATTGTTAACTAAAATTTATCTTATTTTCATATTTAACTATTTTGCTATTCAATTTTCTTAACATTTTCTGTTTTAACCCCGAAATGTGTCATTTGTTTTTTAAATAATATGTAGTTATTCAATCATTTTTTAATTTATTTATTCAATCGAATTTAATTATTATGTAATTACTTAGTTGTTTACATAGTTTATTTTAATATTGTTTTATTTAATTAATTTTATTTTATTTAGATATTTGACTAGCGGTTTTCAATTTTTGTACACTATTTGTTTTAATAACAGTTGATTTCGTCGTGCATGCTCCCCGATGCGCCAATAGAAGCTTTTCTCGATGCACCATGAGCAGCTAATCGTGTTTTCTAGGTACAATTTTGTATTATTTTATAATACTAAAGTCGTTGATATCCAACACTTAAGCTAAGGTTAAGGTTTTATATTAACGTTGCATCCTTGGCATAATCAAATAAACAACATTATATTATCATAAAATTCACCCTCATCCTCAAGAATTAATCATAAATTAACAAGTAAGGATATGGGTTAAGTTTTACTAACCACAACCAAAAACCATTCAAAAATACCATTGCACACTAGTAAGACACATTCAAGTCATGAAATTCAAATACAGTTTATCTCAATTGCAGGAAATGCAAATAAAGGAAAAAAAAAGAATTGAATATATAGATTACTTGAGTTTGAGAGGAGGTAAAAACAACAAGCTGGGTGGCTCACGACGGTGGCGGCGGTGGCAACCCTCAAACAGATGCACACTTGCAAACAAAAAATGCACAAAACAGTGAAAAAATGCACATAAATAAATACCCAAATGAATAACAACAAAAAACCATAAAATACATAGCACACAAGCTAGGGTGGTGGTGGCTATGTGGTGGCTCGCGGAGGTGGTGTTGGAGGCGCGATGGCTCGCGGAGGTGGTGGAGGCTTGGTGGAGGGCAGAGCTGCTCGAGGAGAAGACAGAAGCGTGGTGGGGGGCTCCTCCAGCCGTGCTAGGCGTGGTGGGTGAGGGTGTGGCAGTACGGAACAGTGGGGGAGAAGGAGAGGGAGAGGACAAGAAAAGAAGACAATGGGTGGCGGTGGTGGCTCGTTGCGCGCGCGGTGGTGGGGTTGGTGGTGACTCGCCGTTGTGCTGGGAGGAGGGGGTGGGCATAGGGGTCTGAGCAAGAGAGAAGAAGAATAAGGAAAGTGGGGGAGATGGGTTTGGCCGGCGCTATTATAATAATTTTCCGATGGAAATAAAGTTTGCGACGACTTTAGCCGTCGGTAAGTGAAATTTTTGAATTTTCGACGGAATATTCTGTTGGCAATGTACATTAAAATTTCTGACGGATCTTCTGTCGCTATTGTCCTTAGGTTTCCGATGCCTATTCCGTCGGTAACATCTGGGGGCAAAAAATTGCCTTTCCCGCCATACTTACTGACGGAAGTTGCGACGGAATGACCGTCGGTAACATTTCTGACAGACTTTCCATTGGTAAAGTGCGAAACTTTTCATATTCATCCTTACCGACAACTATTTTCGTCGGTAATGTCTCGATTTCCGACAGAAACAATTTCCGTAGGTAAACATCTGTCGGTAATTTACACTTTTCTTGTAGTGCTCATTGGTCGAAACCGCCATGTAGTTTGAACCACCGACAGAAGAGATGAAGGCCAACCTCTGATCATTACATATAAAAGCTTTGATCGAAGGCAAGCCTACTCACCGAATTTAAGTTGATGAGGGAGCAGCGATCAATTTGATCCCAAGGGCTATGTGTAAAAGGTTGGGAAAAGATGAGTCGGACCTGATTCCGACCAATATGGTTGTCACTGATTTTGCGGGAAAGGTTTCACCATTCCATGGTGTGGCAATAATTCATGTTCAGGTAAGATCTGTCTCAAGGCCCACTTTGTTTGCTGTAAACCCATAAAAAACAAGCAATAATATGTTATTGGGGAGAGATTGTATCCATTCTATCGGCACCGTACCATCAACTCTTCATCAGAAGACGGTTCATTGGAATGCCGACGACAACTTGGAAACAATTGAAGCCAACGATAGCCCATGCTACATGCAGCAGTTTCATGTCGACTTCCAGTTATACAATCTGAATGTCAGGCCCGTGACAGCGGCCGACGAAGGGTTTAACGAAGACACCTTGGAAGCCTGTCTATGCGACCAATATAGCACCCAGTTGTCTACAAAGGCCAACGAGGGAACTAAGGCCAACGAGAGCGTTTTGGGAAAGAATTGCCTCAATTGAACTGGCTCCATGCCCCAACTTGGAATTTTTAGGAGGAGGAGGATTATTGTGCTCACTCTGCTCTTCCCTGTTGCGGCTATAATGAATCTTGGACATCTTCTCTAATAGTGCTCATGCATCTTCAACAGATTTGCAAGAGAAAGAACCGCCAGTTGAGGCATCACATATGACTTGGGTTGAAATGAGCAATCCATTAAATAAATTCTACACTTTCATCCACAAATAAAAATACGAATTCGGACACTCCTCAACAAAATATTGTACCGCTCCCAAGCTGCACTAAAAAATTTTCCTTCTTGTTGCTTGAAAGAAGTGATGACTTTTTGAAACTGTGCCGCCTTTTGAGGAGGAAAGAATCTAGTCAAGAACTTTTGTGCCATGTCATCCCTGGTGGTAATGCTAGCACGATCCATGTTTAAGTCCAACCAATCGCGTGCTCTATCTCATAATGTGAAAGGGAATAGACTCAAACGAAAGGCATCATCAGAAACTCGACATAATTTGAAATATCACATATCTCCAAGAATTGAGAGATAAGCCTGTGAGGATCTTCATTGTCCCTCCCATCATATGGATTTTGTTGCACCAATTAAAGAACTGATGGCATCATACTGAAAGCATTCACATTGATGGGTGGTCTCATAATAGTAGATGTACAATATTCCCAGTTGGGAAGTGTAGAGAGGCTTGTAAGCGGGAGGAGGAGGTAGAATCTTCCATGTCTCCAATAGTAACTGGATTTAGTGCAGCAAGCCTTCTCAAATCTTTTATATATTTTCTAAACCTTCTCTCGGTCCTTCGAATTTCTGGATCAAAGAGTAGCTCGTTAGGAGAAACTGTACCTCACATACAACGAAAACTCACAAGACCAATTGAAATCAAGAAAACCTAAGAAATTTTTAGAACATAAAAATAAAAAATACTTGTGCACAATAATTATTTTCTTCAAATAAAGAAAATTGGGAATGCCAATCTCTGGCAACGGTGCCAAAAACTTGATGGGCTCCAGTAAGTGCACCAAATCGATACAAGTAATAATAAAATGGTAAGAAACCGAGTATCGAACATAGGTATTGGTTGACCAATTTATCAATATCTGATGAAAGTGCAATATATGTTAGTTTGTGAATCCAAATAGGAATAAGTTGTGAATAATCTTAGGAATTGTAGGAAAAGTGATAAGAAAATGTATACATTCATTTGAATAAAGTTTTGATCTTTAGAATCTTGATTTGTGTTAAAAATATACTCAAAAGATGTTGAAAATATGTATGAATGAAGGTTCAGCGTTCAGCTCAGGAAATGATCGCTCGGCCTTGAAAGGAAATAGAAAACAGAAGGTTCAGTACCAGAACTGGCGCCTAGCGCAGGATCCGAGTGCTCAGCTTGGACAAAAAGCAGGACTTCTAGCGCTCAGCGCTAGATTTTTGGCGCCAAGCCCCAGGTTCAGACAGAAAGTGCGTTTCGTGCACGGTGCAGCGTTCAGTGCTGGCCAGGGATGCTCAACACTGGTGGACGAACAGAAACAATATAAATGTGTTTTTGGACAGATTGAGAAGGGTCTTTGGCTCATTTTAGGCATGATTTCACCTTGGTTCATCACTTTCTCTCTTCTTCCATTGGAGATTCAAGCTTGTGAACAAGATTTGGAGCTTCCATGGCTTCCTCCACTCACTCCTACTCAAGTTCTTCCATCTTTTTTCCCTTTCTAATATGAATTGCTAGATCTCCTAGGTTAGGTTAGGATGATTTCCATTGAATCTTGATGTAATTGAATTCTATCTTTAATTTTAATTCAAGTTCATACAATTTGAGTAATCTCTTCTATGCTTAATGCTTTTCTTGGATTGATCAACCTTGAATTGATTTCAAGTGTGAATGCATAATTGGAAAATTAGTGTTCATGCTAGATTTGAAGTAGATTACTATTGTGGTGTTGATTCTAGGAATAGAACTTCATTACAATACATTCCTATGAGTCTCATGCTTAATGTTTGTGCTAATTTTGATTCACCTAAGGAATATGGGTTCTTAATTGGTAACAAAAGGATTATCACTTAAGGAATTAGGGATAAATCTAGGATAGTGACTTGAATGTCAATTGAATGAATTGAATTGAAGTTAGAGTTGAACAAAGTTACATTAGGTGAAAATTGGAGGATTCCGATGCCTAACCGCTTTTACATATATTGAATTCATTCTTCATTTGTACTTGATTCATTCATTTTGTTGTGACAACTCTAAATAAAAAAATTCATAAAATCTCTTGGAACTATGAAATTCATTCGTTCAAATAGTTATTGCCTAGGCTACGTTGATACTTGATCATAATCCTCGTTGGGAACGATACTCTACTTTCACTCTATTACTTGTCGCGATTTGGTGCACTTACCAAACCATCAACAACATCCAAATCAATAACTATTTTGACCTAGTAAAAGGTGAGAGAAGATATGATCAAATCAGTAGAAATAATGATATTAAATACCAAATCGCAAACAGAATCTAATAGAATCGCAAACAGATTATTAGGAGAGAGAATATGGTTTGGAAGATCTAAGGTCACTATTTCACCTACACAATTAAACTTGGTTCAAATTATGATTTGTTCTCTATTCCTAATTCATATTATTGTAAACCAGGAACCCTAATTTATTATAATGTCTTTGTCAAGAACAAAAGTAAACACCCTTGCAAATAATTCAACGATATCTCTATGATGACTAACAAACAAGAATTCATTAGGACTTGGTTACCTATAACTATTGCATAGATCTCCTATTATATCTCTATCGATATTCAATCTATCTTCTTATTTCAAACCCTAAATCATAAATCTCATTCGAACTCATCACGATTGGCTAGTCAATCACGAGATCTTTTAATTGAATGCAACAAAATCAAAATTAAGAAACTATAATAAGACGAAAGGAATAGAAAACGTCACAACTATCATCACATCGTCATGTGCGGCTACATCGCTTTCTTAGAAAAGAGATTTAGCTCCCCATAACGTTGAACATAATCACAATAATTACAAAAGAAAATACCAAAAACGCACCAAAAAAGCCTAAACGGGACGCAGCTCTTGAAATACTAGGATTAGGTTACAAAAATCGCACTAACAACAATCATAAATACTAATCTGAGATAAGAGATTTACTCAGGGCGAGCAAGATTTCACAAGGAGAAACTTGTTGATAAGCCCAAAACAATTACACATTCTCGCGAGGAGAAGAACATCTCGCTGGGAGACACAGAGAGGTCTTTTCTCTCCATGCTATGGTTCTAAGGGTGACCTTTGATTCGTGGGGCGCCACAGAGAACATTTAAAATTGCTCCACTGACTAGCGAGGCAAGTCCTCCTTTGCGGGGCGAGACAAAAGTCCCAAAATTTCTCCATTTTGATCATCTAGCTCGTGAGGCAAGCCTGGTCTTGTGGGGTGAGTGACTCCTGATCAACATCCATCTTGCTTTTTCCTCTATCTATATAGCTTTCTTCTAGCTTCACTTTTCTCGTTAATTCCATAACATTTACCTGAAACAAATTATATCATGCAATGCCTTATTCGACTCAATTCCTTACTTAATTTCCTAAAAATTAACAAAAACGACTTGAAACCTTACTTAAGGACAATTAAAGCTAAATTTGGGTTTAAATGAGATAAAACTCAACCAGTTTTGGCTCACAAACCATAGCTTTACTAGCGATAAAACTAGAAAGTTAGAGGGTTATCATCACTCTCTCATTTTTCTCTCAAACACTATAAGCCATTCATCTCCTCTCCTCCTCACACTACATGACCACCACCAACAACCACAATCAACCACCACTCAAACTCACTCTCTACATAACTATTGGCCATATACCTCTCATAACTCCATATCCTCTTCATGTCTTAATCATAAACAACCTCTAGAATCTCCAAATCCCCTATGCCGAATCATCTACAAAAGAAGAGTTCCATCAGTTCGGCCATCCTCTCTTTAGAAACTTCAAATCTCACAAGAGTAAGGTAAGAACTCAACATGCAAATCCATTCCATTTCCTTGTTGTTTTATTTCATTCATGTAGGTTAAACCTTCTTTTTGTTCTTAGATCTACTACCAAAGAAAGGATCTTGGAGCTAGGAGTGGAGATCTTAAGCCTTGCTCAAAGAAGGAGCTATAGTTTTAGGAGCTTCAAGAGGTATGGGAGATCCTCTATATGATGTTGTTGGAGTCGTGTTTGTATGTATATATGTGTGTGAATGCTCTCTATATTTTTGTGACCTAAGAGTTGTGTGTGATATTGTGATGCATGGCACTGGATTTGTGTTGGTTCTTGTTTATGCTCTTGTATGTTGATCGGCCATTGGCTCATCTAGTTTTATGACTAGTATGACCGTGGGTTCGTGCTAATTATATCTCGTTTTCGCCCAAATTAGACTCGATTGTCCTCAAGCAAGGTTTTGAGTCTCTTAAGTGGTTTTAGGATATTTTAGCTAGTTTTAAGTCAAATAAAGCACTTATTGCTATTTCATGTTTCAGGTTAATAAGGAGAGCAAGAAGGGAAGGGCCCTTAGAAGCAGAAGCCATCACGGCCCAGCCATGACACTGGTCACGGTCGTGATGAGCTACTCATGGAAGACAAAAAGGATCACGGCCCAGCCGTGATACACATCACGGGCGTGATGAGAAGATCATGAAAGTCAGAGAGCATCACGGCCCAGCCGTGATACACATCACGGGCATGATGAGGAGAACCTGAAAGACAGAATTGATCATGGCCCAGTCGTGATGAAGGTCACTGCCGTGACAAATCAGCACCCAAAGTCAGAATGCATCACGGCCTGGCCGTGATAGGCATCACGGTCGTGACGGACCAGAATTTGAATGCGCGCCCTTGATAGAAGTGGTCACGGCCTGTCCGTGATGGCTATCACGGCCGTGACGTGCGGCCACTCTATAAAACAGAAGCACAACAGACAGAAAAAGGATCCAGATTTTCATTGTTTACATTATACTCTTAGGTTTTTGTCACATTTGTAATGGAGAACTAATCTCCCTGGATTAATCTGCTGTGATCGACTTCCGCCGACACTCGAGGTTTTGTAATTCCCGGATTGATTTGCTATTCTCTTTCAATACTACTCTATATTCTCTGTTTGCTTAATTCAGTTTGTATCGAATGAGTATTGATTTGTTTCGATGATTGTATGTTTCTATACTTAATCGCGTTTGCTTAATTCGCGTGCGTTCAATCGTGTTTGCTTAATTCACGAGAGCTTCATCCGTTTGCTTAATTCGGAATTAGGAACATATGTCTCATAGCGTCAATTTCGCTTGTTAATTGATGCTACAATCGAAAAGGGATTAGAATCCGCTTAGGGCTTGGGATTACATGAACCAATGATAGTGGGAGACCGAACAGCAAATTAATCGTCTTTAGCTTATTTGATAATCACTTAAATTGCTCTACTTTTCTGCTCTATTTTGATCTGTTTTTCAATCGACTTTCAAACCAACCCCCCCCCCACCCCCCAAAACTGATTTTTCTACGAAAAAACAATCCAAGAGTCCTTGTGAGATGATACTCGAGTTGTCGCACCCTGACTACAGTTTTTACAAACCACTCGCTTTTTGACGCATACGCGACAGCGTGTCAAAATTGGCGTCGTTGCCGGGGACTCTTGTTTGTTATTTCGCATTTTTTGTTTTTGTTTTTCTTATGAATTAGTCTGCCTACTAGGTCTACTTGCTCTGACTTGTGTGATTTTGATCCTGAAATTGAAAGAACTTTGCACACACGTCGTAGAGCTATTTGGGCTAGCACTAGTGGTAATTCTGATTCTGAAATTGCTTTTGATAACATGGCTGACCAAAGAACATTGAGACAGCTTGCTGCTCCCGATGTTAACTATAATGGTTTGTGTATTGAGTATGCCGATGTGGTTGCCCCTTTTGAACTAAAATCTGGTTTAATACACTTGTTGCCAAGGTTTAGTGGTCTTGCAGGTGAGGATCCATATAAGCATCTTAAGGAATTCCAGGTCGTTTGCTCTACACCTTTGAGGCCGGATAGAATAACAGAAGATCATATCAAGCTGAGAGCCTTTCCATTCTCGCTTCAAGGTGTTGCGAAGGATTGGTTATACTACCTTGAGCCAAACTCTGTTACAACCTGGAACGATTTGAAGAAGGTCTTCCTAGAGAGGTACTTCCCTGCCTCCAGAGCTGCATCAATCAGGAAGGAGATATGTGGTATTAGACATGGCAATGAGTCATTGGCCGAGTATTGGGAGAGATTCAAGAAGTTGGTATCCAGTTGCCCTCAGCACCAGATTTCTGAGCAGCTACTTATTCAGTACTTTTATGAGGGATTGCTGCCAATGGACAGGAACATTTTGGATGCTGCTAGTGGGGGAGCACTTGTTGATAAGACTCCAGCTGCTGCCAAGTAATTAATTGAAAACATGTCTCTCAATTCCCAGCAGTTCACAACTAGAAGTAATTCTATCGAGACAAGGGGTGTGAATGAGATCCATGGTTCTTCTTCCAACAAGGCCCTTGAAACCAGAATTGATGAGCTTACTTCTCTAGTGAAACAGTTGGCAGTGGGACGAGTTCGATGCAAGCAAGGGTGTGTGGTATTTGTACTTCTCCTGAGCACCTGTCCGATGCATGCCCTATTCTGAAGGATGAGTCAGTCACTGATTTGCCTCAAGCTTATGCAGCCAACCTTTACAATCAAGGCAACAATCAGAAGCGGTACAACATTCCTGATCTTTCCACTAATAGGCACCATCCCAACTGGAGGAATCATCCAAACCATCGGTATGGGAACTCATCTGCACAGCAGCAACAACCGATGTTACCGTTGGCACCACCACAGAGTTCTCCCCAAGTGACCACCTCTACACCTTCTGGACCTTCACTAGAGGACCTGGTCAAACAAATGACTGCACAAATGACTGCACAAAATCTCCAGTTTCAGCAGCAATTTGGACAGCTCCAGCAGCGAACGGATGCTAGCATTCACGCTTTGCAGACACAGATTCGACAGCTTGCCACTTCGATGAATGCCATGCAGCAAGCTCAAGGATCGAACCAACTACCTGCACAAACAGTGGTGAATCCTAATGCTCCAAATCCTAATGTGAGTGCGATTTCTTTGAGATCCGGGAAAGTTGTAGAGGCAGCCCCTGAGAAAGATAAAGAAACTGTTGAGGTAACACCGAACTGTCATTGTTGTTGAAGCTGAGAAAGAGTACGTGCCACCGATCCCCTTCCCGCAAAGAGTGCTGAAAAATAAGAAGATTGATGGGGAAGACAAGGAGAGGGAGATTCTGGATGTGTTCAGAAAAGTGGCGGTAAACATTACGCTCCTTGATGTGATTAAACAGGTTCCCAAATATGCAAAATTTTTGAAGGATTTGTGCACACACAAGAGGAGGTTGAAGGGTAATGAGAGAGTCAATTTGGGACGAAATGTTTCAGCCCTCATCCAACCTAAGCCTGCACCTGAATAGGTTCTTGTTTTCACTCACTCAGCACCGCTGCCAGGTTCAAGGATCCGGGAACGTTTGCTATTCCATGCACCATTGGGGACAGTAAATTCGACAATTGCATGTTGGATTTGGGAGCTTCTATTAATGTCATGCCCACTTCTGTCTTCAACAACCTTGATCTTGGTCCTTTGCAACATACAGGTCTTACTATTCAGTTGGCAAACAGGACCAATGCTCGCCCCATTGGAGTGGTAGAAGATGTGTTGGTACAGGTTAATGATTTGATCTTCCCTGCCGATTTTTACATCCTGGACATGGCAGGGGAAACAGATTCTAGCAGATCGCCAATCATTCTGGGTAGGCCGCTTATGAAGACAGCGAAGACAAAGATTGATGTTCACGATGGAACCATGTCCATGGAGTTTGGTGACATTGTGGCAAAATTCAATATTTTCGATGCTATGAAGCACCCCTTGGAAGAGCACTCTGTTATTCAATTAGAGCTGCTCTCTGAAATTGCTGATGAAACTTATGATGAATTGGTTGCATCTGCTGATTTCCCATCCATTTCTGGTTTGGATGATGTCTACTCATGTGCTGATTGCACCCACACTGACCCTTGTGTTGTTTGCTCTGGGATTGACGCTGCTTGGGAAGGTGACATTGTGGATGAAGCTATTTGTTCAGCTGAAGTTCTTGACAGCCCGGCTGCCCCAAACATACCATCTATTGAGCAGCCACCCTCTTTGGAGCTTAAGCCACTTCCGGACAATCTGAAATATGCTTACTTGGAGAGGAATGAAAAACTTCCGGTCATAATTTCCTCTAGCCTTGATGCTGATCAGGAAGCTAAGCTCTTGGAGGTTTTGAAGAAGCATAAGAAGGCGATTGGTTGGACCTTGGCTGACATACCAGATATTAGCCCCTCCAGGTGTAAGCATAGGATTCTGTTGGAGGATGGGGCTAAAACAGTTAGGCAGCCCCAAAGGCGGCTCAATCCCTTAATTCTTGATGTGGTAAAGAAGGAGATAACAAAACTCTTGTATGCGGGTATCATATATCCTATCTCTGACAGTAATTGGGTGAGCCCAGTGCAAGTTGTGCCTAAGAAGTCTGGACTCACAGTGGTGAAAAATGAAAATGATGAACTTGTTCCCACTAGAGTCCAGAATAGCTGGAGAGTCTGCATTGACTACAGGAGATTGAACCAGGCTACTAGAAAGGATAACTTCCCTTTGCCGTTCATTGATCAGATGCTTGAACGGCTAGCAGGTAAATCACATTACTGTTTTCTTGATGGTTTTTCAGGTTACTTCCAGATCCACATTGCACCGAAGGATCAGGAAAAGACAACCTTCACGTGCCCCTTCGGCACATTTGCTTACAGGAGGATGCCATTTGGTCTTTGCAATGCTCCTGGCACATTCCAGAGATGCATGATTAGTATTTTTACTGAGTATATTGAAAATTGCATGGAAGTGTTCATGGATTATTTTACTGTTTATGGCTGATAAGCCTTTGGCTTATCTAGTTTTATAACTAGATGGACTGTGGTTTTTGTGCAAATTATTCGAGTTCAATCTCGTTTTCGCTCAAATTTGGCCTTGTTTTGTTCCTAAGTAGACTTTTACTCGTTCTAGGCATTTTTAGTAGTTTTTAGTCTATTTTGAATAAAATTATGCTTTTTGTGTCTTTTTATTGTTTCAGGTTAGATGTGAAGTTCCGGGAGTCAAGGAAAGTCAAGAAATAGTGGAAATTGCCATTCTGGAGATGCTCGCCCCGCGAGTGGATGCTCGCCTCGTGAGTATGAAGATCAGCTAAGCAGCAACGTCTTCAATTTTGTCTCGCCCCGCAAGAATATTCTCGCCTCGCGAATTATGAAGACCTGCGAGACAGAGACCATCACGTCCTAGCCGTGATGAAGGTAACGGCTGTGACAGATTAAGGTTTGAAGTCTCTCCCCGCGAAAGGAAGCTCGCCCCATGAGAGTTTGAAGACCCTGGAAGACAGAGACCATCACGGCATAGTCGTGATGAAGGTCACGGCTGTGACAGATTGAAGTTGGAAGACTCGTCCCGCGAATACACTCTCGCCTCGCGAGAATCCAAAATTGAAAGCGCGCCAAAACTAATGTTCGCCTCGCGAAAGATGGTTCGCCCCGCGAGCGGCCGAGAACCAGAATCCCTATTTATAGGCTGTTTCAGATCAGATTAGAGGATCCAAGTTTTTCCACTTGTTTAGATCAGTTTAGTTACGAATCCTTGTTTTCTTCTGGAGCTGCGTCTCCCTTTTTCTTATTTTATTTTATTATGGAGATTATGTCGGATTGTTTGTGCGTCGTCACGGGCATGAGGAACTAATCCCCTCATCCGAGGGATCAATGAAGCCGCCCATGGCGGTATAGTGTTCATGTGATGTATGTTTTTCTCCCCTTCTCTCAATGAATGTTTTCCAATTCTGATTTGATTGTGTTGATCATATGTGTTGCGTGATTGACTGGTTAAACGTGTTGAGGCTGATCGGCGATTCGCGTTTTAGAACTTGGATTGGAATCACTAATTGAATAATGAGCACGACAGTGGATTTAGGAGATTAGTGCAACCCTATAGGGAACAAAAATTAATAGAATTCGAGATTAGGGTTATGAGACCTAGTAAGTAATTAATCCAATCGTCGAATACGTCCTATTGAGCACGACAGTGGATATAGGAGAAATTGGGGGTCCCGGTTGACATTGTAATTGAACTTAGGGAGGAATTCATCATCACTTGGGTACTATACATGATTGGGTAGGTGGATTTGAGACCTTGGATATTTTAATTTCTGATTTTAAAACCTTAGTTTTATTTGATTTGTTATTGAATTGCGATAATAATCTCTCTCTCTCTCAACCACTTTCTGTTACTTAACCAACGTATCTAATTTCCCACGGATTAGTCGAATTGGTAGCCCAATCCCTGAGTTCGACCTCGGTAATTACTTACCGTGTTTATTTTATTACTTGCGACGACCCGGTACACTTGACGGTGAATCAACAAGTTTTTGGCGCCGTTGCCGGGGATTGGCACAACCAATTTTCCTAATTTTTAGGAAATTTGATTGATTGGTTAAGTTGATTTTATTTTTATTTTTTTTGTTATTTCCTTATTATTTCTCTCTACTTCTTTGATTCCACTTGGTCTTGCCGTGTTTTTGTATGCGAGGTACCCTTTCACAAGAGGACCTGCTATTTGATTCAGAGATCACCAGGACCGAGACGAGATTAAGGAAAGAAGCCAGGGAACGGAAGATACTTGAAGGAATTAAAATAGAGGACATGGCTGAAGAAAACCCTCCTCCTCCTCCTCGTTACAAGCCTCTCTTCGAGTACGATCTACCCAGCTTGGGTGATTGTGATTCTTCTATTGTGAGAGGCAACCTGAATACAGACTCCTTCAAAGTGGAGGGATGTGTCACATTCCAGATCCGTGAGAATCAATTTGATGGGAGTGGCAAACAGGACCCTCATAGACACATCACTCGCTTCCTTGAAGCTTGTGACTTGCAGAAGACAAGAGGAGTCTCACAAGATGAGTTTCGCTTGCGGCTTTTCCCTCTCTCTCTTAGGGATGTCGCTCGCGATTGGGTTGACAGCTTGGATAGGAACAGCATCAGAACTTGGGAGCAAATGGCACAAAAGTTCCTAACCAAATATTTTCCCCCTCAGAAAGCGGCACAAGCAAGAATTGCCGTCACATCCTTCAGGCAGACAGAAGATGAAACCTATAATGAGGCCTGGGAGAGGTACAACGGGCTCCTGAGAAGATGCCCTTCAGCGTTCTTTGACCCGGTCTCCAAAGTTCAGCATTTCTTTAACGGGTTGAGGGGACGCTATCAGATGAACTGTGATGCCGCAGCTGGCGGTTCTTTTTCCTACTTATCAGCTGAGGATGGATGGGCATTATTGGAGAAGATGTCATATAATGATTACAACCGGGGAAAGGAAACCTCAAGTGGAATCAGTGCTGGGACAATGGAAGCCATTCTTGAGCAAAACAGATTGTTGAAGATGCAGAATGAGGCTTTGTCTGGAAACAAAAGGGTTAATGTGATACATGAGGGGATGCCTCCGGGTTGTGACAATTGTAATGGAAATCATGACACTCATAGTTGTCCGCTCAACTTCTCTCAGGAACATGTGGACTCATGCCACAACTTCTATGACACTGTGCCCCAGAACAACTATCAGAGGAATGCATGAATGACTCTGATCGAGAATTAGAATAGGGGGTATATGAGGAGAGACCATCCGGGTTTCGCTTGGAGTAATACTAGTGGTGGTCTAGCCGAGCAACAACAACCTCAACAGGGTCTGAGGCCAAACATTGGAATCCAAAGAAATAATACCCAGAGAGGCTCTTTCGGGGCCCTAATCAGTTGCAAATAGCAGATGATGGAAGGCAACCTTGGGAGTTGGCCTTTGAGAAGATCAGCGCGACAGTCGAGAAGTTGTCAACCTTTACAGGCACAGCTTTAGAGAAGGTGAATGCGACAGTTGACAAGTTGGCAACGCATACAGGGGCGGCAATTCACAATCTAGAGACACAGATTGCCCAACTTGCAAAGCAACTAAATGAGCGTCTCCCAGGCACTTTCCCAGGTGATACCGAGAACAACCCTAAGAATCAATGCAATGCCATAACAACTAGAAGCGGAAGGGTGTTAGAATCTAACAGGGGTGCAACTAGTTCTCAAGAAGACAAGGCCCCGGAACAACCACACATTGAGGAAGAGCAACCTGGAAAAGAGAAGTTGGCAAGTGACAAGGCACCGGAGCAAGGGGGAAGGCTGAAACTTGTGGATGAAAAGTTCCGAAAGAAGAAGTGGGTTGAACCCCAAGACCTCCAAACCTACATGAAGGTACCGTATCCTGAAAGATTGAAGAAGCCTCAACAGGATAAGCAGTTCAACAAATTCCTTGATGTCTTCCGCAAACTTCAGATTAACATTCCATTTGCGGAAGCCTTGGAACAGATGCCATCATATGCCCGATTTATGAAGGAACTTCTCACCAAGAAGCGGAGAATAGTGGATGAGGAAACGATTGTTTTGACCGAGGAGTGTAGTGCCATTCTTCAAAGAAAACTACCTCCAAAGTTGAAGGATCCCAGTTCTTTTTCGATACCATGCACCATTGGGGGGATGACTGTAGGGAAGGCATTATGTGATCTAGGGGCAAGCATCAACTTGATGCCCCTCTCTATGATGAAGAGGTTGGGGATCAAAGAATTCAAGGATACACGGATGTCGCTCCAACTAGTCGATCGCTCTATAAAATATCCTTATGGGGTGGTCGAAGACTTGTTAGTAAAAGTGGACAAGCTCATATTTCCGGCGGACTTTGTAGTGCTTGATATGGATGAAGACGCCGAGGTCCCTCTCATATTGGGTAGGCCCTTCTTGGCCACTGGGGGTGCCTTGATAGATGTGCGACAAGGGAAACTCACTCTAAGGGTGCAAGATGATGAGGTAGTCTTCAATCTCTTTGAAGCAATGAAGCACCCTGCAGAGAGGACGGAAGTGTATCGAGTGGATATGGTGGATCCAACTGTCAAGGCAAAGGCAACTCAAGAAGCCCATGGTTCTTCACTTTCAAAAATGTCGGTAAAATCCCATGATGGGGACAGTGAGGAAAAAGACCCTTTGGGGGATGAGGTCTATCTTGAGTGGTTGAAAGACATGGAAGCCTTACCGAGTCTCCCAGGGGAAGAATGTGCAAAGAAGGAGCTCAACAACAAAGGCATGAAAAAGAATGGTAAAGCACCGAAGTTGAAAGGTGGCGCAACCATGGTGGTCAATGCAGACAATGAGTTGATCCCAAAAAGGACCATCACGGGGTGGAGAGTTCGTGCTGATTATAGAAGGATGCTGGACTTAAATGAGTTGTCCGGGAACAGCATGCGAGCATATGAAAGGGCAAGAGCCTACAGGAAACGGATTGAGGCATGGCATGGCAAGCAAGACCTTCCGGATTAACCCTTAGGGGTGACTTGAGTCAGGCTCGGGACGTTAAACAAGCGCTTCTTGGGAGGCAACCCAAGCTAGGTATCCTTTGGTTTTAGTTTCTGTCATTTTCATTCGTATTACTATTTTAAAAAAAAAACTTGATTCGCCACGCGAGACAGAAGCCCGGAATCTCAGAGGCTTGCTCATGTTTCTGTCTCGCGTCGCGAGGTATACTTTCGCCTCGCTATTCTGGGCTTCATCATCTGTTGGAATTCCAGATTCACCTCGCGAGTGGTATCTCGCCTCGTGAATATGCACTTAAGGTTTTAATTTGCAGGAGTTCTTCCAGGATGCTATGCAACAGAAGGGAGCCCATGAGACCAATTGGATGAAGAGGCAACCATGGAAGCTTGATCAGGGAGCACCTCTCTCTCTCTCCTCACTTTTATTTTTGTTTTTGTTTTGTTTTTGTTTGTCACTCTTGAATAATTTGAGAAGATCAAGAGTTTGTGTATGAATAATGTGTGTCGGCAAGTTTGTTGGATTTTAATTAAATTGAGCATAGATTGATTGCATGAATTATTTTGACCATTGATGATTTTCCCCTAGGTTCTGATAGTAGAAAAGTTGATCCCCATGTGAAAAAATTGAAAACTGAACTTTGAGAATTTTATTGTGATTACTTGATTTATGATAAGTTTGGGGTGAGGGGGTGCACACACTAGGAATCGTATCTCGGTCAAACAATTTGCAAAATGTCCAGGTGAGGATTTGAGCCTCCAACTTTGTTTTTGATTGTGTGAATCACTTTTAAGTTGCACTTTCCCGAATTTGCTTGAATCTCTTCATGGTTTGCATGTTTATGTGTTGCATCAAATGATTTAGGCAATTTTCTTTGAATAACTACTTGGCCTAAAAAGGACCATCCCTAATGCATGTTCCCTAGTTAGCCACATTGAGCCTAATTGACCTATTGTTTCTTGATGACCCTATATTACAAGCCAAAATCTGAAAAACCATGTTAGCCCAATCTTAGGATTAGGAGAGCATGGAAGCGTAGCAAGAGAATGGTTGTGAGGAATTAAGTTTGGGGTGGCTACAAGGTGATTTGTCATATTGGGGGTGAGAAAAAGAAAAATAAAGGTTGATTTAAAAAAAAAAAACAATTGCCAAAAGAAAAGGGGCAAAACAGAAAAAAAAAAATAGCAAGGAAAAGGTTGTAGTCACCCGAGGCAAAAAGAAAAATAGAAAAAGGAATTTGAGTGGAAAATGTGTTTAATGCGCATGCTCTCTTAGTTCCTAGGGACTTAAGCCTAGTATCCTTGAATATCCTACCCTCAGCTAGGCCCCATTTCAACCTTTAAAAGACCTTCTGATGTTGCATACATATTTTCGTGGGAACTATTTTTGAGATGAAAATCAAATTCATGGGAAGTGCTCTTGGAATGTGAAGTTGAGTGAAAAGTTGATAGCCTAGACACAATTGAGCGAATGAGTGAAATTTTACATACCCTTGTGAGGAAGACAGTTGTTTGAAATTGGTGATCTTCCTTTTGTGTGTGACCCTGATCCTCAACTTAGATTAATGATTGCATGAATGATGAAGTTCTCAATTGTTTAAAGTAAATGAATGTGGGGATTACATTAATGTAGGGGGCAATCATTGGAGAAAAAAACTGTTTTGAGTGCATGAAATTTGTGCGAAATCGATTGATTCCCTTAAGCTTGCCAAGTCTTGAGTCGTTTCTGAGTTTTAGCTTGCTTGGGGACAAGCAAGGTTTAAGTTTGGGGTGTTTTGAAAAGCCTTTGGCTTATCTAGTTTTATAACTAGATGGACTGTGGTTTTTGTGCAAATAATTCGAGTTCAATCTCGTTTTCGCCCAAATTTGGCCTTGTTTTGTTCCTAAGTAGACTTTTACTCGTTCTAGGCATTTTTAGTAGTTTTTAGTCTATTTTGAATAGAATTACGCTTTTTGTGTCTTTTTATTGTTTCAGGTTAGAAGTGAAGCTCCGGGAGTCAAGGAAAGTCAAGAAATAGTGGAAATTGCCATTCTGGAGATGCTCGCCCCACGAGTGGATGCTCGCCTCGCGAGTATGAAGATCAGCTAAGCAGCAACGTCTTCAATTCTGTCTCGCCCCGCAAGAATATTCTCGCCTCGCGAATCATGAAGACCTGCGAGACAGAGACCATCACGTCCTAGCCGTGATGAAGGTAACGACTGTGACAGATTAAGGTTTGAAGTCTCACCCCGCGAAAGGAAGCTCGCCCCGCGAGAGTTTGAAGACCCTGGAAGACAGAGGCCATCACGGCATAGCCGTGATGAAGGTCACGGCTGTGACAGATTGAAGTTGGAAGACTCGCCCCGCGAATACACTCTCGCCTCGCGAGAATCCAAAATTGAAAGCGCGCCAAAACTAATGTTCGCCTCGCGAAAGATGGTTCGCCCCGCGAGCGGCCGAGAACCAGAATCCCTATTTATAGGCTGTTTCAGATCAGATTAGAGGATCCAAGTTTTTCCACTTGTTTAGATCAGTTTAGTTACGAATCCTTGTTTTCTTCTGGAGCTGCGTCTCCCTTTTTCTTATTTTATTTTATTATGGAGATTATGTCGGATTGTTTGTGCGTCGTCACGGGCATGAGGAACTAATCCCCTCATCCGAGGGATCAATGAAGCCGCCCATGGCGGTATAGTGTTCATGTGATGTATGTTTTTCTCCCCTTCTCTCAATGAATGTTTTCCAATTCTGATTTGATTGTGTTGATCATATGTGTTGCGTGATTGACTGGTTAAACGTGTTGAGGCTGATCGGCGATTCGCGTTTTAGAACTTGGATTGGAATCACTAATTGAATAATGAGCACGACAAAGGATTTAGGAGATTAGTGCAACCCTATAGGGAACAAAAATTAATAGAATTCGAGATTAGGGTTATGAGACCTAGTAAGTAATTAATCCAATCATCGAATACGTCCTATTGAGCACGACAGTGGATATAGGAGAAATTGGGGGTCCCGGTTGACATTGTAATTGAACTTAGGGAGGAATTCATCATCACTTGGGTACTATACATGATTGGGTAGGTGGATTTGAGACCTTGGATATTTTAATTTCTGATTTTAAAACCTTAGTTTTATTTGATTTGTTATTGAATTGCGATAATAATCTCTCTCTCTCTCAACCACTTTCTGTTACTTAACCAACGTATCTAATTTCCCACGGATTAGTCAAATTGGTAGCCCAATCCCTGAGTTCGACCTCGGTAATTACTTATCGTGTTTATTTTATCACTTGCGACGACCCGGTACACTTGCCGGTGAATCAACAATGGCTCTTCATTTGATGCATGCTTGCATAGTCTGAACTTGGTTTTAGAAAGATGCATTGAAACTGACCTTGTTTTAAACTATGAAAAATGCCATTTTATGGTTGAACAGGGGATTGTTTTGGGGCATATTATTTCTGAAAGGGGTATTTCAGTAGATCCTGCTAAGATTGATGTGATTTCTACACTGCCTTACCCATCTTGCGTTTGTGAGATTCGTTCTTTTCTTGGTCATGCAGGTTTCTACAGGCGCTTCATAAAAGATTCCAGCAAGATAGCCCTTCCTCTGTCCAACCTGCTGAAGAATGATGCCACTTTTAACTTTGATGACAACTGCAAGAAGGCATTTGATTTCTTGAAGAAAGTATTCACCTCCACTCCCATCATCCAGCCCCCTGACTGGACCCTCCCTTTTGAGCTCATGTGTGGCGCTTCTAACTATGCTGTGGGGGCGGTCCTTGCACAAAGGGTGGGCAAGGTTGCCCATGTGATCTATTACGCTTCTAGGACTTTAGATGCTGCACAGGCTAATTACACCACTACTGAAAAGGAACTTCTAGCTATTGTTTTTGCTCTTGATAAATTTAGATCATATTTGCTAGGTTCCAAGGTTGTTGTTTTCACTGACCATGCAGCTTTGAAATACTTGTTGAAGAAACCAGAAGCAAAACCGAGATTGATTCGGTGGATGTTGTTGCTCCAAGAATTTAATGTGGAGATTAAGGACAAGAGTGGGGCTGAGAACTTGGTGGCTGATCACTTGAGCAGAATAGAAAGGGATGAAAATCCTTATCCCATCCAGGATGACTTTCCTGATGAGCAGCTTTTACAGTTGCATGAGGTAACTCCTTGGTTTGCTGATATTGTTAACTATCTTGTTGCTGGTGTTTTTCCTGCAGGTGAAACTAGGTCACAAATCCACAAACTCAAGAGTGACGCCAAGTACTATGTTTGGGATGATCCATTTCTTTGGAAATTTTGCAGTGATCAGGTAATCAGGAGATGTGTCCCCGACTATGAGATTGAGTCTATTTTGCACTTTTCTCATGCTTCTCAAGTAGGGGGACACTTTGGGCCACAAAGGACTGCAAGGAAAGTCCTAGACTCAGGTTTTTATTGGCCCACCAATTTTAGAGATGCTTATGAGGTTTACCGGACTTGTAAAGAATGTCAGACAGCAGGTACAGCCATCACTCGTAAGAGTGAAATGCCTCAGCAGCCCGTGCTTTTTTGTGAGGTATTCGATGTGTGGGGAATCCACTTTATGGGTCCTTTCCCTGCATCTTTTGGTTTTCTCTATATCTTACTGGCTGTTGACTATGTTTCAAAGTGGGTGGAAGTTATCCCCACTAGGACTAATGATTCTAGAGTTGTTTCAAATTTTGTCAGGTCCAATATTTTTTGCAGGTTCGGCATACCTCGTGCTATCATTAGCGACCAAGGCACTCATTTCTGCAACCGCACCATGGAAGTTTTACTCCGAAAGTACGGAGTTGTGCACAGGGTCTCTACTGCGTACCATCCCCAGACTAATGGGCAGGATGAGATCTCCAACAGAGAGATCAAACAGATCTTAGAGAAAGTGGTGCAGCCAAATAGGAGGGACTGGAGCCGCCGTCTAGAAGACGTACTTTGGGCTCAGAGAACAGCTTTAAGACACCAATAGGGATGTCCCCTATAGACTTGTGTTCGGTAAGGCGTGTCATCTGCCTGTGGAAGTTGAGCACCGTGCTTATTGGGCGGTCAAGAGCTGTAACTTGGAAATGCAAAAGGCAGGCATTGAAAGAAAACTCCAATTGTAGAAGCTTGAAGAGCTTAGGTTGGAACCCTACGAAAGCTCTCGGATTTATAAAGAGAAAACTAAGCGCTTCCATGACAAGATGATATCTAGGAAAGAATTCTCTGTGGGCCAACAAGTTTTACTGTTTAACTCCCGCCTGAAAGTGATGATTGGGAAACTTCGATCCAAGTGGGTTGGCCCATTTGTTGTCACTAAAGTTTTCCCTCATGGTGCAGTTGAAATTAAAAGTGCAGGTAGCAACAAAGTTTTCAAGGTTAACGGGCAGCGCTTGAAGCCATTCCATGAGAGTTCGGTGCCTGAAGATGCTATTGTTGAGGAGCTCTCCTTGGGAGAGCCCACCTACACTACACCTTGATCAGGGAGCACCTTCTCCTTTCCCTCACTCTGATTTTATATTTATGTTCTTTCATTGAGGACAATGTATGTTTTAAGTGTGGGGGAGGGAACCAGTTGTTTGTTTTTGTTTTGTTTTCCTTTAGCTCTTGAATAATTTGAGAAGATCAAGAGTTTGTGTGTGAGTGTTGTGTCGGCAAGCTTGGTGGATTATGTTGAATTTGCATAGATAGATTGCATGATATATGTTGGCTTGATGATTCCCCCCCTTTGAAAATTGACCCCTATGTGAAAAATTGAAAATTGAACTTTGAGATGTTTTGTCGTGATTGCATGATTTATGATAAGTTTGGGGTGAAGGGATGCACACACTAGGGATAGAATCTCGGTCAAACAATTTGCAAAATTGTCCAGGTGAGGATTTGAGCCTCCAACATGTTTTTAACTGTGTGAATCACTTTTGAGCTGCACTTTCCCGGATTTGCTTGAATCTCTTCATGGTTTGCATGTCTATGTGTTTGCATCAAATGATTTAGGCAATTTCATTTGAATTAACCACTTGGCCTGAAAAGAACCATCCCTAATGCATGTTCCCTAGTTAGCCCCGTTGAGCCTAATTAGCCTGCTGTTTCTTGATAACCTCATGTTATAAGCCAAAAATCTGAAAAACCATGTTAACCCAATCTTAGGATTAGGAGAGCATGGATCCTTAGCAAGACAAGGTTTGCAAGAAGCTAAGTTTGGGGTGGCTACATGGATACAATATGTCATGCTGGGTTGTGAAAAAGAAAAAAAAATAAAGGTTGGAGCCAAAAGAGAAAGAACAAAAGGAAAAAAAAAGGGTATTGAAAGAAAAAGGCTGTAGTCACCCAAGGCAAAAAGAAAAACATGGAAAAAGGAACTTGAGTGGAAATTCAATGTATCAAAATGCTCATGCTCTCTTAGTTCCTAGGGACTTAAGCCTAGTACCTTTGAATATCATACCCATAGCCAGGCCCCATTACAACCTTTAAAAGACCTTTTGATGCTACATGCATGTTTTCGTGGGAACCTTGATTGAGATGAAAATCAAATTCATGGGAAGTGCTCTTAAATGTGAAATTGAGTGGAATGTTGATAGCCTAGACAAATTGAGCGAATGAGTGAAATATTACATGCCCTTGTGAGGAAGGCGATTGTTTGAATTTGGTGACCTCCCTTTTGTGTGTAACTTGGATCCTCAACTTAGATTAAGGATTGCATGAATGATGGAATTCTCAATTTTTTTAAAGTAAATGGATGTGGGGGTTACATTGTTGCAAGGGGGGAAACATTGAAGAAAAACTGTTTTGATAAAATTGCATGAAATCTGTACGAATTTGATTGAGTCCTTTAAGCTTGCCAAGTTTGAGTCCTTTTTGAGTTCTAGTTTGCTTGGGGACAAGCAAAGTTTAAGTTTTGGGTATTTTGATCGGCCTCTGGCTCATCTAGTTTTATGACTAGTATGACCGTGGGTTCGTGCTAATTATATCTCGTTTTTGTCCAAATTAGACTTGATTGTCCTCAAGCAAGGTTTTAAGTCTCTTAAGTGGTTTTAGGATATTTTAGCTAGTTTTGAGTCAAATAAAGCACTTATTTCTATTTCATGTTTCAGGTTAATAAGGAGAGCAAGAAGGGAAGGGCCCTTAGAAGCAGAAGACATCATGGCCCAGCCGTGACACTAGTCACGACCGTGATGAGCTACTCATGGAAGACAGAAAGGATCACGGCCCAGCCATGATACACATCACGGGCGTGATGAGAAGATCATGAAAGTCAGAGAGCATCACGGCCCAGCCGTGATACACATCACGGGCGTGATGAGGAGAACCTGAAGACAGAATTGATCACGGCCCAGCCGTGATGAAGGTCACGGCCGTGACAAATTAGCACCCAAAGTTAGAATGCATCACGACCTGGCCGTGATAGGCATCACGGCCGTGACGAACCAGAATTTGAATGCGCGCCCTTGACATAAGCGGTCACGGCCTGGCCGTGATGGCTATCACGGCCGTGACGCGCGGCCACTCTATAAAACAGAAGCGCAGCAGACAGAAAAAGGATCCAGATTTTCATTGTTTACATTATACTCTTAGGTTTTTGTCACATTTGTAATGGAGAACTAATCTCCCTGGATTAATCTGCTGTGATCGGCTTCCGCCGACACTTGAGGTTTTGTAATTCCCCGATTGATTTGCTATTCTCTTTCAATACTACTCTATATTCTCTGTTTGCTTAATTCAGTTTGTATCGAATGAGTATTCATTTGTTTCGATGATTGTATGTTTCTACACTTAATCGCGTTTGCTTAATTCGTGTGCGTTCAATCGTGTTTGCTTAATTCACGAGAGCTTCATCCGTTTGCTTAATTCGGAATTAGGAACATATGTCTCGTAGCGTCAATTTCGCTTGTTAATTGATGCTACAATCGAAAAGGGATTAGAATCTGCTTAGAGCTTGGGATTACATGAACCAATGATAGTGGGAGACCGAACAATGATTAATCGTCTTTAGCTTATTTGATAATCACTTAAATTGCTCTGCTTTTCTGCTCTGTTTTTGTTCTGTTTTTCAATCGACTTTCAAACCAACCCCACCCACACACACACACACACACACAAAACTGATTTTTCTGCGAAAAAGCAATCCAAGAGTCCTTGTGAGACAATACTCGAGTTGTTGCACCCTGACTACAATTTTTACAAACCACTCGCTTTTTGACGCGTGCGCGACAGCGTGTCATATGTGCTGAAATTAGTGAGTTGATAGTGTGACGTTTGGTTATTTCTTGGCTTATAACTTTTGATATAGGGATTGTCTAAAAAATCTGATTATAGATCTAGAAAATAAACATCCGGGACTTCAATTTGGATATATAATTTGTAATTTTTGGATGTGTTTTGCAAGGTCAAAACATTGATCAAAGAAGAACAATTTTTTGACTGCGAAAGTAGGAATCTAATTGGATGCATGTTGATTTGGAGTATGAGTCTGTGGATCATGAGCTTATATTAAATTTTCTTGGTTAGTACTAAAGTAAATCTAAAGCTGGTTAAGGATTTCAATTTTTCGCATGCTTAAATTTTTTAAGTTGCATGTTTATGAGCTCATATTTCTGGAAAACATTGTGTAAAATAGTCTGAGTGTATCATTTTTACAGAATTATTAGTTTTGAATTTCGATATGGACCAATTTCCCTGTGTTTGTGTGTGAGTTGGATATCTTCAGTTAAAATTTCAAAACATTTCAAGGTCATTTGACTATTCGTTCATTATTTTTGCTATCACACTAGTGCAGAAAAGGGATTCCACATCGGTTATTTTTGGCTTTTCACATCGGTTTTCAAACTGATGTTGAAATGACCGATGTGGTTTATTAACACTTTTCACATCGGTTTTAAAACCGATGTTAATAGTATATTTTTAACAGCGGTTTTGTCTCTAACCGATGTGGAAAATTAATTTGTCAATTGGTAACCTATTGGAAATTTCACTTTCCACATCGGTTTTGCCAAAACCGATGTGAAAATTTCACTTTCCACATCGGTTTTAATGAGAACCGATGTGTAAAGTGAAATTTCCACATCGGTTTTTATAAAAACCGATGTGGAAAGTGAAATTTTCACATCGGTTTTGGAAAAACCGATGTGTAAAGTCTCATTTTTTTTTATTTTGTTATTTACATTTCTATCATTCCTTTCCCCTGTTTCAGTAATGCAGATCAATACCAGAATAACATACTGTAAATATTCTAAACACAATCACTTTTGTATGACAAAAACACAACTAATATATACAGACTTTATTACGAACAATACATATGTACGCTCAATTACATTCAGATAACAAAGATAATTAGAAACCAAAAAGCTACATGATATATTATAGATTTTATATCAAAATACATATGATCAGTCAAAAGTACACTATAGCTAGTACATGATAAGTTTTTAAACTAACTACATATATACAAACTATGGTTGGTACACTTCAAGAAAGAAAGTTGTCCAACGCCTCTTTATGTTGATGATGTCGGAATCAGATAATGGAGTTGGGTTGTTGAATATCTGCAAGTTTAATTGGACAAAAGATTATATCTTTTAAGTAATAAACTAACATAAAACAAATAACGAATCTATAACTATTACTTCTAATTGTGTCAATTAACATTTACCTCGTGCCATCTTTCAGTGATCCTGGAGGAGATAATTTCCAACATCCACTGCATCACATAGTAGCCACATTCCCATGATCCACGTTGTATACGTGACGACGTACAAATGAAACCCAATTAGAATATGAGCAATTAAATAGAAATCAATAATTATACCCACTGCATTTGACGCATTTGAACTAATAAATATCTTACGCTAGGAATAATCCATCTGATAGCCCGAGTACGCCTTTCACCACGCAACATGTGGTTTGCAGTAATAGACCTATCATGACAAAAACATTAATTAAAGTATATCTAATAGATTTCAGATAATTAAAACAACTGCATTACTGATTATAAAGTATTTTAATGCTTACGTTTCGATGATCGTCTTCAGTGCATTCGCCGGCTTATTTCCCAATGAGCAGAAGAAGACCACGACGTTCATCCTAGGGTACAAGATCAACAGTTGTCAATGCTGGCTGTATTTGCGGAACAGTTAGTGACTAAGTCATATATAGTTATACTTAAATAACCGGTACTTACTTATTGAGATAAGGCGCAAGGTAGATTTGATGATCGTATCGGGCAAGTATATCACGTATGGTGGTGACCGGGTCTTCTGATGCTAGGAGAACATCACCCTGAATGAACATGGGGTCAATGAACCCATAAAGGGCGAGGTTACCCTGATCAACTAACATACGATGCAGATACCTAATATATTGGAAAAACATGTTAATTATCATAGTATGTAAAAATCAATTACTTAACTTATGAATAAAATGTACTTACGTGCACCATAACGATATGTGTGCAGAACTAGCCATTTCTTTATTGAGTACCATCTCCATAAGTTCCTTCTTTGGGATATACAGTTCATCACCTGGACTGGCATCATGTTCCAACCTTACCAAGGCTACGTCATTCTCCATGGTGACAACCTGTATAGCCAGAAACTTTAAAAACAACACCATGCCAGGTGCCCCTTTGTCGATCCCCTAAACAACATAGATATATATTAGTAATCACGGATAATTAAGTTATTTAATTCGTAATTAACTAAATGGTCAAATGAATACCTTGGCGGGAGCGGAACATCTCCGGTCTTCCCCGGATCCGACCTTTTAGGCACAATATCATTTCCAACATCCTATAACGAATAAAAATAAAGCATTATCTTTAAACAATAATAAATTATTTCAACTATGAATATAGAAAAACACAACTAATCGAATACCTCGGATGCAACAAGAAAACGACCCACTCTTCTTGGCCAAAGGATGAAGTTACGGGGCCGACCCACTGCTTGAACCTCCTCGGTGGGCACAGGGACTCGAGCATCAAAGCATCAACCCTCACCTGATCATCCGGTAATAAACGATGGTGTATGGTATTACCTAAGTTATTATGTGCCTCCCAATGCCACTAGCGGCGATGATGATGATCATCAACATACAGCTCACACCTATCGTTGTCGTCATCATCATCATCATCATCATCACCATCATCATCATTTTCAGGCTGATGAGGAGGATCACATGAGCCCTTAGTGCTCACATGGACAGAGGGTTGGACGCCGGCTGTCATCTGCTGGGACATAGAAGTCAATAATGGCATCTGGCTGACAAACGCTCGGCCATCTCCTGTCGAAGCTCAGCTGCAATCTCCTGTTTTAGCCGTGCTCTATCTGCATCAACATCCCTGTGGCATTGGTGTGAAGATGAACCATGGTATTGGTGAATGCCGACGCCCCATCCAACACCAATGACACGGCCCGGGTGGTCTGGTTTACCGATGGCAGCTGCTAAGATATCCTCACGTCCTCTAGGAACAAAGGTTCCTTGGGTTACCTGCTCGTCCAAGGCATCCTATCACACAAAATATCAAGTCACATTACAATTCGGTAACAATCTTAAAATGACAATTATAATTCAAACTATACTTACAATCTTCTCAGCTACTTGGCGGGCCTCCTCAGATGTATATTGTCCCGTTTTTCTTTGTCGGGCCCTCTTCCATTTACGATGGCATGGGGGTGGAGGTGGATCAACAACCTCTGGACGATTTTCAGCATTAGGATCCGCTGAGATGTCGCTTCCTCGACGTGCTTTCTTTTCCTCTTCAACCATTATCGACCAAGCTTTTTATATCCCCCACGAGACATGACATGGGGTAGAGACATTCTTGCTTTGGTTTTTCTCGCCCTTTTTCCTGTTCTCCTATTATAAATAGAAGACAATTAAATTACATAAGTAAATAAAATTAATGAAATTACATAAATTTAGAGACAAATCAAATAAGTTAACCTGAAAGTCGGGATCATGTCTGGCTCAGAACAAAGCGATCCCACGTCGTGCCGGTCAAGAAACGGGTACACCTCAAGTGGGTTCTTTTTACATTTTGGATTGAATACATAGTATCCGCCCGTGTCGGCCTTAAAACCCCTCCAACGCTCACCAGCATACTTTAGCAAACGCTTCTTCATAACGTACGTATCCGGTATGTCAAAGGTCAGCTACATTAAGACCAAAAGAATCAACAAATTATTGTATGATATTATTAAGATAAAAATAAAGTAGATACAGACAAACACAGGACGTAAAAGTATAGATACTAGATTACTCTCCCATATCTGATCCTTCACGTCCGCCGGTACATCTTTCCAAATATCAATGAGTATACTAGGCCTACTCCTAGCAAGGCTCGCCACAAAACTGTTAAACTGCTCTGCCATTGGCCCAATAGGATTGCGGTTATTATCAAAGTCTATTCTTATCCTTTGATTTGAACCACGGTTGGCAGTCAAATTCCTCATTCGTGTGGCACGTCTACCCTTTCTACTAGTAGACGGGGTCTCCGACCTGCTGCATAAAGGAGGGATATCCTCACGATCAGCCATGTATACATGTTTAAACAAAAAAAAAACTTGTTAGTATGTCAGGATAAATATCAAACATAACTTATAAATATCGATCAACGTACGTAAACATAACTTATAAATATCAACATAAACATATAATATGCCTTTAAACATAACTCAAACTAAACTTACTTTGTGGTCAATTAGTAAAGTTCTCCCATAACCCTTCTTGGTGATCATTACGAGTAGCATGTACATCATCCACTTCATTTTCCTCATTGAAATTAGGCACTCGTGTTGAGAAAGAAGGAGTATCAGAAATATCAAGAGTTGAATCGTGATTTCCCTCACTACCATTATACATGTTTTTTCCCTGGAGAACCACTGACCACCTTTTGTTAGAAGGATCACGGATATAAAACACTTGTTTTGCTTGGGATGCCATGATGAAAGGCTCCTCTTTATTACCTACCTTATTAAGGTCCACCAATTTGAATCCTAACTCATCGGTTTGCACACCATTGTTATCATGTCGACCCACCGACATTTAAAAAAGAGTATTCTAAACTTCGTGTAATCAACCTCCCATATCTCTTCAATGATTCCAAAGTATGAAACGGATGCCATAACAGGGTTTTTATCTTTCGAACTAGAGAAATGCATGGACTCAGCGACGACCATAACCCCACTATTTTGCATTGTACTTTTGTCATCCTGGGACTTTGTATAGAAGGAAAACTTATTGATATCGTACCCACTCCAAGATATGACATCAAAGTTAGGCCCCTGTGCTAGCCATTTTAATGTATCAAAAGCAATACCATCCTTTGCAATTTTTTCTTTAAACCAGTTCAAGAAAGTCTTGTTATGCTTGTTCAAACACCATTTTTCATTCATTCTAGGGTAAGTTTCATTGATGATGCTTTTATGCTCACATAAGTATGGTTCAACCTCATCAGTGTTATTCAATATATACAAATGTGCTTGAAGCACTTCCTCCCGATCCATGCTCTTAACAGTGATACCTAGAGTACCATTACCATAATATCTTCCTACATTACGAGACTTCTAAGCCCTACAGGTTCCGTTTCTGACATGTAGTCTGTACAAAACTCAATAGTTTCTTCTGCAACATACCTTTCAACAATAGATGCTTTGGGACGGTGTGGATTTTTCATATATCCTTTCAAGATCTTCATGTATCGCTCAACAGGGTATATCCACCTTAATTACACGGGCCGCACAATCTAATCTCCCTCATTAGATGAACAATCAAATGAACCATGATGTCAAAAATGAAGGTGGAAAATACATCTCCAATTGGCACAATATAATGGCTGCCTCATTTTCCAAGTCATCCAACTTTTTAGTGTCAATGACCTTGCTACATATAGCATTGAAGAATAACCATAACCTAGTAATGGCATGTCTGACTTTTTTAGGCAATATGTCACGAATGGCCACCGGTAGTAGTTGTTGCATCAAGACATGACAATCATGAGACTTTAAGCCAACTAATTTGAGATCTTTCATTGAGACAAGTCTTTTGATATTTGAAGAGTAACCCTGTGGCACTTTGACTCCCTGTAGACATTCACAGAAACTTCTTTTCTCTTTTTTTGATAAAGTATGACATGCTGGGGGCAAATAAGTCTTCTTATCCCCCACTTTAAGTAGAGCTAACAGTTCTCATATACCCATCGCAACTAGATCTAGACGAGCATTCACACCATCCTTTGTCTTGCCTTGAATGTTGAGAAGCATTCCGATTAAACTCTCACACACATTTTTCTCCACATGCATCACATCAATACAATGTCTTACATCAAGCATGCACCAGTATGGAAGATCAAAGAAGATTGACCTCTTCTTCCATATTTTCTTCTCGGTAGCCTTCTTCTGGGTCTTCCCATAGATAACATTAGTGTTGTTCACCTTTTCATAAACTTGCTCTCCGGTCAAGGCCATCTGAGCAATTTCATTCTACTAAGTCCACCGAAAGCTTTTCTCAATCTACGATAAGGATGATTACGTCGGAGAAATCTCCCGATGCCCAAGGTAAACCGCCTTCCTTCCATGTTGCAGTTGATGGTAACATGTGCCTTCTTCACATATTGGACATGCTTTATGCCCCTTAACACTATACCCACACAGGTTCCCGTATCTTTGGAAAGTCATTGATGGTGCAAAATAACATGGCACGCAATCTGAATGTCTCACGGCAATACCCGTCGATCACATCAACGCCTTCATCCCACAACATTCTCAAGTCTTCAATCAAGGGACTCAGATAAACATCAATATCATTTCCTGGCTGTTTAGGACCCGAAATCATCATACTTAACATAATGTATTTGCGCTTCATGCACAACCAAGGAGACAGGTTGTAAATTACCAGGAGAATAGGCCATGAACTATGAATACTACTTAAGTTTTCATATGGATTCATTCCATCGGTAGAGCAAGTCCAAGCCTGAGGTTTCGGGCTCATTGCCGAAATCCGGAAACAAACTATCAATTCTCTTCCATTGCAAAGAGTCGACCGGATGTCGAAGCTGTCCATCACACTTCCTCTCATCTGCATGCCATCTAATGTTCTTTGCGTCATTTACATTAGCAAACAATCGCTTGAACCGTGGAATCACGGGAAGATACCATAACACCTTCGCAGGAGGACCTTTGGTGACCACATCAAAACTAGAATCACCATCCTTCACTTTGTAGCGTGATACCCCACACCTGGGGCACTCGTGCATCTCTTCAAACTCTTTCCTGTACAATATGCAATCATTGGGGCAAGCGTGTATTTTCTTATACTCCATACCCATCGGACACAGTATCTTCTTCGCCTCATAGTTTCGAGATGGCAATGTGTTGCCTTCTGGAAGCATGTCTTTCAACAACTCAAGCAATTCGGTAAATCTTTTATCGCTCCACCCATTTCTCGCCTTCACATTGAACAATCTTAACACCGCTGACAATCATGTGAAATTAGTGCACCCCGGATACAAAGCCACTTCCGCGTCACTGCACAAAGTATCATACACATGTGCGCGCCGAAAAGACTCTTGCCCAACATCACGGATCATGTCCTATTGTCCATCGTCCATTTCCACGTCATCAACTTCCTCTCTATCCGACACCCTCGGCCTGTCTAACGACTCACCATGACATATCCATGTTGTATAACTCTTGCAAATCCCCTCACAAATAAGATGATCACGTATCTCCTCAGCTTCTAGTCGTCTCTCATTCAAACAGTTAACACAAGGACAATAAAAATTTCCGTTACCACTATCAGGAGCATTTGTTTTTACAAACTGTAGAAAATCTTCCACTCCATTCTCATACTCATCACTTGTCCGTCTAGCATTCATCCAACCGCGATCCATGACTAAACCAATAACTTCGTACTTAGTCCAACATATTCATCAACCACTTCTTATGACAGGGTATGGCCCTATCCCATTCGAGAAGAAACTTTTTCAACATTCGGTTAATAGTTAGTCCTTAACTCTCATGCTCATACTCGACAAAATTTCGGCAGCATTTCCCTTCGGTCTCCGACGTACACTACTTGAACGCGATGACATCCACCACGATAAAGTATTCACCTGGAGAACAAAAGGAAATGTATCAATCCGAACTTTCATCAAGTATATAACATTAGAATCAATGAATAACTATTTTAACTGAATTAAGAAAAAGTTTTTTCCCAAATTGTCCAACTTTGGACAATTCAAGATCCAACACAATGAGCGGTACATTAAGCACATACACGTGTGCTCATTAGTATTGCATCTCAAACGGGAAACTAAGGCTTTACTAATTATTTTGGGCATATTCTAGAATTAAATAAATTTTCAAGAAAATACATTAAAACTCCAATGAAAGCTTTTCAGCCAAAACGTACCTTCTAAGAGACAACCCGAGTTGTTATTGTGCAAAGACAGCAGAGAAGTGAACAAAGCAGAGGCAGTAGCACTATGAAACGGAGTCAAAGACACTTGTACACCTGCCAACTAAAAACTCTTCCTTGAGTTAATCATTATAGAATTGAGAGAATTCTGTAAATAGTCATTGAAACTTCAATAGGCAAAATACAAGACAGCAAAGCTGAAGAGATCTACAACTTAATGGTATGGTAGATTAATGGTGACACACTTGTAAGTTGTAACTAAATTTCTGAGTAACTGAATGAAACTCACCGGGAACCCTATGACTACTCCTCAAATCAGATCCGCAGTCCCGGAAAATAACACCTGTCAATTTCTTGTTCTGCAAATAGAGTAAGAAAGTTGGTCAGCGTCAATGATTGGTAGAAATGCTAAATGTTAGAAATGCTTAAAAATGAGTCATATAGGATATGTATGAAGAACTCCGCAAGTCGATTCAGTATATAGGTCAATGGCCAAAAAGATCTAACTACTAGAAATTTTATTTAGACGAGCAATAGACATTTTTTACACTTGACAAGAAGATGCATGCTGATTATCTGATTTTCATGTTATAAAGTGAAATCCGTGCTTCTTGTCACTTAACACTAGAACCAATACCTGTCTCTTAGGCTAATGGTCAAACAACCAATGGCCAAAATCTGTTTCTATTCTTTATTGTACAAATAATAAATGTCTTTATCATAAAAATATATATAATTCATTCTTTCATCACAAACACATGTTGTAAGCACAAAACTGGAGAAATTCTACAAGGAAGCATAAAGGGTAAAAGCATTTGGAGAAGAACATGAACAAACTCATATCTTTGAGTAGTATCTAGAAAACAACTCCACCTGATTCAACCTCAAGTGCCAAAGGTGCAACTTTGCATGGTAACAATCATATATTCATAAGCATAAGAACGTGGTGAACATTGACAATAAAATCAAAGACATCAAAATTATATAAAAGATTAATTGGAGGCTAACATATCTCAGTGTTGATTAATTGGATAGACTTAATGAATAATGAATAATTGTTTTTTTATGAACAAAAACATACCCCAATGGTTTTTTTTAGCCCAAATTGGACCTTTACTTCTAAATAAAATAAAATAAACACTTGCAGCTGCTTGCAGTGTATGGATATAGATATCTCACAGCCCAATAATCAAAACAAGGCTGCAACTCACCCCAAAAGTACACGGTAGTCCATGATAGTGTCTCGCAAATGGAAGTAATCAACAACTCTGTCGCAGAGGTCTGAGAGTTTGCTCCACGGGTTACTTTCAACAAGCACTCCACAAAACAAGTAATCAATTACAATTAATCATCCAATGAAGTGTAGATCACCCTGCAGGAAAATGAACATCTAAGAATTCTAATGAAAACCATAAAATTGACAGACACTATAAGGTCTTTTTAAAGTCACTTACCAAAACACGGAGAGGAAAAGGGTAAAAACAAGATAGAAGAGTTTGACAAGTCGTTGTTTCTTTTCCCGGAGAGCAAGTTGAATATCTCAAGAACATCAATCAAATGATTTCCTTGTCTATACCGATCAACTAAATAAAATAGGCAATTAGCATGACCATGTTAAGCACATTCCAAAGTATATTAAGATACCAAGCTTATTGCTAAAAAAGCAGAAAGCAAACAATTCATCTCATTTGATCCTCTAACTAGTAAGCAACCATCTACTAACCAAAGAAAAACTAGTGACAGACAAGAATTGCCATAATAGGGCAGTTGTAAGAGATATAAACAACAACCTATTTGACTATGTTGAATGGAAACTAATCCTGAACTTTCCAACGGATCCCCCTTGTTACAATTAAACGCAATAATGATGTTCTGTGTGTATGAGTGTGTGCATATATATTGTTTGATTTGACCTGAAGCTCCAAAAAGATAATCAAACCATAGTACCAGGTCAAACCAAACTATTCAGTGGAAAACTTGGTCTTCCCAATTTATTCATGATTCATCAATTAAATATAGTATGATAAATACAAATCATTTTTAACACGATAAAATGCACAAGAATGCAAAGACAAAAATTCAAATTCAAACTCAGCTTCCCTCACCCAAACTACAGTACAAAATATTTTCCCCTTGGAGAGGTTTTTCAGAAATGTAGGTTGCCAGATAGAGTGACAACCTCTCTGTTAACACACAATGCAACTCCTCCACTGTGAAATTTCCATAACCCTCCTTTCACATAATGCTCGAAAAGTAGTAACCCTAAAGGAAGAGAGAGAGAAAAAGAGAGAGAGAAAGAGAGAGAGAGAGAGAGAGACGCATACCTGAGGGAGGAGGAGGGTAGCTCGTGGATGGCCATTCTCAGTGGTTCTTAGTGGTTCTCTTCACCCTCTTCCGAAGCAGAAAATGAAGGCTCGCAGTGGTCTTCTTCTTTGTCTACGATTAGGGATTTGCAGAGAGTTAGGGGGAAAGGGAAATCGTTATAGCTGTGAAAGGGAGAGCTTACCTGAGAGAGAGAGAGGAGAGGTCGAAGAGAGCTCCCTCGATGGTCCTCCAGTGGTAACCGAAAGAGGTGGTTCTCTTTGCAATGTGACTTAGAGTGAGAGCAGTGAGAGAGATGGAGAAGCAGTGACAAAGGAATAAAAAACAAATGGAATGGAAGACGGCACGAAGAGTAGGAGGGAATGAAAATAGAAACTTAGGTTATTACACATCGATTTAAAAAAATCGATGTGGTTAGTGATATTTCACATTGGTTTTCAAATAACCGATGTAGAAACTTACAATTTATTTTAAAATTTAATTTTTTTTAATTTACTACATCGGTTAGTTGAAAACCGATGTGTAATCTTACGGCTGATTAAAAAAAATTATAATTTGTTTCCCTTTTCCACATCGGTTATTCAAAACCGGTGTCTAATCTTATGTCTAATAAATTTTTTTTTTCAATTTCACTTTTCCACATCGGTTTTTTTAAAACCGATGTTAAATATTTTATAACATCAGTTTATCCTATAACCGATGTTAAAATATTTCAGTTTAATTTCAAAAATGTCACCACCTCCTATTTCACATCGGTTTTGTTAAAACCGATGTTAAAAAACTAATGTTAAATGTATATTTTGCACTAGTGTCAATTGTTATAGAAAAATTCTGACGCGAGTGCTCATCTGAATTTCAATGAAACTTTTATGAAAAATTTTTTGAAAATAAAAAAGTAATGATACAATCTTTCAAATGTGTGATTTTGAAATCTTAAAGTGTGTTATGATGGATTTAAATTAGAGTTTTAACTACTGGAATTTGCAGATCACATGCACTTTTATGGATTGATGTGGTCACCTATAGTTAATGTTCTTGTCAAAAACCTGCTTGTAGTTAATGTTCATCATGATTTTGACTAGTTTACTTGATATTCTTTCAAAATCCACATGTTTTAAGATGAACAAGTTAAAGTTTTGAAACAAACATCCTTTGATTTTATGAATTTGGTTATTTTTGTATGAGTTTTGCCAAGAACATCATGAGCACATTCTTGGTGTTCATAGTGTTCTTGAGCACATTCAACATAAAAACTTTGAAGATATGATTTTTTTTATCTTTTCAAATTAACCTATGCAAATATCAAAGTGTTTTGAATATAATTCAAATTTTAAATGAAAATAAATTAACTTCTGACACACTTTGCATGTGTGACAAGTGTCATACTTTGTCATGAGTTATGATGGCTATAAGCTATCTTGGTGCATGTGGCAAGTGTCACACTCCGTCATGAGCCATGATGGCTACTAGCTACAATTGATGCATGTGTGACAAGTGTCACAAAGCTTGATAAGCCACCATACACGTGTGTCAAGTGGCACACATGTTCTGATGGTGGATCATAAAATCACGTGCCCTATTAGAGATTGTGTAAACCACATGGAAAGATATAGGAAACCACTTTGGGATTTGATTTTTTCTTCACAATGACATTATTTCCTTAATTATAATTATTTATTTACTTGAAGGAGGATATGAAAAATCTGCGGATTCCCTAAAGTTAGATCAACTACTTCCTTAGAACTGCTCCGAGATGGTATTCAAGAAAAGCTCAGAGCAAATTGTTGTGTGAAGGAATCGATATCTCGACTAAATAATATTTATTTAATTAATGATTAATTAATTATTTGTTATTTTGAAATTAATTAATTAATTAGTAATTAAATATTAATCCATAAGTATATAATGTTTAAATAATAAAGAATTGGATAAATATTAATAATCAGAAATTAATTTCAAAATATTGTTGTGATCTAGAAAGTTAATTTAAATGGTCCATTGTAAATAAATAGGAGTGTATAGTATATAGGTCAACCTATGATGTGAGTGAGTGTATGAGATAACGATTTCTACAATCGAGTTTTGCTAATTAGACCTCTTTTGCCTTGTGTTAATATCTCACAAATTGTAAATATGGTTGACTGATATTACCTTTAGTATTTTGAATCAAATATTGTGGTTTGGGATTGAGATGAATAATTGTTATTGTATTGCATGTTGCACTATTAAAATACACAATCAAATACCGAAACTGATGTAGTGATTTTTTATTCATGCATTCATCATTAACTTTAATTATGTTAATAATCATATGATTCAAATTCATAACACATTCTTGAATAACTTTAATTAACACAATGGCATTAAGTAGTAGATGCTCATAACACTTCTTTTCGTACACTTTTTATTATGGGACAAATTACGTGAGAATTGAAATCCAAATAATCATATTAGTCCACTTTCTATTGAGTGTTTTCCACGTACACTTCATCTAATAACAAAAGTACCTCGAAAAGAGTGTTAAAAAGTGGACTGTAGCTTTTCTCTTTTGGCATTATATCAATTATCAATGATTAAGGTAATCCCAAGTTAAGGGCCTAAACACATGAGCAGCCTCACCCTCTATGATCTCCAATTGAACCTTCTCAAGGTGCATGTAGACAACCCAATCACCATTCCCTAAAGGACTCGGCATTGGCATCACATAACCAGCTTCTCCACCCCAAGGAAAATGGTAAGAAGCAAACACAGCCTTGCCCCACCCAAAATCCACCTTCTCTTCTGGGAACCTCTGCCCAGATGACACAACGAAAGCCGGTCCCTCCTCTGCGCCGCAGCAATAAATCCTCGCCAAGCCGGGCACCGGCTGGTGTGCTTCCACCCAATCAATGAGCCCCAAGAAGTGTTCCTTCGTGGCTGCCACCGTCAAGAACTCGTGAACCTCATCCGCCACCCACCCCAGCGGCTTCTCCACAAGCTCCTCAACCGTTTTTCCACCAAATGGAATAGAAAGCACGTTCCCAAAATAATAGCTCATCATTGCTTCTCCACCATGGTCGAGCTTCTTCCTTCCGTCAACCACAACGCCCATTTTGGCAATGACCCTTTTTCCATTTTTATCACTTGAAGCTGCACGAGCAACCATCTTCCACAAGAATGCAGAGAAAGACTCGATCTTTGTGCGTTTGGCACCACCATTGGTGGTAGCGAGTGATTGCAAGTGGTGGAGCTGCTCCGCCGTGACGTAGTATATGCGGCTAAGGAGAATAGGGGCGATGGTGGCCGGAGGAGGAGGAGGGAGCTTGGAGACAGGGATGTACATATCGTGGAGGGAAGGATGGATGGAACCTGGGCGGCGAGGGCTGAGAAGGGAGCGACGGAAACATGGCTGCCATGGATAGTGAGAGTTGGTGGTTGTTGTAGTCTTGGTGGGCTGTGCCATCTCAGCCCATGATATGAGAAACATGTTTGATGAGTAGGCATCGGCTATGCGGTGATCAAATGTGCATGCCACTACTATACCACCACATTTGAGCGAAGTTGCCTGCATAAGGGTAGATTTAATTATATTATCTACGTTTTGTTCTTTTCAGGTTTAATTACATTTTTAGTCCCATAGGTATTATGATTGTGCGATTTTTGTTTATCAGGTTTCAATTGCGACAATTTGGTCCCATAGGTATCACGATTGTGCAATTTTAGTCCCCGGGTTTCGATTGTGCCAATTGGATCCCTCAAGTATTATGATTGTGCAATTTTGGTCCCCCAGATATCACAATTATGCAATTTTAAATGTTAGTTGCCTTCGTGACACACGTGGGACTAATTTGACACTTAGTGAGGTCGGCTTGACAACTTACATGACATTCCTATATATCATTACTGACACCTCGTTTACTTTAATTGGCATATGAGAATGTCATGTATGCTCTCAAGCTGGTCTCACTAAATTCAAAATCAGTCTCATGTGTGCCACATAAGCTACTGATATTTAAAATTACATAATTGTGATATCGGGAGAACCAAAATTGCACATTCGTAATACCTGAAGGACCCAATTGATGCAATTGGAACCCGGGGGACCAAAATTGCATAATCGTGATACATGTGAGACCAAATTGTCGCAATTGAAACCCGGGGAACAAAAATCGCACAATCATAATACCCATGGGACTAAAAATGCAATTAAACCTAAAAAGAACAAAACGTAGATACAGTTTCTTAAGTAATTAGAGTACTGCCATTAGGGTAACAATATCAAAATAAACTTCAGCAAAAATATTAGTTTTAAATAATCTCTACTATTTGTTTTATATCCCTTTAAAAGATGAATTGAAACTTTTAGTGAGAAAATTTATATATAAATTTGGAGTTAATAAATAATCACCTAATTCTATGAGACATTAGGTATAATTTTATAGGGACATTAGGTGTTGTTTCTCAATGGGATTATGATATGTGTAACAACTAATCAATAAAAATATAATATATATATGAGCTGTTATACATATCTTAATTCTATTGAAAAACAACACCTAATTATATACTTATGAAATTGTACCTAAATTTTCTTCTTTATTTTTATGCAAGTTACATGATATGTTTTATTCCATATCCGTAAATCCAATGAAAAGTAAAGGATAAGAGTTATGGATTAGCTTTTTCCTTCCTTTGGTATGAGTTAAGAAGTGGGGAGAAAGGAATTGAAGTGATAACAATTCATGGATCCCAGATATTTTGCATCCTTACATTGCGAGAAGTAAAGGGAATGAAGGAAGATACCTTTGTAGATTTCATCAAAAAAATTTATAGTACTTTCACTATTGTATGTATTTTTATTTTTTCCATATTTAATTATTAGATAAAGAATGGCATTCCTTTTTCATTGAAGATACCAAATAATGAGAAGTTATAACTCTTCCACTTTTTTCTTCCTTTCCTTTCATTTTTTTCTTATCATTATATTTCTTTCTTTCTTTTACCTCTGCATGCCAAATAAAGTCTAAAATAAATTAGAACTATCAAGGTGGGCCAAAATAACCTGAATAACAGTATGAATTAGACTAATAAAATTCAAGCATACACTTAATTCTGCCCAATCTGGCTTGACTGTAAATTGGGCGCTGGCCAACATTTGATCGAGCCAACTCATTTGTTCAAATTTTAATTATTCTCATCTAGTAAACTTCACCTAAGAAATAAAAAAAAATTGGCTCGATCAAAAGGGCTGGACGATTTGGGCCCTTTTAGTGAGAACATGTGGGATCAAGCGGTGTCTACAGGGCAGGGCCAGGCTGCGGTTTTGGGCTTTAAGGGTGACACTGTTTGGTCTGTGAAAAATGTCAAGACAGAGCTGGGCACTGGGAGGAGTTGGGCATTGCTACCTACACTCCTCATATTTGGCATCCACCTCTACTCTTAATTCGTCATTTAATTGCAGGATTCAGCATATGCTTCCACCAACCCCCCACCCCCACCCCCACCCTTACCCTTTTCCCAATTTAAATGTCGGATTCAGAAACTCTGAATCCGACATCTAATTGCCGGAAATACTTTTTTTCAAATTTTAAGAATTTTCTAACAATTAAATGCCGGAAACATAGTTTTTGAATCTGTCATTTAAATGTCGGGAGGCATGTGGGGGTGGATGCCAAATTATAGGGGTGTACGTAGCAAAGGATTTAGATAATGGAGGTTTTGAAGATGCTATTACAGCACACATGCAAAGGATTTAGATAATGGAGCGAGCCTGAAAGTACTGGGGTTAGGAGTGTTGGTATAGGTTTTGGTGGGATTGAAAACAAGTTATAGATTCAACATTGTAGTTTTGTTCTCTGCTCTTGGTTAAACATTTATCTTGTTCTTTCCTTTCCTTACTTGTAATTTCTCTTTGTATTTGGGTTGAGTACTCTTATTATTTTATTCAATACATTTTTACTTATAAAAAAAACCAAACTGCAATCGGGCTAATCTAATTTATTTGTCGTTAGTCAAGAAAGGAAACCCAATTTCCTATTTTCCATTAATTATAATTTTTAAAGATAAAATTCATTTCTTTCAC
The DNA here is from genome assembly GCA_030762895.1 of Sophora flavescens. Classification (NCBI taxonomy): domain Eukaryota; kingdom Viridiplantae; phylum Streptophyta; class Magnoliopsida; order Fabales; family Fabaceae; genus Sophora; species Sophora flavescens. The sequence goes on from CM061062.1 coordinate 156,051,327, forward strand.
AAACAAAAAAGTTGGTAGGTTGGACAACCAACCTGACCAAGTCGCAGGCTCGCAGCTTAGAGCATTGAGGTGGGGGTGTTCGTCACTTGGGTTCGGAGTAATTTGCATGAAAAAATATACGAACTTATCAAAATCAATTGTTTCATTTGGTTTGGATTTATAGTTTTTTTTCATGAAATCTGAGTCGACCAACCTCTTCTTCCGTTCGAACCCAAAAAATAAATATATTAAATATATATATATATATATATTTAAATATAGTAATTAGGGGTGTTTATGGATTGGTTTGGATCATTTGAGGTAAAAAGTCATCCAATCTAAAGATTAAAATATATGGTTTGATTCTATTTGGATTGTTTCTTTAAAAAATTATGATTCGATCCAATGCGATTTAGATTGGATTGTATGGATGGTTCTTGTTTTTACCAACAGAATAATTAAAAATTAATCCAAATAACGTTAATAGATATAATATATAACATACAAAAAATTAAAATTTTATGAGCTATCAACTATCAATTTTATGTTTGGAGCATTAAAAATAGTAGAAACTTACATTACATCAAATTAATAAGTATTATTAGAAAAAAGCAACAAATAAAAAATTAACAATATAAAAAGTAGAATAAATATATATTAAATTTTATATATGTGGTTCGGTTTTAAATAAAGGATCCAAAATCCGATCTATTCAGTTTTCACAAAACATGGTCCAAAACAATGGAAAGGGGGGTGTAGTTCTTTTCTGGTTGTGGATATGGAAATATGTCCAAATTCTAAAAACAGGGGAATGGATTTGTAATGGCTGGGTGTGTAATTATTTGAGTACACTTTGTACTCCATTATAAATATAGATATATATTGTTTGTTGATAAAAAAAAAAGTCCAAAATTTCCATCAAATATCGATTTTTATTTTTTTTAGTTGGTTTTGGATTTTCTTTTGAATCGATTTGGGTATGAACATCCCTAATAGCAATCGGTTTGGTTTGGTTCCAGAATTCTTGATCCCAAGAGCCGAATCAATTATATCACCGGGTTTGGTTCAAGTCACGTATATATCAGGTTCATTAGCTTGATCCAAGTTGATGAACACCCCTACATGGAGGTATCTAAGAATTCAAAATTAAAGATTTCTACCTGGTTCAAGTTTGACAAGATCTTACCGGATATTCTGTAATATTGTCTCGAGTGTCTTGTGTTGTATTTCATAATTTGGAGGCAATGTATCATTAGTTGTTCCTTCAAGGTTTCAATCTAATCCTAGTTGGTTGTGGAGATCTTTGATGAGTGTGATTTCACCTCATCTTTGTCCATCATTTTGCATGCATTTTCATGTAGTTTAGGCATATTTTTATTGGATTTTAGGTTAATTTTCCTTTGGAATGGGTAAGGCGGTTTTCATGTGTTGTTTTGCAGATGTCAAGGGTAAAATGCTCAAGATCAACCATGATGAAGTTTGGATGAAGATAGAGCTTTAAAATTGCAGAAAATGAGCCAAACAGAGCCCATCACGGCCTAGCCGTGATGCCCATCACGGCCATGATTGAGCAAAACTGAAAAAGAACAAAGGCTGAAGTCAGAGTCTGTCACGGCCTGGTCGTGATATCCATCACGGCCGTGACCCAAAATCACCACAAGTCAGAGCACATCACGGCCATAGCCGTGAAATTCATCACGGGCCATGAAAGGAAGGCTCGCGTCGCGAGCAACATTTCGCGTCGCGAGAAGGCTGGATTTTGCAAGAGTGCCAGAAACAGAGACCGTCACGGCCTGGCCGTGATGGCCATCACGGCCGTGACGCGCATTACTTGGACCTGAAGAAACCGAAATAGATCAGATTTTGAGTTGGTTTGGGACTCTAACTTCCCAATTTCTATAAATAAGGATCAAGGCATCAGATCAAAGGGGGATGATTCATGATCCATCATCTATCATCATCTTGACTTGTACACAAGGACTTAGGCATAGATCTCTCTTCTCCTCTTCTCCTCTCTTCTCTTTTCTGATTTTCACTATGTTGTCAACCCAGCTTGTCATCTCCATGGCAAGACTGGAGTAGTAGTTTGTTTCTAGGGATTAGGGCTCTGCCCGAGTTTTGTAAATGTTGTTGATTTGATGTAAACTCGTTGTTGATTTCGTTATTGTTTTAGATCTGATTTCTAGTGTGTTAATCACTCATAAATTTCGGCAACTGTTTATTTGCGTGACGTAGACGTTATAAGGAGGAACCTAGCGGTGAACTTAGGATTTCTAGTGTGTTTCACTCGTAAAGTCCGGCGGCCGATTGTTTGTGAGATGTGGATGATCTAAGGAGGAACCTAGCGGTGAACTTAGGTTTATTTGCATGACTTAGACATTTTAAGGAGGAACCTAGCGGTGAACTTAGGTGTCGGACCTATAGAAGTCAGACTTGGGACTGAAATCACGAGAGTTAGAAGCCGTCCCTCGAGGAGCAACGAGTTGTCACGAAGCGCAAAGGGTCTAATCTGGGATCGACTACCACGAGAGTAGGGGTCGGGTCAATTGGGCACGGCTTTTGTAACCCGAGAGGGAGCTTAAGCTATTAGAGGATAAACTCGTCTTCAAGGCAATTTCGTTAATCAACAAAGGTAAATCAGATTAGCAACATAAACAGCCTCAAAGGTAACCCAAATCCCTAGGAATCCATTTAGATCAAAACCCCAAAAAGATTTGTTTTCTGTTTTATTTGATTCTGTTTGTTTATCTCTCAATTCAAACCTTTTTCAAAACCCTCTAAAAAGTCCAGATCTAATCGATTCGAAATTAATTGCGATTCGGGAACACAGTCTCTGTGGGTTCGATATCTTTTATTACTTAACGGCAATCCGATACACTTGCCGGAATCGCACGAGCGTCGTCGCGCGTCGACTTACGCCACACCAATCTTCAAGGAAAAGAAATCAACCCCTAATTGGAGGGGACGAATGTTTGATCCCCACCCCCTTAATTCTCCTTCTCTTTTGTATGCATGGTCATAAGACCTTTGCGTACTAGTTGCTTGCATTGGAAACTTTAGCTAGGGTCTTGCTGGTTATAATACATTATTGGCTATATATGGATGGGAAGAAAGATTTCTTTTGGAGCAATTTTGTGTGCTTTGAATTGTTTTAGATTCTTATAGGAGAGAAGTTTCAAATATTCATGGCCTTTTTCTTTAGTGTGATCCGACCTTATAATGGGGGTTGGCATTGGTGAGGGGGATGTGATATTTTCAGTTCCCTTTTAATTTTTATTAGATTAGGTTATTGATGCCATTTACTACTATCAAAAATGCTAAATTGACACAGAAAAGGGGACAACATACGGTACACCGTATGAACATCTTGCATGATGCGGCACTCGTAGTTGCACTTGTCAGACCTTTGTAGCACTTTTTTTTTTAATTTTAAATTTTTTTTGTAAATAAATTTTTTGATTGAGTATGTGTCAATATCTGGTGAACGGGGTACAAATATCTGGTGAATGCCTTCAAATATGTGGTGAATGCCCATACTAAAACCAAGTTTTGGATGCCTTAGATTATCTGGTGAACGTAGTTCAATTATCCCAGTGAATGCCTTCAAATATATGGTGAATGCCCATACTAAAACCAAGTTTTGGATGTCTTAGATTATCCGGTGAACGTGGTTCAATTATCTCAGTGAATGCCTTCGAATATGTGGTGAATGCCCATACTAAAACCAAGTTTTGGATGCCTTAGATTATCTGGTGAACGTAGTTCACTTATCTGGTGAATGCCTTCGAATATGTGGTGAATGCCTATACTAAAATTGGGTTGTGGATGCCTTAGATTATCTGATGAACGTAGTTCAATTATCTGGTGAATGCCTTCAAATATGTGGTGAATTCACCAGATATTTGTACCCCGTTCACCAAATATTGACACATACTTAATCAAAAAAATTATTTACAAAAAAAAATTTTAAAAAAAATGCTACAGTGCCGCACTGTGCGGCACTGTTCATACGGTGTACCGTATGTTGTCCCCTTTTTTGTGTCAATTTAGCATAACTGTTACTACTATAAGGGGCATTTGAGGTGTTGCATTTATACTTTGTTTGGTTTGGTTTAGTAAAGAAAGTAAGAGGAAAGAAAGTGGAAGAAAATAAAGGGGATGGAGAGAAAAAAGAATAAAAAATCAAATGATTGTTTAGTGGTTTGGTAGCAGAGAAAAAAAGGAAAGAAAACTAAAAAATTTCTCTCCTTTTGTTTGATTGTGAAAAAAATGAGAGGAAAGAAAAAATATATATTTTGAAATGATCTAAACACTCTTTAAGTAAAAATGGTATGTAATAATTAGGTCAAACATATTTCCGTTTTGATATGCTATACCTCTTTCTAGTTTTCTTCAATGAGGGGGATGAAAAACTTTTACACATAATCCATATTAAATTTTCTTTCCTTTCCCTTTTTGTAACACAACCAAACAAGGGAAAAACTTCTTTTCCTTCCACTACTTCACTTTCCATTCGTTTTCATTTCCTCCTCTTGCCATCCATTTTCATTCCTTTCGTTAATGTTTCTTTGATGTTTGGTACATGAGATATTTTCATATTCCTAGGAATATGACATTAGAATAAAGTTTTTCCACACGTTTGGTATAAAAAAAATATTCTCGGATATAAAAGATATCATGGAATTAAGTTTATGAATGAAAGTTGGAAATGCTATTCAAATATATAAGGGTGGGGAAAAAAATCTGGAGGAAATATGAAACTTTTGAGAGGTTAAATTATTATATTACCCCAATTAATTTATTTAAAAGAGTGTCCACCGAATCTCGATGTATTCTCCCACTATGTTTGAGTTTAAATTACACGAAGTTTTCTTCCATGTAAAAATATCAATTAGTATAAATTTTAAATTATAAACAAATAAAAAAGAAAGAAAAAGGACAATTTGTTTGGGAATATATAGACCACATTTGCTTCTTTAGATAATCATTTATTTTACAATTGAATTGAAAGTTTCTTTTATAAGGATATTTTTGATAAAGTTAGTTATATTCCGTGAATATTTTATATAAACTAAATATGAGAATAAAATTTGTTGGAAATACAACATATTATTCAAGAAAACTGAAATGTTAATCAAACAAATTTTATTAACTTTTTCATGTGTCTCATCAATTCTTGAAAATGAGATTCTCGAAATATAATTTATCTGAAAATAAAACATCACATTAACAATTCAGGTAAGGATATAAGTATCTCTCTCGATTACGTCCGCGTGTATAGGGAAATAGCTATGTCTTTTTACACCACTAATGTATTGTTTAAAAATAAAAAATAAAAAGGATCTGCCGCTAGTTTATAAAATTATATAAAGACTATTTAAAAAAAATAACGAAAAAATTATGAAACATGTTTGCGGCAGATATAACCACAACAAAATCCTGAAGTATACATAACTATGAGATTAACCTTGAGTGAAAGATATGGTTAAGTAAAGTCCTCCTTTTCAATAACACAAAAATATTTATTTTTAATTTGTAACGGATCATCTGCTATAAAGTCAACTACTAATTTAAAACAAAATATGCACTTAATTAAGGTATCATATAATGCATTTTTCTTCTTAAAATAAAACAACATAAATTGTATTTTTTTTCTTTTTGTATAAAGTATTTTGGGCACAGTTTAGTACCTGATATTTATTTTAGGTTAAATAAATTAAACTTATCATTTGATCATTGTACGTGGTACTGGTTTTGAATTTAGTCCCTATACGTGAAAATTTTTGAAATTGGTCCCCATGTATACAATTACTTTTAATTTCATTTTCGTCATTTCTTGGTATTATAATGCCGTTTGTTGGACCAAAGTGAAAATAGTTGTCACATATAGAGATTAAAAAATTTAAAAAAAATCTAATTCCGTCGTTATATGTGATAATTATTTTCAATTTAATTCATGTACTTTATAACTCCAAACAACGACATAATAACATCAATAAACAATGATGGCCAAATTAGAAAAATGTGTACATATAGGATCAATTTCAAAGTTTTCCACGGAGACTAAATTCAAAATCAATGTCACTTAAAGGACCAAAAGATGATAGTTTAACCTTATTTTTATTTAAACAAAAATCATTAACATAAAATTATTTTAGAATTAACAAATATTTCAAGCTTGAAATTTATTCTTTTGAAATATGTTTTACTACTCGAAAATAATTTTATATCTACATACTGTTAAGATATAATAAAATTATGTATGCACATTTACCTAATAGTTTAATATTTTGAGGAGTTTGTTCAAAACACATGATATTAAAATCTGTATGATCGAGTGCTCAAGAACTTGACCGTTCTTACCACTAGTCTTCTAATAATAAAAAAAAAAGTTGAGTTCCAGCGCAAGGTTGTGCATTATCTAACCTTGTCCAAAATGTTCTTATATATGTAAGAACGTGTTAAGTGCATAGCAATGATCAAAGATCACTACCGCATAATATGCTTTAAACACCAGGATTTAACATCGGTTCAAATTAAACCGATGTTAAAAGGGAGGCAGTGACAGTTCTGAAATTAGTTTTAACATCGGTTAAAATTTGAACCGATGTGAAAATGTTGTTAACATCGGTTAATTTCGAAACCGACGTTTAAAATTCAAATAAAAAAATAAAAATTGCAGGCTTACTTAACACATCGGTGTGAGTTCCAAACGATGTGTAATATGTTAAAACACATAGGTTTATTAATGAACCGATGTTAAAACTCTTTATTTTCTATTCCCTTTCCCTCCTTTCTTCTGCGTGGTACGCTAGCTACTCACTTTTCGCATTCGAATCCTCACCTTCTTTCTTCTGAGACCAACCGAACCCTCACCATCGCCCAAAACTTCTCCGCTGCTACTTGCCGTCCATCGCCTGCATCTTCCTCTTCACCACTGCCTTTGTCCTCCCTCTTCACCGCCACCCACTTTATTTCTTTCATTTCACTCACGCAGGTACTGTTTCCCTCTTTACCCCTTTCTGTTTCTTCTTCTTATTTCCACTTTCTATCTTGCATTTCACTCACGCCCTCCGTCTTCTCATGTAGAGCAGAAGCTTTATCAGCTACTTCGCTGCTATTTCACCGCCGCTGCCATTTTCTTCAAAACCTCACCTCACTGCGCCAAACCATTTCAAGCTCTTCCCAAGTACATGATGGATCCTTGCACAACCTGTGTTTTTATCAATTGTATAACTAAATTTTCGTGTTGATTTTTGTTTTCTGGAGAAAATTTGAACTAGGTATTCATTGAGATAAGTTTTTGAAATGTGGGTATTAGGAATTTGTATCTCAATTCTAGTGCTAAAAAAAGAGTGTGTTTGTTAAGGTTGACGATGGAAGTTTAAAAATGGAAGAATGAAAATGAGGCATGTGTCAATTTTCATCTTCCATTTTTCATCTCCCATCTTGTTTTAGATAAACTACAAAAATTTGTTCACGGCTCTTCCTTGTTTTCGTTCCTCTATGATACATCTTAGGGATTTCTTTGCATCTTAATTTTAATTTCTCCTATCTCACAAATTTAAACCAAGAATTTTGTTCCTTTGTTCCGTCTTGGAAAAAACCATGTCTGTTACTTCAAAGATTTAAAGTTCCATAAAATTGTATGTGCCCTCCACAGGAAACATAGAGTGAAGGGATCAATTGAGGTGCAGATATCCCTTACCCTAGGTATGTTCAAGCTCTGGTTATAGTTATTTATTTGACTGATTCAAGTGGCATATGAGCATAATTGTGCTGTAATAGCTTTGTTAGATTTTCGAACTACTTGATTTTTTCTGGCTATTAAGCTGTTTGGCAAAAGTAAGTGCACTTGATGTACTTGCCTTTAGTTTTCTTTTTGGGTTTTGAATATGTGGTGGTGGTGCTTTAATTGGAGTTGCCAATGTATTCATCGAATCCTCTGTGTTTGTAACTTGTTTTTAGGAGTTATTCAGGTTGGTGAGAACATTATATGGAATTTTCTTATGTACTGTCCACCAGCATCTCTTCATCTTTATTACAAATTTTGTATTCGCTATGTAGTTCCTTGTTTTAGATAAACTACAAAACTTTGTTCGCGGCTCTTCCTTATCATGAAAATCTGATTGAGAAATTAATCTAGCATTTTAGTAGTGCCAGCATAAACTCCTTCATGTAGATAACCGTGGGATTCATTCTCTATTATTTCAGAAATAGCATAATTAGTCTTTGTCTTTGTGTGCAATTTTGTTCTTGGTTTTCTGCCTTATGTGGACAATTTTTCAAGTATTAGAGGTTTTGTATGAGTGTTAAGAGTATATAATTATGAGTATAGAAAGAGAAAAGGTAGAAATATAAAGAAGGAGAGAAAGAATAAGAGTGTTAAGGAATGGGGTGGTTATTGTGTTAAGAAATTAAGGTGGCTATTTGGCTTGGTAGAAGTTTGTATGAGTGTTGAGGCTTGGGGTGGTTACTGTGGCAAGCTTATGGGTTCATGGAAAAGAAGCAAGGTGTGGTTAACCAAAGAAGAGGGGTATTTCTGATGCATGCATGATGATTTTCTTAATGCATGCTACCTTTTCTTATTACTAATTACTAGGTGCTTTGCAGATTATTAAGTGTCTCTAGGGCCTTAAATGAGTAATAACAAAAAATGAGTCAGATGGTTAGTGAGGAGGTTGTCCAAGGGGCTTGTCCCCTCCAATGAGCAACTGCTCAGGTACTAAACACTCTTCAATTGTCAAAATTGGCTTATTACAATTATTCCCTCCAATTTATATTTCTCAACTAATACTTGTAGTGGCCTAATTATATTATGGGGATGGAACCTAACACATCTTCACTCCTACCAAACATACCTCAATGTTTTGGCTTCAGAACACTGGTCACATGATTAGTCTGTTAGGAGTCTGACATTGATAAACACTGGTCACTGGTGCTTGTATAACCAGATTGCTCCCATATAGATTTCTCACATTCTGTCTATTTCTTCTCACTCACAACATTTGCTTGACAAGTGCTTGTATATGTTTTACACTATTTGAATTCGATGGTGTGTTCATCTTTTAAGTAATTCTAAAGTTGTTGGATTGATTTTGCAACCTATAATATTAAGTCTGTGGCATGCCAAGTGCCAAATCTTCATTATAATTGATGTTCACAGAATCTGTGATCACCTTCGATTTTGACTTCAATTATGCATATGGAATGTAATCTGTAATGACATCCTGATCATTTTCATATTATATGGATCTCATACATGCATGCATGCTTGTGCCATACTCATTGTTCTTGAAATTAGATGAGATCATCATGGGTAGAATTGTTGTGTTTCTTATTGTATTTCTTACATCAAATATATAACAATGTGAATTAATTGCCATTCTTTTAAATTGGACAACTAGTTAATGCTTGGAATTTCTTTGTGAATTGTAATTTGTGATTTGCTTGTGTATTTTAGCTATTTGCACTCCACGCTCTCCCCTCCTGTTGCACACGATTGGTTACACTTTCTGCATTTTGGTGAGCTCTTCATCCTCAACAGGTACTTCCTATTTCCCCTTATTATTTTATTTTCTTCTTCTGGATTATCTGTTAGTGTTAATTAATTAGCAATGGGATAGGGCCATACCCAGCCATAAGAAGTAGTTGATGAAGATCTTGGCCTAAGTACGAAGTTATTGTTGTAGCCATGGATCGTGATTGGATGAATGCTAGACGGACAAGTGATGAGTATGAGAATGGAGTGGAAGCTTTTCTACAATTTGCTAAAAGAAATCTTCCTGGTATTAGTAACGGAAAGTTTTATTGTCCTTGTGTTAATTGTTTGAATGGGAGACGACTAGAAGCTGAGGAGATACGGGAGCATCTTATTTATGAGGGGATTTGCAAGAGTTATACAATATGGATATGGCATGGTGAATTGTTAGACAGGTCAAGGGTATCTCAAAGAGAGGAAGTTGATGACGTGGATATGGACGATCGACTAGAGGACATGATCCGTGATATCGGGCAAGAGTCTTTTCAGCGAACACATGTGTATGACACTTTGTGCAGTGGTGCAGAAGTGCCTTTGTATCCGGGCTGCACTAATCTCACACGGTTGACGGCGATGTTAAGGTTGATCAACGTGAAGGCGAGAAATGGGTGGAGTGATAAAAGCTTCACCGAATTGCTTGAGTTGTTGAAAGACATGCTTCCAGAAGGTAACACATTACCATCCCGTAACTATGAGGCGAAGAAGATATTGTGCCCGATGGGTATAGAGTATAAGAAAATACATGCATGCCCCAATGATTGCATATTGTACAAGAAAGAGTTTGAAGAGATGCACGAATGTCCTAGGTGTGGGGTATCACGCTACAAAGTGAAGGATGGCGATTCTAGTTGTGATGTGGTCATAAAGGGTCCTCCTGCGAAGGTGTTATGGTATCTTCCAATAATTTCGAGGTTCAAGCGATTGTTCGCTAATGTAAATGATGCAAAGAACATTAGATGACATGCAGATGAGACGAAATGTGATGGACAACTTCGCCATCCGGCTGATTCTTTGCAATGGAAGAGAATTGATAGTTTGTTTCCGGATTTAGGCAATGAGCCCCGAAACCTTAGGCTTGGACTTGCTACGGATAGAATGAATCTGTATGCTAACTTAAGTAGTACTCATAGTTCAGGGCCTGTTCTCCTGGTAATCTACAACCTACCTCCTTGGTTGTGCATGAAGCACAAATACATTATGTTATCTATGATGATTTCGAGCCCAAAATAGCTAGGAAATGACATAGATGTTTATCTAAGTCCCTTGATTGAAGACTTAAGAATGTTGTGGGATGAAGGTGTTGATGTGATTGATGGGTACCATGAGACTTTCAAGATGCGTGCCATGTTATTTTGCACCATCAATGACTTTCCAGCATACGGGAACTTGAGCAAGTATAGTGTTAAGGGGCATAAAGCATGCCCTATATGTGAAGAAGGCACGTACTACCATCAACTGCAACATGGAAGGAAGACAATTTACCTTAGGCATCGGAGATTTCTCAGACCTAATCACCATTATCGTAGTTTGAGAAAAGCTTTCAGTGGACTTCCGGATAATGAAATTGCTTCGGCGGCATTAACTGGAGAGCAAGTTTATCAACAGGTGAAGGACATCAATGTTATCTACGGGAGACCCAAAAGAAGCTAGGCTAGTGAGAAAAAATATGGAATAAAAGGTCGATCTTCTTTGATCTTCCATACTGGTGCAAGCTTGATGTAAGACATTGTATTGATGTGATGCATGTGGAGAAAAATGTGTGTGATAGTGTAATCGGAACGCTTCTCAGCATTCAGGGCAAGACAAAAGATGGTGTGAATGCTCGTCTGGATCTAGTTGCGATCGGTATACGAGAGAAGTTAGCTCCACAATCAGTAGGTGGTAAGAAGACTTATTTACCCCAGCATGTCATACTTTATCAAAAAAAAGAGAAAAGAAGTTTGTGAGTGTCGACGGGGCGTCAAAGTGACACAAGGTTACTCTTCAAATGTCAAGAGGCTTGTCTTAATGAAAGATCTCAAATTAGTTGGCTTAAAGTCTCATGATTGCCACGTCTTGATGCAACAACTACTGCCAGTGGCTATTCAGTACATCTTGCCTAAAAAAGTTAGACACACCATAACTAGGTTGTGCTTATTATTCAATTCTATATGTAGCAAAGTCATTGACACGCAGAAGTTGGATGAGTTGGAAAATGAGGCAGTTATTATCTTGTGCCAATTGGAGATGTATTTTCCCCCTTCATTTTTTGACATTATGGTTCATTTGATTGTTCATCTAGTAAGGGAGATTAGATTGTGTGGACCCATTTATTTAAGGTGAATGTACCCAGTTGAGCGATACATGAAGATCTTGAAAGGGTATGTGAAGAATCCACACCGTCCTGAAGCATTTATTGTTGAAAGGTACGTTGCAGAAGAAGCTATTGAGTTTTGTACAGACTACGTGTAAGAAGCGGAACCTGTAGGGCTTCCTAAGTCTCGTCATGAGGGAAGATGTGATGGTAAGGGTACACGAGGTATTACTGTTAAGGGCATGGGTCGAGAGGAAGTGCTTCAAGCACATTTGTATATATTGAATAACACTGACGAGGTTGAACCTTACTTACGTGATCACAAAAGCATTGTCAAGGAAAATTACCCTCGAATGAATGAAAAATGGTTGTTGAACAAGCATAACAAAACTTTCTTAAACTCGTTTAAAGAAAAAATTGCAATTGATGGTATCGCTTCTGATACATTAAAATGGCTAGCACAAGGGCCTAACTTTGATGTCATATGTTGGAGTGGATATGAAATCAATAAGTTTTCCTTCTATACAAAGTCCCGAGATGACAAGAGTACCATGCAAAATAGTGGGGTTATGGTCGTGGCTGAGTCCATGCATCTCTCTAGTTCAAAATATACAAACCCTATTATGGCATCCGTATCTTACTTTGGAGTCATTGAAGAGATTTAGGAGGTCGATTACACTAAATTTATAGTGCCCATTTTAAAATGTAAGTGGGTCGACAGTAACGGTGGTGTACAAACTGATGAGTTGGGATTTACATTGGTGGACCTTGACAAGGTAGGTTATAAGGAAGAGCCTTTCATCATGTTATTCCAAGCAAAACAAGTGTTTTATATCAGTGATCCTTCTAACAAAAGGTGGTCAGTGGTTCTCCAAGGAAAAAGCATGCATAATGGTAGTGAGGAAAATCAAGATTCTACTCTTGATATTTCTGATACTCCTTCTTTCTCAACACGGGTGTCTACTTTCAATGAGGAGAATTAAGTGGACGATATACATGCCACTCGTGATGATCATCAGGAAGGGTTATGGGAGAACATTACTACTTGACCATAGTGTAAGTTATGCTTACAGTTATATTTATAAGTTATACTTTATAAGTTATGTTTATATGTCTTGTTTAAAGTCATATTTACAAGTTTTATTTTTCTTGATATTTACAAGTTAATTTAAGTTATGTTTGATATAACTCAATTCTTACTGACATTACGTTTTTTTTTATGTGTCTAAATAGGCATACATGACTGACCACGAGGACATCCCTCCTTCGCACAGCGGGTCGGATACCCCACCTAAACGCAAAAAGAGTAGCGGTGTCACACGGTTAAGGAATTTGACCGTCAATCGTGGTGCTAATCAAAGGATACAGATCCAGTTTGATGAACGTTGCAAGCTTGTAGGGCCAAAGGCTGATCAGTTTCACAGTTTTGTGGGCTTTGTTGCTCGAAGCAAGACTAGTATTCTTATTGAGGATTAGGACCATGTACCGGAGAGTGTGAAGGATCAAATATGGGATACCATCATGGTATCTATACTTTTAATGTCTTTTTTTGTATTTATTTTATTTAACCATATTAATATCATACACTAATTTCTCCATTTTGTTGTGTAATATAGCTCACCTTTGAAGTGCCCAATACCGAGCGTATGAGGAGGACATGGATAAAGTATGCCGGTGAGCGTTGGAGGCAATTTAAGGCGGACTTGGGCAGATACTACATATTTGGGCAATGTGACAAGTCCCCACTTGAAACATACTCGTTTCTTGACCAGGAGACTTGGGATCGTTTTGTTCAGTCCCGACATGAGGCCTCCCACCAGGTTAACTTAATTGAGTCATCTTTTAATTTTATTAATTTACGTAATACGATTGTCTATCATTTATAACAGGTGAAAAGGAAAAAGGCACAAGACATCCAGAAAAATAATATCTACCCCCATGTAATGGCTCGTGCAGGATATGATGGTCTTAATATAAAAATGATGGAAGAGGAAAAGAAAAGACTCCAGGAAGAAGCATCTCAGGTTGATCCTAATGATGAAAACCCTCTAGAAGTTGTTGATCCACCTCCAGCCCCACGCTATAAGTCATGGAAGAGAGCTCGACTAAGAAAATCGGGACAATATACAACAGAGGAGATGATGAGGTGAGGGTGGTGGTTGAAGATATTCGAGATGCTGATGCTCGAGTCCCTGTGCCCACTGAGGATGTTCAAATAGTAGGTCAGGCCCTCGATAATTTCATCTCTTGGCCGAGAAGACTTCTGAGGTTTTTTGTTTCAGCCAAGGTATTCAATTACTTGTATTTTTCTAAATTTACAATAGAAATTATTTAATTGTGTTTATTAATGCTTTTTTTGTTGTTTAGGATTCTGAAAAGGATGTTCCACCCAAAAAGTCTCATCTGGGAAGACTTGTGAAGTCTTCTTCTGGCAAGGTATTCATATAATCATTCAATTACTTACAATTGAATTAACTTAACCGTGTTCACTAATGTTTTATCTTTGTTGATTAGGGTATCGACGAGGGGGATCACTTTGATGCTCTTGAACGTCTAGTTGTAATGGTTGTGAAACTTGCGATGAATCCGGCTTCCATAGAGTTGGAACATGATGGCAGGCCTGATCAACCTTTCAATCTCCCCGCAAGGGACTTTATGGAGACAGCTCTTAATGGTGAAAAGGTTTGCTAGTCGTGCGTCTCATTATGGTGCACGTAAGTACATTTTTTATTTGTTAGTTTAACTAAATAAGTTTCAATACTATTATAATTAATATGTTTTTTCAATATATTAGGTATTTGCATCGCCAATGTATTGTTAGGGGCAACCTCCATATTTATGGATTCATTGACCCCCACTCTTTGAGGGTGAGACACTTCCCCCAGATGAGATTACTGCGAGCATGCGGCACATGTTTGGTCGAGGCAACAAACAGTGCTACCTAGCACCTTGCCTCAAGAGGTAAGTACAAGTATAAAAGTGATTTATAATTATCTGTGATTTGTCACTAATTGTTCCCAACTGCAGTGAACATTGGCAATTATTGGTCTTATGTCCTAGTTCGAATGTTGTGGTGCTCTTTTGTTCGTTGGGAAGAAGAGCAACGAAGGAACTCAAGGTCATTGTTGAAACGTAAGCTTTTAATTTTCTTATTTAGTACTGCATTTGTTTTAATTATTAATTACTCGGAAATTTGTAACATACTTTAAGTGTATATTTTTTTATGATAGTTCTATGGACGCACGTCGCATGTTAGATGGTACTAGGCCTAGGCCTATTAAGTGGATTTTCCCTAATGTAAGTATTTTATTAGTACCCGAGATTCAATTGCAATTTACAATATAGTTAATGTTAAGTGTTTACTCATTATATTCAAATCGGGTTCATTTGTAGTCTCATAGGCAATGTGGCTCATGGGAGTGCGGCTACTATGTTATGAAGTGGATGCTCGACATTGTATCCGACGGAATTACTGAAGGATGGATGACGGTAATTAATATATAGAATTTGTAATAAGTTATATATTAATATAATTATGTTTTGTTTTAGTCTGATTATCTGTAATGTTTAATTCATCTTATGTTACATGCAGATATTCGACACTCGAGATCCACTATCTAAAGTGGACATTATGGACATAAAGAAGCGTTGGGCAACCTTCTTTCTAGAGTTGACTGGGAATTAATGGGTGATCAAATACTCATCTATGTGTAGTTTCTTTGGTGTCATATTATTTAGTTTGAATTTATGACATTCTATGTATTTAGTTAAGATTTTTAGTTAATATAGAACTTTGAATGAAATTTTGGTTATAAGGGATCCTGTTGAGAATATTTAGTTTCTGTTTGCTGGGATTTTGGCTGTACAAATGAAATAGGGAAAGAATTGTAATTGGTGTAGGTCTGATTTAAAAAAAAACTAAAGAACTTTCAACATCGGTTACTATTAAAACCGATGTTGAAAGTTGACTTTAGACATCGGTTTATAAAGGAACCGATGTTTAACGTGATTTTCAACAGAGTTAAAAAACGTTGAAAGTTTACTTTAGACATCGGTTAAAATTTTAACCGATGTCTAAAGTGTACTTTCCACATCGGTTTTAACAAATAATCGATGTGTAAAGTAATTTTCAAAAGAGTTAGAAAACGTTGAAAGTGCACTTTAGACATCGGTTAAAATTGTAACCGAAGTGTAAAGCATACTTTCAACATCGGTTCATAACCGATGTCTAACACCAGCACATACAGCATCGCCTGTATACACATCGGTTCAAAAATCGATGTTAAAATCCAAAATTAACCGATGTTAAAAGTGTTTTCTGCACTAGTAGATGAACATATATATGACTATGACCATGACTTTCATCCTTATTGCCCTATATTTTCTAAGAGAGTTTGTTCTTAAAACCATGTAATTATGTGTTTTCACGTAACATTTATAACGTGCTATATTTAAAAATAAAAAGTAAAAAACAAGATTGGCTCTTTTTTCTTAAGCATTCCATTGATATATTCATATTTAGAATATGGCACTATGCGTTGTTATCAAGATTTTAAATCTGGATCCGAAATCGAAATCTGGGTTGCGATGTGTTGGTTTTGACAGTCGCTGAAACCGCATCACGACCGTTATTACAGCCACATCGACTGTATTTTCTCGTAATTGTCCGTAATAAATAAAAATGTAACTGCGACCGTAACTGCGACCGCAATTTAAAACATTGGTTATTATTAATTTATGCATGTGCTTATATAAGAACATATTAAGTATGCACAGCAAAGATGGACATATATACCCCTTTTAATAATAATACTTTGGCTTATTAAAAAAAAAATGTACTTAGTTAAAGCCCTTTATGTGTTTTCACGCAACATTTATAACGTGTAAGGAAAAAAAAAAGATTCTCTTATTATTCATAAGCATTCCATTGATATGTTCATATCTAAAATGGCTTTATGTGTTTGTTACTAACTTACGTGCTTATAACTTTAATATTTTGTGGTACCTGGACAGCAAGCACGCCATGCTTCTTCTTGGGAACAAGCTTCCCTTCAATTGTATCATCAGGGTTGTAGAAGTTGATGTTCTGTAGCTCAACGTCTGCTACAGCTTCAACAAAATCAACCCCACGGTTATTGCAGAGCAGCTCAGGTTCACCTATAGTGTTGAAGACCACCTCACCTGCGAAGGCATAGTATGCGACCAGAGCCTGAGCTAAGGCCTTTTTCAGAGACCCCACCATGGATCCAAAGTTCATCGTGCTGTTGATGCACGTGTGCATTGGATTCTTGTAGCAGAAGAAGACCCCCACGTCCACCGGAGGAAGCAGTAGGTCAAGGTTAGAGAGTGGCAGCCAATGCTCTTGCATAGGCAGTAACGCTGCCACCACTTCTTCATTGGTTAATTTCACGTTGAACTCTCCATTTCCAGCACCCATTTTAGGATAAGATGTGTGATGTGAAGGGTGTTGTCTAGTTTCTTAGCTTATTGGTGAACATGTTACACTGGTCCTTTGGATTTATAGGAATGGTTAAGCAATGAAAAATAGAGCGATAGATGATGAGGGAGGATTATACAGTCAATGTTGGTTCATCTAGTTTTGATTGTTTTTTATTATGTTATTCGAAAAAATAACATTATCTTATGTAGTACAGGAACTAGTGGTGTCAGTACACCACGGACATTAATTTTTCATATGAATTTTTATAAAAGCCTCATTTATTTTACCTAACTTTATTTATAAGAAGATTGTCATGTGATCATAACTTGTTCGAAAGTTGTTGAGAATATATATGCTATATGAATGTTTATGAAACGGTTTTTATTATATAAGAATAATGTTATATAAGAATGATGTTATATGGATTTGATTTTAATTAATTAATATATATATATATATATATAAGACGTAAAAACCTTAAATTACTTGACTATACTTTTATCTCATTTTTTATATATTTATACTATGATTCTGCCACTTTAATAAATATAAAAAATGTAATGTACAATAAGGTATATATTATTCTAAATATAAATATAATGATAGGAAGTGAAAAAAATATTAAGTTATTGGAGAAATGTCTTTTACAATATTTTGAAATAATATTATAACAATATTTTATTTATATGAGTGTGGATAAATATCAACTATCGTACATTTTGAGATAGAGTAAAAAATGTATGTAAATATAAATTATTATTCCAATATTATTCTTATTGTATAAATAATATAATAATATAATTAAAATTATTTTATTATCTTTCATATGAGTGTGGATAAATATCAACTATCGTACATTTTGAGATAGAGTTAAAAATGTATTTAAATATAAATTATTATTCCAATATTATTCAAGTTTATTGTATAAATAATATAATAATATAATTAAAATTATTTTATTATCTTTTATGGATTATTAATTTCTATTTTTTTTTTTTGGTAACAAGATTATTTCTCTATCTTTTATTTGAGTGTGGATAAATATCAACTATAGTACAATAGATTGCACTTACTCCAAAATCACATATCAACTCCTCTTAATTAAGCAAATGATCGAGAGCCTCGCTTACTAACTTCACTCAGACGAAGCCCGTATCGGTATCCTAACTAGTAAGACCTCGCTTGACCGATGTAGTAATGTTTATGATAGAAAAGAATAATAAATAAATGGTTAAATTATAATTTTGATCCCTTGTCTTTGTTTTATGTATCAATTTGGTCCTTTTTTTTTTTTTTGTTTCATTTTGATCCATTATCTTTGTTTTAGGTTTCAATATGATCCTTTTTATTCAAAATTTGGTACGAATTGAGGACCAAATTAATATAACTTTTATAAAGTAAGGGACCATTTCGAAATAAAAAAATAAAAGAGGGACCATTTTGGAACCAAAAAAAGAACCACATTTATTTAATTTTTACAAAATGATGGATCATTTCGAAACAAAAAATAAAATAGGGATAATATCGGTATAACTTTGAAAAATAATGTACCATTTTAGAAAAATAAAATAAAAGATGGATGAAACTGAATCCTATAACAAAGGTAACGAAACAAAAGTATAATTTAGCATAAATAAACATACCGCGGACATTAGTGATGGTATATACCTAAAGTGCACATTATCTTTTCCTTGTTCTGTAGCCTGTTACTTCGCTACCTTATCTTCTTAATAACAACTAACAGTTTGGTCATTTTCTCACTGGTTGTATGGTCAACTAATCAATTGTTGATTCCTCTACTACTCTGAACTACTGACCTAACCCTCAACTTCTTGACGTGATTAACATATTTGGCTTATTCAGACGTTATTGACACTTGGCACAGGCAAAACGCTGTCCTCTAATCGAAGGGCATTCAATAAACTAAAATCAATAATAACCTTTCGTTATTTTTTTTTTTCAAAAACGGGATGATTTTACTTCTATTAGAACATATTCATTTCTTGAACAAAATAGAAAGTTGGTGTTGCTCAGTCAGTAAATCACCTGCACCTGTTCTGGCCTCACGTCTGCACTCTGACAAGACAAGCAAAGAAGTATGTTCTCCAAAGTCCGAACAAGAAACCTCCTCAACGACTATAAATATTAAATGGAAGTTCAGAAACTCTTTGTCATAAATGAATGAAGAAGAAAGCACTTATCGAAGGAAAATGTCTCTAAACAGATTTACTGCATGATGGCTATATAAAGAAGATATTAAAGGCACTTGCATGAAGTTATCAACTCTGAGAATATTAGTTACAAGTTGTACATCCAAAGCTCTTAAATTCTTTCATTCTTTCGTTAATGTTACTTGTTCAATCATTTATATTTATTAAGTTTGGGTCTCTTTTAAATCTGAGGTATGCAGTTTTGTGAAGGAATTTTATGCTAACTCGAAACTGCCAAAGGACATCCGTGGCACGTTTGTGCTCTTGATCCCGAAGAAGGAATGTGCGCACACAATCAATGAGTTTAGACCTATTTCTTTGGTAGGTTGTTTGTATAAAATTCTTGCAAAGGTTCTCTCAAAAAGGCCTAAAAAGGTCACTACAACATAAAAGGCTTTAGATAGCATTTTTGGATGTCTTTTAATAGCATTTTTAAGCGCTATCTATATCACCGCTATTAAAAGTAGTTAGCAAAGATAGCATTTAAGAAGTGCTATTAAAAGATGACCTTAGATAGCGTTTCCGCGTATTTACAAACGCTATCTTTAGTGTTTGTTTTCTGGCATTTTTGGAAGGGCATCTATGACTTTAGATAACGTTTGTTTTAGTAAACGTTATCTAAAGGTAGACTTTAGATAACGTTTGTTTTAGTAAACGCTATCTAAAGGGAGACTTTAGATAGCGTTTACTAAAACAAACGCTATCTAAAGTCTGCCTTTAGATAGCGTTTGTATTTGTAACCGCTATCTAAAGGCATGCCTTTAGATAGCATTTATGAAAACAAACGTTATCTATTCCTTTTTTTTTTTAGTTTACCTATTTCTTAACTTTACCTCCATCTTGGATGTTCATAAAAAACAGAAAGTTTACACAAATAATTGAAGCACAATCCAAATTATAGGTAGCAAATAAAACCCAGAAAATCTTGAATGAAAGAGCTTGTGCAATTCTTGGAGAAAATGCCCGATAGAGAAGTAGAGGCCTTTATCATCCCAATAGCAGAACTTAAAGTAACTTGCTTGCTCTAAAATCTGAGCTTGTTTCTGCAAAACCGAATGACATAGAGAATGTTTACAATTGCAACCGAAACAACATCTTTAGCTTGCATACTCCGGTTTCTATTACATAAAGAGAGGATGCACTTGTGCAATAAGTGCTTTTTACGCCAGTTAAAATTGGTTTTTTACATCAGAATACTGACTGACGTAAATACAGCTGACGTTAAAAGTTAAACTTTTAACGTCAGTTGAGAACTGACGTTAAATATAACACTATTAACGTCGATTCTTTAACACAACTGACGTTAATTTTGTCAAAATTAACGTCAGTTCTTCTTTAACAAAATCGACGTGAATTTTGTTAAAACTAACGTCAATTGTTATCAAGAACTGACGTTAAAGGTCTTAATTTTAACGTCAGTTGTAATAAACAACTGACGTTAATAGTGTACTGTATATTTTATAAAATACTATTAACGTCAGTTGTATGATAAAACTGACGTTAATAGTATTTTTTTTTTAAATTCAGTTTTAAAATATCACTCCCCTCAGCTATCCCTGCATTCAAGAAATATCCCAAGAATACGTAATATCACACACATTACAGAATTGCAAAGGAAAAATGGAACAATGATCCATATGTATGCCTGTTCAGAAACAATATATATTTATTAACATAGGTTATAACTCAAAATAAATACAGAAATATAAATAAAAATAAATGTATACTGAGTTTAAACTATCTATATCAATATCCCTTCGTGATGATCATCACGAGTGGTATGTACATCGTCCACCTGTGTCTCCTCGATTATAGTAGGCATGTTTGTTGAAAAAGAAGGAGTATCATGAATATTGATCAGCCGCTGGCTAGTCTAGTTTTATAACTAGAAAAACCTTGGCTTTGTGCTAATTTTATCTCATTTTCACCCAAATTAGACTTGATTGTCTTTAAGCAGTATTTTGAGTCTGTAAAGTATTTTTAGGTTAATTTAGTTGATTTAGAGTTAAATAAAGCACTTGTGCTATTTTCTGTTTTCAGGTTAATAAAAAGAAATAAATCTGGAGCTTTCGCCCCGCGAGAAGTCATTCGCCTCGCGAACCTGAAGGTGATTGTGCCAGAAAATTTGCATCCTTTCTGTGTCGCCCCGCGAATCCAATACTCGCCTCGCGAGAGTGAAGACCAGAAGCCATGACCTTTCCATTCCTCGCCACGCGAGCCGTACTTCGCCTCACGAGAAGACCAAACGCTGCAAGATTCGCCTCACGAGACAGTGTTCGCCTCGCGAGTACGCGGAATCCAGAAGTTGTATATAAGCCTGTTTGAAGGCAGAACTGAAAGCTAGTTTTTATTCGGAGTTAGTCAGTAGTAGTTTATTTTCTTTTCTCTTTAGTTTAGATATGTTTTGTCTTTCTTTTGTAATGGAGAACTAGTCTCCTTGGATTAATCTACTGCGATTGGTTTTCATTACCACACTTGAGGTTCTGTATTTCCTGTTTCATTTGCTTTTCTCTTTTCAATACTATATTATACATTTCTGTTTGTTATTTCAAGAGTGTATAGTGTTGTGTTGATTTATTTTCGGTGATGTTATGTTCCTATACTTAATCGCGTTTGTTATTTCGCGTGTGTTCATTCATGTTCGTTTAGTTCATGAGGGCTTAACCCCGTTTGTTATTTCGGGAATAGGAACATACATCCGTAGTAGCGATTTCGTTTGTTAATTGTTGCTACAACCGGAAAGGGGATTAGAATCTGCTTAGGGCTTGGATTTATATGAACCGATGATAGTGGGGAACCGAGAACAGTAGGTTGATCGTGTTTAGTTTATTTGATAATCTCTTAACTGCTCTGTTTTCATTGCTATGTTTTATTTTGTTTTCTTTATTTTTTTTCAATCCAAAACCCCCCAATTCTAACCTTTTCTGTTAACAACAACACCTAAGAGTCCTTGTGAGACGATATCCGAGTTGTCACCCTAAACTACATTTTTATAAACCGCTCGTTCTTTTTGGCGCGTGCGCGACAGCGCGACCAAATATCAAGATTTGAATATTCATTTTCATCACTACCATTATACATGCTTTTTCCTTGGAGAACCACGGACAACCTTTTGTTAGAAGGATCAGTGATGTAGAACACTTGTTTTGCTTGGGAAGCCATTATGAAAGGCTCATTTATATGACCTAACTTGTTGAGGTCTACCAATGTGAACCCCAATTCGTCGGTTTGTACACCACCGTTACTATCAACCCACTTACATTTAAATACCGACACCGTAAGCTTAGTGTAATCGAGCACCCAAATATCTTCAATATATCCAAAGTAAGGTCTCGGTGCTGTAACGGGTTTTGTGTCCTTTGCACTAGAGAAGTGCATTGCTTCGGCCACGATCATAACCCCACTATTTTGCATGGTACTCTTGTTATCATGTTCCTTTGTATAAAAGGAAAAGTTATTTATGTCGTATCCGCTTCAACATATGACGTTGTAGCTAGGCCCACGTGCTAGCCATCTTACGTCATCAGAAGCAGTACTACCATCCTTAAGCATTTCTTCCTTGAACCATGGTAAGAAAGTCTTGTTATGCTTGGTCAACAACCACCTTTCGCTCATTCGAGGGTTTTCTTGATTGACTTTTCTTTTATGTTCACATAAGAAAGGCTGAACACATTCGATGTTGTTCAATACATACAAATGTGCTTGAAGCACTTCCTCCCGATCCTTCCTATTAATTCTTAAGCCATGTGTACCCTTACCTTGACATATGATCTCATCATGCCGAGGCTTAGGAACCCCTATAGGATCCGTGTTATGAAGGTAGTCCGAACAAAACTCAATAGCTTCTTCTGCAACATACCTTTGAACAATAGATGCTTCCGGACGATGAGGATTCTTCACGTACCCTTTCAAGATCTTCATGTAGCTCTCAACAGGGTACATCCATCTCAGAAAAACCGGCCCACATAATCTAATCTCCCTCACCAAATGAACAATTAAGTGAACCATTATGTCGAAAAAGGAAGGAGGAAAATACATCTCCAATTGGCACAAGATTGTAGCAGCCTCAACTTCCAAGTCATCCAACATACGGGGGTCAACGACTTTGCTACATATAGAATTGAAGAATGAGCACAACCGAGTAATGGCATGTCTCACATTTTTTTTAGCAATACCACGAATAGCAACGGGCAGAAGTTGTTGCATCAAGATGTGACAATCATGAGACTTCAAGCCAACCAATTTAAGATCACTAGAGACAAGCCTCTTCATATTTGAAGAGTAACCATGTGGAACTTTGATGCCCTGAAGACACCCGCAGAAACTCTGTCTCTCTTTTTTTGACAAAGTATGACATGCTGGCGGCAAATAAGTCCGCTTACCATCCTCAACAACTGGAGCTAACTGCTCTCGTATACCCATAGCAACGAGGTCGAAACGAGCATTCACACCATCCTTTGTCTTGCCCTGAATGTTGAGAAGCGTCCCGATCACACTATCACACACATTTTTCTCCACGTGCATCACATCAATGCAGTGCTAGACATCAAGCTTGCGCCAGTATGGAAGATCAAAGAATATCGACCTCTTCTTCCATATGTTTTTCTCAGCAGCTTTACCTTTCTGTTTGGACTTGCCGAATATAACATCGATGTCCTTTACCCTCTGATAAACCTGCTCTCCAATTAAGGCCGCCGACGCTTCTTCTGTCTCTTGGCATCCATTAAAAGCTTTTTTCATCTTACGATATGGGTGATCACGTCTATGAAATCTCTGATGCCCAAGGTAAACCGTCTTCTTTCCATGATGCAACTGAGTGTAGCATGTGCCTTCTTCACATATAGGGAATGCTTTATGCCCCTCGACACTGTACTCGAACAAGTTACCGTATGCTGGAAAGTCGTTGATGGTGCAAAATAACATGGCACGAAACTTGAAAGTCTCATGAGAATACCCATCAACTACATCAACACCTTCCACCCACAGCGTTTTCAAGTCTTCAATCAAGGGACCTAGATAAACATCTAAGTCATTTCCCGGTTGCTTTGGGCTCGAAATCATCATAGACAACATCATGTATTTGCGCTCCATGCACAACCAAGGGGGCATGTTGTAAATTACCAACAGAACAGGCCATGAACTATGAATACTACTCATGTTACCATAAGGATTCATTCCATCCGTAGCAAGTCCAAGCCTTAGGTTTCTTGGCTCATCGGCGAAATCCGGAAACATAGTATCGATATTCTTCCATTGAATAGAATCAACAGGATGACGAACCTTTCCATCACGTTTCCTCTCATCATTATGCCATCTAAGATTCTTCGCATCTTTCGCATTGGCAAACAATCGCTTGAACCTTGGAATTATTGGAAGATACCACAACACCTTCGCAGGAGGACCCTTTTTCTCACATCATCAAGATCATCATCATCATCACCACCCTTCACTTTGTATCGTGATAACCCACATTTGGGGCAATCGTGATTGTCTTCATGAACACCAGTGTACAATATGCAATCATTGGGGCATGCGTGTATCTTCTTATACTCCATACCCATATGACACAATACCTTCTTGGCCTCATAGTTACGGTCAGGCAATGTGTTGTCCTCCGGAAGCAAGTCTTTCAACACTTCAAGCAATTCCGTGAAGCTTTTATCGGTCCAACCATTTCTCTCCTTCACACAAACCAATTTTAGCACCGCCGACAACCGTGTATGAGTAGTACACCCTGGATATAAAGGCTTATCCGCATCACCGCACAACCTATCATACACATGAGCTCGATGAAAAGATTCTTGTCCAATATCACGGATAATGTCCTCTACTCGATCATCCTCCATATCTACGTCAACGTCCTCACTTTGGGAGACACTCGTTGTACTACTCAACAACACATCACCATGCCATATCCATCTTGTATAACTCAAGCAAATCCCTTCACAAATCAAATGAGTACGTATATCCTTCACCGTACATTTCCTCGTATTAAAACACTTGACACAAGGACAACAGAACATTCCATTACTATTAGGAACATTCCTATGAGCAAATTCTATAAATTCTCCCACCCCCTTCAAATACTCAGCACTAGTACGCTTACAAACCATCCAACTACGATCCATAACTAAATAGGTACTCCTGTAGATATACAAAACATATATCCAATATAAGGACAATACGGGAGATTGAAACTATAGTTTTTGAAGATTAATTGTCAAGCACTGGTCACGGCCTGGCAGTGATGTCCATCACGGCCATAACGTGCCAACTGAACCAGACCATGCCATCACAGGCAGAACTGATCACGGCCTAGCCGTGATTAGCATCACGGCCGTGACAGATCAACCAGCAGAGCAACATGCACTCAAAACCAAAAATAAAGACGTACATTCCAAACAACTCAAACTCACGGTTTCAAGTTTCAACTACTGAGACTACAGTTTCAACATACACTCAAAACCAAAAATACAAAAATGTGCCCTAAATACTCACCAGAAATAGGTGCTCGCGTGGTGGTGGGGAGGGGAGCTCGAGTGGTGGCCAACGTTCGATGTGGTTACTGAGAGCAGAGGGACAAGGAGAGTTAGTGTGCGGGAAGGGGAAAGAGAGATGTCAAGTTATTGCAAAGAATGAATGGAAAGACAGAGTTGGGGTTAATAGTGTACCTCACGGTGGTGGCGAAGATGCCCTCTCGGTGGTTGCGGTGGAGATGAGCTCGCGATTAGGGTTCTGTGCTGGGTGAGAGTGAGAGTGATCTAGGGTTGAGCGTGATGAAAAGAGAAAAGAGACGTACGTATAGAGCGAAGTGCAGAAGGCGCGCGGGTATAAACGTTATAATCAAAAACCAAAAATAAAACAACATTTAACGTCAGTTGTATTAAACAACTGACGTTAAAATTAATTTTTTAACGTCAGTTGTATTAACAAACTGACGTTAAATATTAATATTTTTTAAAAAAAAACTTTTAACGTCAGTTGTTGAATACAACTGACGTTAAAAGTGTTGTGTAAAAATCATTCTCTATATAAATTAAAGTACCATTCTTCTGTATCAGTCTGTAATACTGCCTCTTCTTTTCCTCTATATTTCTATTCCTTCACAAAATGGCTCTGAGACCTGTGTTAAGAGTGACAACAGGGCATTTCAGATAGGGATATAGGATTATTTACGTCAGCTATTTATTTAACTGAAGTAAAAATCACACTTTTCACGTCAATTGTATAAACAACAGACGTTAAAAATAAATATTTTTTATTTTAAAAACACTTTTAAGTTCAGTTTTATTCAACAACTGACGTTAAAAGTGTATAAGTTTCTGCAAAAACATTCATTCCTTTGACTACTCTGCTACTTACCCATTGACCTGTGTTAAGAGTGACAACAGGGCCTTTCAGATAGGGATATAGGATTATTTACGTCAGCTGTTTATTTAACTGAAGTAAAAATCACACTTTTAACGTCAGTTGTATAAACAATCGGCGTTAAAAATAAATATTTTTATTTTAAAAACACTTTTAACGCCGGTTTTATTTAACAACCGACGTTAAAAGTGTATAAGTTTCTCAAAAGCATTCATTCCTTTGACTACTCTGATACTAAATTACCCATTACTGTTGTGCTACTTACCCATGCACATTGTAACCTATAATCCTCTTTATGAGCACTAAGTTTATACCTAGACTTAAAGGTCTATTTCTTCCTATTCCTTCGGGCGTTTTCTTTTCTGCACGTTTATAATATATGACTGCCAACTCCCAATGCGCCTTGGAACCTAATGCTCTTAATGATCAATTTAATTTTTTAGCAACTTACGACGCCTAGTAACTTCATCCCCTACTCCTATAAATAGCTTCCTTCCTTCCTTTAATTTTTCTGCTTCACAATATGGCTCTGCCATGGAGATTAACTTCATCACTCTTTCTTCCTATACCTAGACTTAAAGGTCTCTGTCTTAATGGTCAAACAACTTCTGGGGTTGTGTAAATCGCATTACATAGGTGATAAGGGTGTGTAAATCGCATTATGTGAATTGCACACACTATCATCCTTCTGGAGAATCGGCGACTACGGTTCCAAAACCTCGCCTTTGGAACCAAGTGACTGTTCCAAGAATATTGCTGAAACAGATCGAGTGCACCCTTCACTCTACTTTGGCTCCAAATTGACTGTGGATTCAGATGGAGCATCAAGGACTTCAAGTAAGGGAGGAGATGCATCCAATATTGGAGTTTCTGAGGACAGGACTGAGAAGAAAATGATGTTGAAGCAGAAACTTTTTTATATTTTAGTGCTATCTTGCGGAAATTTTTTATCTTTTAATCATGTAATTGTAACTTATGAATCGCTTCAATGAGATACGATTTGATTATACATATAACTTGTTTTATGTTAAGTGTTTATTTATTTTAATTTGCACAAGAATTTGTTTACTAATTCAAGCTAATTAATTAAGATTAAAAATAAACTTTTTTAAAAAAAGATTAGAAATAAACTGCACTATAT
Source organism: Sophora flavescens (assembly GCA_030762895.1). NCBI lineage: Eukaryota > Viridiplantae > Streptophyta > Magnoliopsida > Fabales > Fabaceae > Sophora > Sophora flavescens. The sequence continues at coordinate 156,079,299 of CM061062.1, forward strand.
ATGGAGTGATGATCCGCGTTAAGAGTGACAACAGGGAGATGACAACGAAAGAAAGTTGATTATTTACGTCAGTTATTTATTTAACTGAAGTAAAAATCACACTTCTAACGTCAGTTGTATAAACAACTGGCATTAAAAGTGTTAATAATCACTTTTAACGTCAGTTCATTAAACAACTGACGCAAATAGTGATTTAATATTTACAAAACTGCCACCGCCTCATTTTTAACGTCAAACATATGGTCAACTGACGTAAAACGTTCCGGTATATTACATTATTTCCACTAGTGATGGCATTCAAAGAGGAGGCATCCATAGGGATATTGAGAACAGAACTAAGTCAATTCCACAATTGTTTAGCAAACAAACATCTGAAAAATAGGTGATCCGAGGACTCTGCATATTGGAAGCATAAACTGCACACTGAGATTGTTATGCAACCTCTTTGCTGCAGGTTGTCATCAGTAGGTAATCTACTATGATACAATTTCCAAGCTATAAACGACTTTGATGGAGGAATTACTGAACTCCAAATCAAATTGCACCAAGACAGATTCGGTTTTTGACGATTTAACTGGTGAAAAGCATATTTGAAGGAAAGAATCCCTGTACACGAGTGCTGCCAAACAAATTTATCTTCTGCACTGACCTGTGGAATTACTGTGTTATCGATTTCAATAGCAATATGAGGAAAAAGGGACAGCACTGGGCTTGGAATTATCCACTTTCTGTCCTGCATAAAATCTGCCACAGAAGCCTTGAGATGTTTATGTAAGTGGTAGGGGATTTGGAAAGAATCAACAAGAGGAGTGATAAGCCTTAGGCTTATCTAGTTTTAAGACTAGATGAACTAGGGTTTATGTGCCAATTAGTCGAGTTCACTCTCGTTTTCGCCCAAATTTGCCTTGTTTTGTTCCTAAGTTGGACTTTGACTCGTTTTGCATCTTTTGTGTAGTTTTTAGCTTATTTTGGATAGAATTATGCTTTTGGTTGCTTTTGGTGTTTTCAGGTCAATAATTGAAGCTCCGGGAGTCAAGGAAAGTCAAGAAGCAGTGGAAAAAGCACTTCTGGAGATGCTCGCCTCGTGAGCCTGAACATCAGATAAAGCAGGAACAGTCATCACTCTGGCTCGCCCCGCGAACAGTATACTCGCCTCGCGAATCATGAAGACCTGGAAGTCAGAGACCATCACGGCCTAGCCGTGATGAAGGTCACAGCCTAGAATTGAAGGCTCGCCCCGCGAGAGTTTGAAGACCTTGGAAGACAGAGACCATCACGGCCCAGCCGTGATGAATGTCACGGCTGTGACAGATTGAAGTTGGAAGACTCGCCCCGCGAACACACTCTCGCCTCGCGAAAATCCAAACTTGAATCCGCGCCAAAACTAAAATTCGCGTCGCGAGAGTAAACTCGCCCCGCGAGTGGGCGAGAAACAGAATCCTTATTTAAAGGCTGTTTCAGATCAGAATTGGGTATCAAGGTTTTTTCCACTAGTTTAGATCAGTAGTTGCGAATCCTTGTTTCTGGAGCTGCGTCTCCCTTTTTCTTTTTGTTTTATTTTACGATGGTGATTATGTCCGAGTGTTTGTCTATGAGCATGAGGAACTAATCCCCTCGTCCGAGGGATCAATGAAGCCGCCCATGGCAGTGTAGATTCGATGTGATGTATGTTTTCCTTTCCTTCTTTTAATTAATGTTTTCCAATTCTGATTTGATTGCGTTGATCATATGTTTTGCGTGATTAACTAGTTAGACGTGTTTGAGGCCGAACGGCGATTCGCGTTTTAGAACTTGGATTGGAATCACTAATTGAATAATGAGCACGACAGTGGATTTAGGAGATTAGTGCAACCTTATAGGGAACAAGAATTAATCAAATTCGAGATTAGGATTATGAGGCCTAGTAAGTAATTAATCCAATCGTCGAATACGTCCTATTGAGCACGACAGTGGATATAGGAGAAATTAGGGGTCCCGGTTGACATCGTAATTGAACTTAAGGAGGAATTTATCGTCACTTGGGTTTGCATGATTGGGTAGGTGGATTTGTGACCTTGGACATTTTAATTTCATATTTTTAGTTAATTAGTTTAATAGATTGTTAATTGAATTTCGATCCTATTCTCTCTTCTCTCTCTCTCAACCACCTTCTGTAACTTGACCAAACGTATCGGATTTCCCGCGGATTAGTCGAATTGGTAGCCCAATCCCTGAGTTCGACCTCGGTAATTACTTACCGTGTTTATTTTATTACTTGCGACGACCCGGTACACTTGTCGGCGTCATCAACAAGGAGTTCCTAACCAATTATCCAACCAGTAGTTGATTTTCTTTCCATCACCTATAAGCCACACTGAGTTGGACATAACAGTACGCAAGTTTACCTTTATTCCAGGCCAAATTGATGACTTAATGTATTTAACAGCTAGCTTATTTAGAAGAGTAAATCTGCTCCTGTTAAATTCTGCCCACTCTCTATTAGAAGCCAACATTTCCCAAGACAATTTCATGTGAGCTTCTTCATTTAAGGATCTAAGAGACTTTAAGTCAAGTCCACCTTCCATTGAGGGCTTGCAAATTTTATCCCAAGCCACAGTGACCACTTTCTTCACATTTATGTCGCCAGCCCATATGAAATTTCTAATGCATCCATCAAGGAATTTAAGAAGTTGAATAGGTCTAGCATAAACAAAGAAACTGTGAAGTAACATTCTTTGGATGACGGACTTCAACCTAATAAAATAATAAAGTAATTAAATCTAGATATCAAACAACATAATGAAATCCTTAGATTAGTAAGTAAATTACCTCAAATTTTTGTCCTTTACTCCTAGCGCGGATGACTGCCTTCATAACAGTTGGCCCACATTGCGTCACTTTGGCAGCACTAGCATTACTGGAAGATGCCATTTACCTACAAAAAAATGTTGAGTCCCCTCTCAAATCTCATGGCATATTCACACAGTGCTTTTGTCTTCAAATTTTCAAATAGTATAAGCTTAGAAAGACTCTACCATCTCCATTGCATGCACTAGATGGATTTTCTTTGGAAGTAGAACGTAAAAATAAAAATGAAAAATAGATTAAATAGTTTATACATAGATTTATAGACAATAGTCAAACTAGTTTTTAATACATACTAAACATCAGTTGCTTAACATGAACTGACATCTTAATATTTATGTTTGTGAAAATGAATAACTAAACCCAGGGAGAAATAGACTGAAGCAATGATGCAATCAACAACTCACATTCACAAGATGACCATGTCAAAATAGCTCTGTCCAGTGTCCACCTTGTCGATTAATGTTTTATGTCAAAAGCTAGATGAATATTGTGGAAACGGTACCTAAAGATCCTTGGATTTTTGAGTAACAGCAAACACTGATTGTTCTTCATCATATACCGGATCATATTTCATGTTATACTAAGTCATTGGATAGGATTGTAGGAAGCAATACAGTAACCAGAGCAAGGCAGTAAAGGTACAATGTCACTAGAGTTTTCTCCAAATAGGTTGTTTTCAGAACATGATACATCAATATGGCTGAAAGTCCACCAAAACATACAATATGGCTGAAATTCCATTGTTGAGTCTGGAAAGATAAAATAGGAACTAACAAAATTTGTTCTCTCAATTGAACTATTAACTTTGTCTTAGTATACAGACATTGCTGATCCAGAATACCAAGAAATTGCCTAAAGTTGACACAAAATTTGAATTGAAAAAAAAATTGCTCTTGACATGTGCGGCTTTTCATTTCGATTATATGATTGAGCCCCATACACAGAACATCGATGCAATAGTTTAATTTTCTTGATGGTGGTCTAACTTACTATAGGGGCATGAGTCTTCTGTACTTGAAGAACCATTCAGAGTGGGGGAAGAACCTAGTGGATAAGGTTGATAGTTCACTGTTTTTGCTTGTAATTTGTATGGGAAAGAATTCCTACTAGGCATGTGGTGTTCAACAAAAATATTTTCATAGAGGCATTTTATCAAACAGAAGTGATGCATGTGAAATCCTTCTAACATAAATGCATGGTTAGCATATCAATAACTCCCCAAATTGGAAAAATGAAATCAGAAATCACATTATCAACCAAGGAGTATCAAACCAAATCACTTCTGAGAATTAAGATGCATACATGATATGGGATGAGTGCAAGGAAGAGAGGGATTTGTTACCACTACTTTGAACTGATGAGTCTTAGGGTGAGAATTGCATACGATGTGAACAAGAAACTGGACTTGTGAAGCTTTTATAGTACAAACTTTCGCATTGCGATGCACGAGCTCCGCCACGCGACGAGAGGCAGTAGCTAAGGAGTTGGAATTTCGCCTAACAGAGAAGCGGTCTCGCCTTGCGAAGTCAGTCGGAAAGCTCCAGTTTGGAATTTCGCCTGGCAGAGAAGTGGTCTCGCCTTGCGGTGGGGATCAGAGAATACTCAATCCAAATTTTGCCTTGCGATGAACAAGCTTCGCCGTGTAACAAAGGTCAGTGATGAACTGAGGATGTTAGGGTACGCAGAAACTGAGAATCGAAGGATCAAAGCATACGCGCGCGGGTTCTAAAATCAGCAAAGGTAATCACCTAAGATAGCTTTTCTAACTTTAAACGCTATCTAAAGGTTACCTTTTAATAGCATTTCATTAAACAAATGCTATTAAAAGTTGATTTTATTTTATTTATTTATTGAAAATTAGAAAAGATAGCGGTTCAACTTAAAAACGTTATCTTAGGTGTACTCTTTAATAGCACTTATTTTAGGAAACGCTATTAAAAGGGCACTACAATTTTCTATTATAAGTCATTTTTGTTGTAGTGACATAAGATAGCATTTGCTATAGGAAGCGTTATCTTAGGTGGTTAGTTAAGATAGCGCTTCCTCAAGGAAGCGCTATCTTTTCCTGCAGCTTGACTTTTAATAGCGGTTCCTTAAGGAAACGCTATCTTAGGTGAGGAAACGCTATCTTAGGTGATACCTAAGATAGCGTTTCCTTAAGGAACCGCTATTAAAAGTCCCCGCATCACTTTTAATAGCGTTTCCGCACGGAAATGCTATAAAATGTGCGTTATTAAAAGTCTAATCTGTTGTAGTGGGTGCTGCCTAAGGTAATCAACACAATCTGCTTTCCTTGAAAATAGATAAATCTTAGATGGTGTGGTGGTGGTCAATGAGGTGCTAGACTATGCTAAGAGGAGAAACAAGAGCAGCCTAATTTGTATAATAGATTCCAAATAGTCTATGATTCAGTTAGCTGGTCATTCTTAGATTATATGCTTCAAAGGGGGTTTTTGTGTGTGGTGGAGAAATTGGATCAAAGTGTGTATATCGGGCTCGGCTTCGGTGTTAGTTAATGGTAGTCTGACGGAAGAATTTGTGAACCATAATGTCATATAGGTTTTGATGTTGACAAATATAGTATTAAGGGGAGAACATGAGCAAATCAATGTGATATAAGTTTTGATATTGACAAATAGAGTATCATGATATATACTGGGCTTAATGAGTATTATATTGATAAATATCATGTGACAAATATATTTGATATGTGATTGACATGGATATATTTAATATATATTGAATATTTGATGATTGACAAACATTATGATGAATGAACATTATATGTTAAATGCACATGTGTTAAATAATTATATTTGACATAACATTTGAGTAAATGCACATGTTATATTTAATTATATGATGTTGTTTTTGATTGACAAAATAACAAATTGGCATAGAATCAAACTTGGAATTATTATTATATATATGCCGAAAGACATAAGAAATATTAAATATGATATTATCCTAAAATATGTCTTATGAAATGAAATATTATACATGCCTTTGTATTTGAAAAGTAAATGTGAAATATTATTATTATTATTTTCTATACCTTGAACTAATGTGATTTATGAGAAATTGTGAATAGAAATGTATAAGTTGGAAATAAACAAAGCTATGATGTCAAGAATTTTAAGAGTTAAAGTCTCAAGAGATCAAATCTTTCAAGACAAGTGAAGGGAATCTTATTAATTGTATTATGTGTTTTAGATTCCCTTGTAAATGGTAAGTAAAACTCTCTAATTAAAATTGGTCACACACACATAAATGAGCTTTCAAAATAAAACTTAAATGACTTTTGAATGAACTTAAATGAGTTATTAATTTACACCATTAAGTTTTTTAAATTCAAATTCAAATGGTATTAATAGCTCTTAATATGATTTAATAGGTAATCAATTCTAGAGCTATTAAAGATTTTGAATCAACCATTTTGAATTATAATAATCGATTAGCATAATTGATTATATTATGTTAAACACGTTTTTAAATCAACTTAATTGGACTTAATGAGTATTAACTTCTTTCTAGCCGTTAAGTTTGAATTTGAATATAAATAATCGATTATACTCTTTGGAAAATCGATTATTCATTTGCAGGAAAGCTTAGAATTCAATACCCGAGACAATAATCGATTGTGTAATCGATTATGCTTTTTAAGTGCTCGCGGGATTTTAAACAGAGAACTCATAATCGATTTGTGTAATCGATCACGCTGCGACTGCCTTAAAATGACTTTTACAATAAATTAAAATAATCGATTATATGTTTAAAACAGTCGATTATCATGTGAAGAAAATGAGTTTTAAAATAGCCTTGACCTAGTTTCCTTAAGCTATTCACTTCTTTTATATAAAGGAAACTTGGGCGTATTTTCAGAGCACCAATTCCCCATTTTATAATAGTGCTAAAACTCTATTAAACTTCTCTTCCTACTTCTCTCACTTTTACACTTTGATCATATATATTATAATGAGAGAGCTTTAAACCATATAGGTGTTCTTGTATTTGCACTTCAATTTGTTTATCTGCACTATTAAGAGTTCTTTATATTGGCAAGAGTCGGATTGACCCAAACCATCTTTTGGTTACCCTTCTTACAAGAGAGGGTATATCTCTTGTAGGTGTTTCTTGGATGTGATTTCCATGTGTTTACAAGGGATGTGATATTCCTTGTGCTTGACAAGAGAGCGCATATCTCTTGGGTTATTATTTGAGGCTCTTCCACTAGGGGAGGTGATATCCCCGGTCTGTGAGGAATGCTCTTCATTGTAAAGGTTCTAGTTGATCATGTTTAAGAACTAGAGTTGATTGGAAACCCTTGGTGGTATTGCCTTGGGGACTGGACGTAGGCCACGTGGGTAGTTTGTGGTCGAACCAGGATATATCGTTGTGTTCATCTCTTCTTCCCAATTCTCTTTATTATTTTTCGCAATCGTTTACTTTTCCTACGCTTTACTATTTGTGAAGTTTTCTTTATCGCTCTTTAATTTCAAAGGAATTATTTTTAAGCGCTTTAATTTGAAAAGAATTATTTATCCGTTGCAAATTTTGCTTTAACTTTGAAAAGAGTTTTGATTTATCGAAAAATATTTCATCTTTATTTAAAACCCAATTCACCTCTCTTGGGTGATGGTTGCTATGACCAACAGAATTCTCCTTACAAAGAGGACTAAAACAAGGGGATTCCTTATCCCTTTTCCTTTTCCTAGTTGTGGCGGAAGGTTTGAGCGGTCTAGTTTCTAAGGCGGTTTCAGAGGGTTTGTTTGAGGGGTTTGTGTTTTGGGAGGATGATGTTACAATCTCTCATATACAGTATGCAGATGATTCCTTAATAGTTGGTGAAGCTTCAACACAAAATGTGTGGACTATGAAATCCATCCTAAGGTGCTTCGAGCTTGTCTCGAGGCTTAAAGTTAACTACCAAATGAGAAGCCTCATCAGAGTGAATGTGGATGTGGATTTTCTCGAAGCAGCAGTGGGGTTTATGAATTGTATAATTAGTAAGGTGCCTTTTAGTTACCTGGGAATTCCAATTGGAGCCAATCCAAAGCGTGTAGAAACGTGGAAGTCAATGGTGGACAAAATTAGGAGAAGACTCTCGACTTGGAAAAGGAAAAAAATTTCACTAGGAGGTCGAACAGTGCTGTTAAATTCAGTACTCTCCAACCTTCCTATATATTTCCCATCTTTTATGAAAGCCCCAAAAAAGGTGGTGAATGAAATTACCTCGATTCAAAGAAACCTCTTATGGGGTGGAAACTATGAAAAGAAGAAGATAGCATGGGTAAAATGAAGTGAGATGTACAAGCCAAAAAGAATTGGAGGGTTGGGTATTAAAGATATACAACGGTTCAATTTATCATTGTTGGGTAAATGACTTTGGAAAATAGTTACAGAGGAGAAAACCATGTGGCAAATGAGGTACTGAAATATAGATATGGATTAGGTAATTCGAGCTTCATGGTCAACTCACGCAATCAACCAGCAAACTACTCTTCGGTATAGTGGAGAAACTTGTGCAGTATTGAAGATGGAAGGCAAGTGCCCTCAGGATGGTTCAAAGGTGCTTTATTTAAGAAGGTGGGGGATGGTACAACAACAAGCTTTTGGTTTGAATCCTGGCTGGAAACTGTAAGTATCAAAACTTTATATCATAGGCTTTTCTCAATATCATTTAATCAAGAGGCAAAGGTAGAGGATGTTAGCACACAGGTTGACAACAATTGGACTTGGAATTTACGTTGGAGAAGGAATCTTTTTGCTTGGGAAGAGACTCTACCTTTAATGTCATGCAACTAAGCCTTTATGCTGACATGGCCAACTCTACTCCTGTCACATTTCAGTAGTCCAAACGGTCCGGTGCCAAGAACTCGGTGTGCCCATATTCCCTTATCTCTAGTAGGGAATAGTGCATTAAGCACAATGTGCGTCACTATTCCCCATTGGAAATAGCACAATAAGCACAGAATACACAGTACATCTATCCTCAATAGAATAATCAAAACAACGCGTCAAGGACTAAAAGAGTATTACGGTAGTCTTCCTCGGAACTCAATATCCATAGGGCACTCACCCGCAATATCCGGTATCCAAAATAGGATACTCTGACCTCGTGTGTTCCACTCACACGGCTATGAACAACAATGCATATATATGAATCTCATTGACTCGCATCGGTTACAACCTAGTGCATCAACCTTCCATCACAGTCTTAACACACATTCCATGTCACATTCATTCTCACACCCACATACATATCTCCTGACCAACATATATCATTGCCTAGATGTCAACTAAGCATGAAATAACAGATATTGCACGTCATCAGACTAAACAGATTATACATAGTAAAAATAATAATAAAATATTCAGATATCATGAAACATCGCATAAAGCAGTTCACCACAACTAGCGCATCACAAGCAGTTCAATAGTGATAAAATCATACATCCTAGAATATAATAAAATTATCCCAAAGGTGATAAACCTACAATTCTCAAATCATCATCGGTACTACGGGGTAGTTTCCAATGTGATTTTGGTATTGTCGATTACTCGACCACTAGTAGGGTTTAGGTCCCCCTACACCATTATTATAAAATATATGCCACTTATCCGTTCCGACGACAGGATATTTCTTTCTCCCGCCTAAGCTAACACCAGAATCACGAAATTGAAGCTCCTCATTACCACACCAAAATCTACCAATTAACCTTCAACCAAATCAACATAAAAACAAGTTAATAAAACAAAATCAATCTATGACAACACTAGACTAGGGTTTGGCCAAGGACTTCAAAATAGGACTAGGGTTCTTTTCTCATTTCCATCTTTTGGATACTAGTTACTAGAGTCTTAAATAGTATGGATAAATTGTTACAAGTCAAAAATTGAAAACAAAACTCATCCAACCACCTTGTTAGGGTTTTGGCCAATAGGAAATAAATTGGCTAGAGATCTCTAAATTTTTCAAGCTTTTGGATCATCAATCTTAAGGCCTTAGATAGCTTATAACAATCATCATCCAAGTTAAAAATTGAAGAAAACTCCTTTGACCCATATATATATATATATATATATATATATATATATATATATATATATATATATATATTCGACCAAGAGGTAAAAATAGGGCTAGGAATTTCTTTTGACTTAAAGCTTCTAGATCTAACAAATAGAGGTATTAGAGAGGTAAGATCAAGTGTCATAACACTTAAAATATTTTTCTATGCTTTTTCATGAATTTTTGAAAAACTAGATCTAGAACTTGCAATTTGAGAAAAGCTTGATGAAAATGAAAAATAATTGATGACCAAGAGAGCTACGGTGATGAGGAAGAGGACCCTCACCTTGAAATGAAGAAAATTGATGAAGAAATGATCAAAGATTCAAGTTTTTCAACAAAGGAAACTTAGAGTTTTTTATGAGCATGAACATGAAGAGTTTTGGAAGATGAAGAAAATGAAGTGTCCAAGGGGGGAGGAGGTCGTGTAGTGTGGGGTAATTTAGGCACAAATTATTGGGACAAGGTTGGAAATACAAAGAAATGTCAAGGGTAATTTAGTCATTATATTAAGGAGGTTAGCATTTTTTTCAAACCACCATCATTACATGGTGAGTCATGGTGGTGACTCACCCCATGACTCACCATCCCTAGGTGGCAAGTGCACCTCCATCCGGTGTTCGGTTCTATCTCTGCACATCAAATTTCGACTTGTTGATTAGAGAGCTCTCAGTTGTATTACAGGGATAGAAGGGATCCTTGGGTTGAAAAAGTAAATGTAATTTTGGTGAGTTTTTCAAGGTAGTGAGGCCTTGAGGTGAATGTCATTGGATATTGTAAAATTCTGATTATAGTGGATAAAACCCATAACAGAGTGGGGACTGGATGTAGGTGACCAGGTGGAGGTAGATGAAACATGATAAATTGGTTTGCACATCTTCTTACCTTTAAACTTGATATATTTGTCATATACATGTTTTCTTTATTAGAATTGTTTGAATGTGTTTTGTATTTGAATATTTATTTTGAAATCCTTTGTTAAACATTACAAGAATTGTTTGTGTATTACTGTTATCATCTTTACATTAATTGATATCTGAATCTTGAAAGATAAATTTCTGAAATTGGGTGGAAACCATTTTCAAAGAAATCTCCGTTTTTCACTAAGTGCTAGAAAAGTTTTAAATCTCAATTCACCCCCTGAGTGTGTAGCCACAACCAAAAGAAAATAATTGATTAGAGGTGTGGGACCTACAAAATTTTTTATATTTACACTTCAAAAGTGATTTTATTTTATCATCCAAACAAAATCAATTCTTCTAAACTAACATTTAAAATATCATAACCAAACATAAAACAATTTTTTAAAACTTTAATGTTGTTTAGAACAAATTCTTTTTTTTTTGACTAAAAAAGATATTCATTCACTCAAATTGGTAAAATACATCGAAAACAACACAAATTCAACATCGCTAAAAATGAAAAAGGACGAATTTACGAACAAACTCACAGTACCCAGGTCATAACACGACAAAATGCCTACAAATATGACAAAATTAAAGTGACCGGAATACCCATGCCTCCAGATCTGTAATGTTGACGTCCAAGTCTTGATTGAATCTGTAATAGATCGAAGCTGATCTGCTAATCTGAACCAAACAAACACCGCAATAAGATAAGAAACCAAACGATGCTGCAACAAAATGACGAACAAAACTGATGAGTGTGATTTCACCTCATATTTCTTTATCATATTGCATGCATTTTCATGTAGTTTAGGCATATTTAATTTTATTTTTGTTAGTTTTTACTTTGGAACGGGTAAGGCGGTTTTGTGGTGTTTGTGTGCAGGAATTGAGGATTAAAATGCTCAAGATCAACCATGATGGAGCTTGAAAAGTAAGAAAAATGAGCCAAACAGAGCCCATCACGGCATAGCCGTGACAGCCATCACGACCTAGCCGTTACAGCCATCACGGCCATGATCGAGCAAGGCTGAAAAAAAAGTAAACAAAAGCCAGAATCTGTCATGGCCAGTCCGTGATGGCCATCACAACCATGATGGCCATCAGGGCCAGGCCGTGATGACCATCACGGCCGTGACAGGCCATCGGTGCCAAGTTTTCCAAGTCAGAATTCGTCACGGCCTGGCCGTGATAGGCATCACAGTCGTGACGTGCAATATCTGGAATTTTAAAAGCTAATTTGATCTGATTTTGTAATTGCTTGGGATGCAAGTTACCCTACCTTATAAATAGGACCTAGAGGCTCGAAAATAGGATCACTTTTTGGGCTGCTACCTTAGGCAAAATTAGGATTTCTCTTCTTCTTCTTCTTCTTCTTCTTCTTCTTCTTCTTCTTCTTCTTCTTCTTCTTCTTCTTCTTCTTCTTCTTCTTCTTCTCCTCTTCTCTTAGGTTTTCTTTCATGTTCTTGTTAATCAAGCTTGCTATGAACATGACAATGCTTGAGTAGTAGTCTTATTTCTAGGAACTGGGGCTATGCCCGAGATTTGTTTATGGTGACGAATTGACGTTTGATTTCTTGTTAATTTCGATTTTGCTTTCGATTTGATTTCTATTGCTTTAATTACTCGTAAATTCGGTGGCCACTTATTTGTTTGTCGTAGATACTCTAAGGAGGAACCTAGCGGTGAACTTAGGTATCGGATCTATAGGAATCAAACTTAGGACTTAAATCACGAGAGTTAGAAGCATTCCTTTGAGGGTTCACGAATTGTCACAAAACTTAAAGGGTTCAATTTAAATTCAATTACCACGAGAGTAGGGGTTGGTTTAATTGGGCACGATTTTTGTAACCCGAGAGGGAGCATTAACTTATTAAGGATAAATTCGCCTTCAAAGCAATTTTGATAATTAACAAGGGGTAGTCAATTTGGTAACATGAATAATCTTGTTGGTAACCCAATTCCTAGGAATCTCTTTTGATTTGAAAAACCCCTAATTGATTTGCTTTCCTCTTTTAATTGATTGCGTTCTTAAATATCTGATTTTCTAGTTAATCCTTATTACAAAAATCAAATCTTTCCAAATCCTTTTTTATATAATCCAGTTTAATTGATTTAATAATTAATTGTTGTTTGAGATCACGGTCTCTGTGAGATCGATCTTTTTATTACTTGACGACGAATCCGGTACACTTGCCGGAGACCCATCAAAAACACCGGCGCACGTAGACGACGAAAACACGAAAGAAAAACCAGATCTATGTGGAAAAACCACTTATTTAGATAAAAGGAGAGAAAAACCGATGTAGAGGGGGTGATTACAGGCCAAAAAATGACCCAAAACCACCTCCTTCAAGTGGATGAGGAAGAAGGAAAAGTGGAGTAGAGGGAAGGTTGAGAGAGAGAGACGACTCTAAGTTAGGGTTCAATAATCATTCATAGAACAAATTCTTTTTAGAATCAATTCTTTCAAGATTAATTCTATCGAAATTTAAAATAAACAGACCCTTAATCGTTTTGGTTTCTGGGTTTTATGTGGTGGTTTCCATTTTAAATTGAAGAAGAAAGAAAGCAAAGGAGGATGAAGAAGATGGAAAAAAAAAATTCAAACCAAAACAATGTCATTTTAATTTGATAAGACATGTGTCGTCCAATAAGAGCCACATAGGAGAGTTAATGTGCCACGTAGGCACAACCGTTAACTTAAAAAGACCAAACTTAATGGAATGACTCACTTGTCTCACGATTGTAATTCTGGATGACTATTTGATTAATATATTTTTGATAGAGACTAAAAGTATACCCATATTTTTGTTAGTAACCAAGTAGGCCTTTACTCTTAGTGCTTGTTTGGGACAACTAAATTATTTAGTTTCAGGTGTTTTTTGGTCCAAAAAGCTTTTTGTAAATAATCTGAGGTGTATGGGTCTACAGCTGAAATTCTTAAAAAGCTTTTTTTTTGGTAAATTAAGTTGTTTTCTTACTAGCTGATACCTAGGACTGTTTTCTTAAAAAGCTTTTTGTACTTCAAAGGCATTTTTCCTTTCCCCTAAAACCCCTTACCAATGATACGCACTCATGCTGCTCCTTGGCTAATTCAAGGACATGCACTCACGCAGCAGCATGCTCTCATGTTTCAAAAAATTGCCAATTTATTTTGTTTTTATTTTTAATTGGTATATTTTAATCAATAATTACAAAAATATTTATTTGTTATTACTTTTTAAATTTTTTAAAGAAATAATATAAATAGAAATAGTTTTCACTATTTGTTTACTATAATTTTAAAAACAAGAAACAAAATAGAAAAAATTTATTAATGAAAACATATTTTTCTTATAAATTTATTATGTAAAAGTGATTATTTTTGCACTACCCAAACGAAATAGATTATCTTAAAATCACTTTTCAACAAACACACCCAAACAAAAACGGATTATGATTATAATCAATTATCACAATAATCGATTATTTGAAAACAGATTATCAACGTAATCTTTTTTTTTTCTTCAGCTTTCCCAAACATACTAGGATGTTTGGGAAAGTTAGATTATTTGCATTTTAGCTATTTTTACTCAAAAAAAAAGTTTTTTGTGAACCATCTTTTATGTTTGGGTGAAAAGCTTATTTTTTTTTAAAAACTTTTTTAACATAAATAAGCTATTTTATAACCATCCAATAGAGAGGATTGCTAGATGAAATAATTTGGATTATTCCTTAAAGGCATGCTCCCTTTTCCCGCTTATTTTTTTTTAAAAACTTTTTTAACATAAATAAGCTATTTTATAACCATCCAATAGAGAGGATTGCTAGATGAAATAATTTGGATTATTCCTTAAAGGCATGCTCCCTTTTCCCGTAATAACCCCCCAAAAAAGGTTTTTTCTTACCTGTGTCATGTCATTCATGTGCGTGAGCATCTCCCCCTCCATTTCTCTCGTCCTGTTCTCGTCTTTTTTTTTTTCTTTTTCTTTTTTTGGTATAATCGTCCTATTATCATCTTTGGCTTTTTGATTAAACTAGGTTCCTTTTAGAAACTACTTACCGGTTTAAGATTATTCTGAAAATATTTATCAATGGGGTTCTTTTGGACACGTGACATATTTTATTTTTTTCCACTCGTCTGACTGGCGCCTACCACTTAAAAAAAAAAAGACAAAACCTTCCCTACAGTACCCCATGTGGCACTGCAGACCCCCACACAGAGGGTTATTCTGAAACTATTTACCAATGGGGGTTCCTTTTGAACACGTGACACATTTTATTTTTTCCACTCTGACGGGTCAAAGGCATCAGTCAGAGTGGCGCCTTCAAAGGCGCCATTCGCAGTGGCGCCTACCACTTAAAAAAAAAAGACAAAACCTTCCCTACAGTGCCACGTGGCGCACTGTAGGGGGAGGCGCCACTACGGATGACGTCTTTAAAGACGCCAGGCGCAGTGCCCCCTGCAGTGCCACGTGGCGCACTGCAGGGGGAGGCGCCTACCACTTTAAAAAAAAGACAAAACCTTCCCTGCAGTGCCACGTGGCGCACTACAGGGGGAGGCGCCAATACGGATGACGTCTTTAAAGGCGCCAAGCGCAGTGGCGCCTCCCCCTGCAGTGCGCCACGTGGCACCGCAGCCCCCCCTCCCCCAAAAAAAAAAAAAAAAAGCAAACGAAGAGCAACTCCCTCTCCCCTCAGTTCCTCGGTAAGAAATTTTATTTACTACTTGTGATATTATTTGTTACTTGTCATTAAGGTATTTTTTTTATTGTCTCTTGTTGTTTTAAATAGATACTTTATCAGTAATGTCATCGTTACTCCCTATATTTATAGTCTTTTTTTTGTAGCGGTGTTCCTTTAAAATTGCAGGTGACTTTATTTTAATTCTTACAAGGTAATTTTTTTTTACCACTGTAATAATTGATTAATATTTATTGATGTAAATTGTTATTGCTATTTTTTTATGCCACCTGTGATATTATTTGCTACTCGTTATTACGGGGTTTTTTTTATCGCCTGTTGTTTTAAATAGATACTTTATCATTAATGTCATCGTTACTCCCTATACTTATAATATTTTTTTTGTAGTGGTGTCCCTTTAAAATTGTAGGTGACTTTATTACAATTCTTATAAGGTAAATTTTTTTTTACTACTGTAATAATTGATGAATATTTATTGGTGTAAATTGTTGCTGCTATTTTTTTATGCCTACCGTGATATTATTTGCTACTCGTTATTACGGGTTTTTTTATTGCCTCTTGTTGTTTTAAATAGATACTTTATCATTAATGTCATCGTTACTCCCTATACTTATAGTATAATTTTTTTTGTAGCAGTGATCCTTTAAAATTGCAGGTGACTTTATTATAATTCTTATAAGGTAAATTTTTTTTTACTACTGTAATAATTGATGAATATTTATTGGTGTAAATTGTTATTGCTACTAATTTTTTTTAATGCCTCATGTGATATTATTTGCTACTCGTTATTACCGGTATTTTTTTTATTGTCTCTTGTAATGTTATTTGATACTTTCTTTTAATTATTAAGTTTATTTTTTTATTATAATATAACAGTAATATTACTTTTATTAGTATCGCTATTTATTATTAGTAATTGGTAATTAATTTTATTTTGTAATATTATTATAATAGTGATATTATTGTGTTATATTAATGTTATTTTTAAGTTTACATATTTAATATTAAATATGATGTTAATATTATTAATACCATTATTTGTATTTGTTGTTGTGTATTTTTAATATTGTTATTATTAGAAATTGTAAATTTATGGGTTATTTTTATATATTTGATATTATTGTAGGGCAGACGTCATGAGCCAAGTTGCGGTATTTGTATACTCGAACGGGAGAGTCTTCGATGGACCAGAAGGAATTACATTTGAAGGGGACCAAGAAATTGTGCAAATAAAACATTGCATCTGGTACGAGCGTTTGAGGGTAAAGATTCACTCGAAGTTGAGACTGCAACCAAATCAATCAGTTTCAAAAATTGTGACAAGATATATGATATGTGGCAACCCGGCGAAATATATTCTTGTTGAAATTGCTGATGATCGAGATGTGGAGTGCATGCTGAATGGTTTAATCCAAAATCCCTGGATGTCGACACTTGAGTTGTACGTTGATGTTAATGTTGCGGGCACTTCCAAATTCCCTATGCCGTTATTGGGTAGTAATTTCGAGCAGCGAAATGTGCCGGTAAACCTTGGGTCAAATGCAGATGACGAAGATGACGATTGTGCAAGCGAGATGGAGGATGAGTCAGATGAAGATGATGATGAAGATGATATACCAACATCAGGTTCATCGGACACCGAGGAGGAGGTTGAACAGGGTTCCAACATAGTTTTGTCCGCATTGGCGTCACCTGGAATTGTTGCAGCTCCGGTTTTATCGATGGCTCTTGGTGGTTTTGTTCTGCATCAAGCTGGTTGGTTTCCTCCAACAATTAATAATTTTATTCCGACATCATTATTATTATTTTTTATTTGTATAAATATTATTATTTTTACTCTAATTGGCAATTTATTCATTTTTACTCACTTATAGGTCAATCACATGGTGCATTTTTCAACTCATCCCCCATTATAATTATATAAACTGGGACCATCCTGATCAGGAGATAGAATTTGAAGGCGTGGATGTTCCGGGATCGTGGAAAGTGGGTCAAGAATTGTATGTTGGCTTGAGATTTGATACTAAACAGGCGGTTCAAATTGCTTCCAATGTTTATGAGTTGCACCAATAACAGCGGGACCGTTAAAATAAAGTCACATGCAATTTTGAAGGAACACCGCTACAAAAAAAAATTATACTATAAGTATGGGGAATAACGATGACATTAATGATAAAGTATCTATTTAAAACAACAAGAGACAATAAAAAAAATACCAGTAATAACGAGTAGCAAATAATATCACAGGAGACATAAAAAAAATAATAGCAATAACAATTTACACCAATAAATATTCATCAACTATTACAGTAGTAAAAAAAAAATTCATTCTAAGAATTAAAATAAAGTCACATGCAATTTTAAAGGAACACCGCTACAAAAAAAATACTATAAGTATTGGGAATAACGATGATATTAATGATAAAGTATCTATTTAAAACAACAAGAGGCAATAAAAAAACCCGTAATAACGAGTAGCAAATAATATCACATGAGGCATAAAAAAATAATAGCAATAACAATTTACACCAATAAATATTCATCAATTATTACAGTAGTAAAAAAAATTTACCTTATAAGAATTAAATTAAAGTCACCTGCAATTTTAAAGGAACACCGCTGCAAAAAAAATATAATATAGTATAGGGAGTAACGATGATATTAATGATAAAGTATCTATTTAAAACAACAAGAGGCAATAAAAAAAATACCAGTAATAACGAGTAGCAAATAATATCACAGGAGGCATAAAAAAATAATAGCAATAAAAATTTAAACCAATAAATATTCATCAATTATTATAGTAGTAAAAAAAAATTTACCTTCTAAGAATTCAAATAAAGTCACATGCAATTTTAAAGGAACGCCGCTACAAAAAAAAAAATACTATAAGTATGAGGAATAACGATGACATTAATGATAAAGTATCTATTTAAAACGATAAGAGGCAATAAAAAATACCAGTAATAACGAGTAGCAAATAATATCACAGGAGACATAAAAAAATAATAGCAATAACAATTTACACCAATAAATATTCATCTATTATTACAGTAGTAAAAAAAAAATTTCCTTCTAAGAATTAAAATAAAGTCACATGCAATTTTAAAGGAACACCACTACAAAAAAAATTATACTATAAGTATAGGGAGTAACGATGACATTAATGATAAAGTATCTATTTAAAACAACAAGAGATAATAAAAAAAATACCTGTAATAATGAGTAGCAAATAATATCACATGAGACATAAAAAAATAATAGCAATAATAATTTACACCAATAAATATTCATCAATTATTACAGTAGTAAAAAAAAATTTACCTTCTAAGAATTAAAATAAAGTCACATGCAATTTTAAAGGAACATCGCTACTAAAAAAATTATACTATAAGTATAGGGAGTAACGATGATATTAATGATAAAGTATCTATTTAAAACAACAAAAAATAACAAGAGGTAATAAAAAAAATAATATCACGAGTAGTAAATAAAATTTTCTACTAAAAACTATTTATAGAAGATGGAGGGAGGAGGGAGCTGCTTCGTTTTTTTTTTTTTTGGGGGTGGGTGGCTGTTTCTCTGAAGGCATTCTGTGTGGGTGTGGGTGGGGGGGATCTGTGTGTGGGGGGGGGGGGGGGGTGGGGGCGCGCCTCTCGCGGGCAGGGGAGGCGCCACTGCGGATTACGCACTGCAGTGCGCCATGTGGTACTGCAGGGAAGGTTTTGTATTTTTTTTTTTTAAAAAGTGGTAGGCGCCACTGTGGATGACGCCTTTGATCCGTCAGAGTGGAAATAAAATAAAATTTGTCACGTGTTCAAAAGGACCCCCCATTGATAAATTGTTTTAGAATAATCCTAAACTGATAAATAATTTCTAAAAGAAATCCAGTTGGGTAAAAAATCCATCATCTTTTCTCCCAATAGTAACTGCACGCATTTCACTCGAAATATTTGCATTTCTTTTCTCTCTTTTTTATCAAGTTTTTTTTTCCACTGAAATATTTCAAGTTCTTTTTTCAAATTTTCTTTAAAGTTATGGCATAGTAGGTTTTAGCCCCTTTTTTTCCTTTTTATTATTTCAAGGTAATGGCAGTGTGGGTTTTAACCTATATCATAAAAGTATTCTAATGTTAAAAAAATTAAATATTATTAATTTTTCCACTAAATTTTATAAACAAATAACTTCATACACTTTTTGTAATTTATTATATAAAAGTGATTTTTTTTACACCACCCAAACGAAATAAATTATCTTAAAATCACTTTTTAGCAAGTATACCCAAATGGAAACAGATTCTGATTATAATCGATTATACAAAATCGATTATCAACATAATCTTTTTTTTTTCCAGCTTTCCCAAACACAAGTGTGTTTGTTTGCGAAAGATTAATTTTCCCTATTTAAAATAAAAAGTTGTTTAAAGCTTTCTGAAAGATTTTATCCTTACAAAACTAGCTTCCAAATAAATATTATTAAATTATATAAATAAATACATATTTTCATAATTTACTATATAAAAATGATTTTTTTTCACTACCTAAATAAAATAAATTATCTTAAAATTATTTACTCAAACAAAAACAAATTATGTCAATAATCAATTATCACAATAATCAATTATATATATAATAAATTATTAATATAATTTATTTTTTTTAACTTTTTCAAACACACCTTCATGATAAGAAAAAATTTCTCACTTTGACACTGACAGATACCCTCGCTCTGCTGCCGTTAGTTCAAATTTCAAAGTCGATTCGCACCTCACTCCTTCACTTCACTCACACACTCCTCTCCCTCTCCCTCTCTCAATTTCATTCAAACCCTTTCAAAAAAAAAAAAAATTGTAAAAAAAGAAAGAGAGAAAAGAAACGTTCAAATTTCAAAATCGACTCCACACTCGACACTCGCACCTCACTCCTTCACTTCACTCACACACTCTCCTCTCTCTCTCCTTTTCTCAATTTTCATTCAAACCCTTTCAAAAAATATTGTAAAAAGGAAAGAGAGAAAAGAAACGTTACAATACCGTACCTGCCTCCTCCTCCTCAATGGTACACGCTGGTTTGTGTTGATCTTAGGGTTCGTGTTCCGATCCTTCTCCCGAGCCATGGGTTGCTGCTTAGCTTGCTTCAGGGTCCGCGACAACCGCCACCACCCTACAACCCCCACTGCCACTGTATCCTCTTCTCGTTTCGACAAACCCAATGTAAACATTTGTAACAGTTTTCTGTTTTTTTTTTTAACATGTCGAGTTTCTGCTCTTGTCTGTTATGAAGAACCTGGTTGTGTTTTTTTGGATTTTATGGGTAGGAGAATTATGAACTGTGAGTGGATTTATTGGAAATTTGAAGAGCGTTGAAACGTTGACTGAATTCAGCTGAATTTGAATGATTGTTTTGTTGGAGTTGTGTATAGTTTTGATTTTTCTTTTTCTTTTTATTCTATGATAATAAGTTGACTCCACTTGAAATTTGAGTTAATTACATATGACACATCTATTGTTTCAAAAATCATAACATACGTTATGTTATGATTACACTAATATCTCTAAAGGTGACATTGAAATTACATTGACCTAGGGAGGTGAGTGTAACTTTTGAAATAAAGAGTATCGGGTGTAATGAAACCAAATCCGAGGATGCCAGTCTAATTTCTCCTTCCTGATTGTCTTATGGTTTTTTAATTTCCTTTTTTCTTTAATCGTTAGAAAAATTATGAATGGTTCAAATGGTCACTAAGTTCAGCTGAGTTTATGGGAATCGTGTGTAATTTTAATTTTATTTGTGACGAGGGTTATGATTTTGCTGTGTAAACCAGGATGTTGCGGTCTCTCAAAATCGCTTGTCTACTTTGTTTCTATCTGAAGGTAATTTATTTATTTATTTAATATATATTTATCTTTATGTTACTGTTGTGTCTTTCACTTTTATTTCATGATATTTGCTCTTCTGAACATACTTCTCTCAGTGTGTCTACTAATTTTGTGCTTTAACTTTTGAAAGAGAGAGAAGATTCTAAGCGCGATTATGGGAAGAATTTTGGTGAGGAATCTAAGAGAGATCAAAGGGGGCTTGAGGATCAGGTGTGTGTTTATTATTAGCATTAGCATTAAACTATTAATATCACTGTAATGGTTGTTCTAATGATTATTCTTACATGTTTAGCTGTTCCGGATTTTCTGTTTAGTTTCTACTCATTGGGGCATTTTATTTTATTCCTGCAATAAAACAACCTGAGGGAAACAATATTTAACTTTTATATTGTGAACTCTATTTCTTGCTATTAAACATTAAGATATGTGATTGGAGCTGTAACCAGATGCATTGCAATGTTGCATTGGTTTTCTCGTTTGTGTTTTAGAGTTGTGCTTGTGCATGGACACTGGACAGGTGTGATTGTGAATTTTATGAATCTTTATGCTTTTTAACAGTAATTTGCCATATATAAATATACATCCTATACTACGGATTTATGAGAAAACATTCTCAAAAAGCAAATGAGAATGGCCAGAACTAGGACATGAAGCTAGCTTTTTCTTTTCAATTTTGATCAACTGTCACAATACTGAGAGAACCTTGGACAAGGATTCCAAACTTCTAAAAGCATTTTTTATTTTCAATTGGATCTTATATTCTTGTCATTTTTCATTGTTTTCATTACATTTTTTAGGAGGCTTTAATATGAATACCGAGATTGTAAGTGCCACAAAGCCTTGAACTGGATGGAATCTATAATTTTAGTTAGAAGTGAAGGTATAAAAAGTATCCTCAGTTTTGTTTTCAGTAGGTAGGAGCGCCTCTAACATCTGTAATAATCTAATAGATTTGGCTCGGTTCACTTAGTGACGGTTGTTAATATGCCTTTCACCTTAGCACTCAGGCAAAATCATGGTACTGCATTGTACCTCACAAGATTCTGGTCTCAGGGTGACTTAGAATATCTGACCTTACATAACAGCAACATTTGTGGAGAAGGTGGCCTTGTAATATTGGCTTCTATCTTGTTACAGTCAGACAGCATCTCTTATTTTTGAAATGGATAAGCACATTTAAACTTCAGATCATTTTTCTTTGTAGTAATTGAAATTTGTGTTAGATATATTGGATGAAAGGAACTACATCTTGGTCACACACCCTGGACCTTGCTGCATTCGTGATTCTTTCTATTAGGTTATCGTTTCTTTTACTTCTATTTTTGAGATTCTTTTACATAAAACGAATGAATTTGTTGAATGACAAATTAATGGATATTGTTGGGTTTAAGTCAGCTGGATCATTCTATGGTGCTTACCCTGGTTTACAATTGTCATAAAGGTAGCAGTTTTCTGGTGATGATGATGGCATCATATTATCGTTATGTGAGTTCCATGATGTATTCCTGATAATGTCATGTATGAACCATATATATACTACATCATATACTTGCTAGAATATGCAGTTTCACGCACAGGAGCCTTTGTTCTATACTACTAAATTGTCTAAAATGGCTTGATGCCTTGCTGCTGGAAGATAAAAGGAATCTCGATAGATTTTTCTGTAAATTTGTTGAGTTCTTAAAATTAATATTTTTTATGATGGTAGCTTTGTTTTGTTTTCTATATACAATTCTTTTCGAAGTTCTATTATGTTTGAAGTCATTTTTATGTTCTGTTTAATTTATTGATTTTTACTTTAGATGGGTGCATATTTATTTATGCTTTGTGAATTGAGTTCTGTTTACATGATTGGATAAACTCTTTTTGCAGGCCAAGTTTCTCAAAGCTTGTGGTACCTTGGAAAGGACCCCTGATGAAATTCGGAAAGCATCTGAGAAACTGAAAACGTCACCTTCTTGTGGCAAAGATTCTGAGCTTTCAAGGGATCATATCTGCATTCCAAACTCATCCGCCGGGAAAGTTCAGCTAGATAGTCAGCCATTCAATCCCCTGACTCCCAAACAACATTGCGAAGAATGGGGGAAAAGAACAGATGCTTTAGAGCACACATCAAGCAGGTTATTCATCTTTCTGTATTGGATATTTTTAATGCTTATTTGTTGAATAATAATGTATGTGAACAAGAAATTTTAAGCTTTAAGTCGATTTCATAGGTCACTTGGTTTAGAACATTTGCAGCTTATTACTGTTAAAGAATCTAAACTTGTTCCCTTTTGAAAAGGGTCTCCCTCCAAATACGATGATGCTGATTCCCATTTTTTACCTTTAGGATTCTTTTATGTGCATGTTGTATGGAATTTTCATTGAATGTACACATGTATTTTTTATCCTACATGGTCTGTTTCTGAAAATTACAGAACCTTGTCAGAAGTTAATTAGTTTCATTTGCAGCTGTATGTCCAATGCACAAAATACCGACTCTACTAAAGGAAGTAGGACTGCGAACCTTCATACTTCAGATAGAACTGAAAAGAATACAGCTTCTGTTTCACCATGGCCATCAGCCATGTATGCTCAGAGGAACAAGTCTGTACGTTTTGAATATAGCACTTCCTTTGACTCGTCTGAATATGGTGGATGGCATATAAAGAAAACTGAATCACCAAATAACGAGGGTGCATATCCTACCCCAATGAAGCTACCTGATGATATGCAAACACCTGGAACTGTTTATCCTGAAAATTTTGAAGATTTACCTAATGGAAAGCCTCAAGTTCAGTCTCAGTTTTTGTTTCCAATTGACAACATAGGTGAGAATGTCTCTCGGAGCAAGATACTTGAGGAAGAGGATTTTAACCCAAAGCAAGATTCAAGGAAGCTGGGTGAATCAGTTGAGCAGCCTCAAAATGCAACCTCCCCATCAGAAAAAGGGATGAAGAAAATCTCCTATGAAAATGAATCTAAGGTGGAAGAAAGCTTATCTTCTTGGTTGAAGCCTGCATCAGTCATTCTTGAGGAAAGAAACAAGAGAATGGAGGTTGCTTATAGTCAGATGCGCAAAACTCCTGCTGACAGACCTATCATTGGGATGGTTGCTGCACACTGGAGTGAAGATGAGGATTCTCATGTTCCTCCTCCTAAGTGGTGGGATGGCAATGGCATTCCAAATTCAACCAATAAGTACAAGGAAGTATGACTTGCAGCCTTTATTTGCTATGTGAAAGAGTTTCAAATCTAGACATTCCAACTGATTGGTGTTGATTGTTTTCAGGATCAGAAAGTGAGCTGGCATGCAACACCATTTGAAGAGAGGTTGGAGAAGGCATTATCTGAGGAGACTTTCGTCTCTCAAAGGTAAACATTTTCTGTTTTGATTGAACTCTATTCACCTGCATCTGCATGAAAAAACCGATAAAAAGGGAGGATGAGCTCTGGCAGCTTACAAATTTTCTGTAAACCATGACAAAATTGACAACTGAAGTTAGTGTATGTGATGCATGTATTGCTCAAATATTTTGTACTGAATAATAAACAATGGCTCGTTTCTATTTATCATAGAAATTAGAAAGTTACGAGTTTAGCATGCTGATGTGAGGATAAAAAAATTATTATTATTGGTCATGGAATCCCCATTCATATATGAGCAATTTCTTGTTTTTACCATTTGACAAAACCACTTGTTATATTCTCTTTAAATAGTTGATTATAACGTCCTTCCAATTTGTTATTTGATTCACAGGAAGGATATATGTGGAAATCCAATAGTTTTCGATGAGAATGAAGAAAGTGATACCGCACTATCCAAGTTGCAATCTTCAAATCATCCACAATCCGTGATGTCATGCTGATATCTGCTCTTGTCCATCTCATTGTGCTTTATGTCTTGATTCTCGAATGAGAGATACTTTGCATTTCTGAAAACTATATACGAATCCAACTCGTTCAACATGCTGATTGGTTGGTACAAGCAGTTGATCATACAATTTTTGTGGTAATATAGAAATAGAACTATCAAGCCGTGTGCCACAGCTTACGTTGTACATCAGAATTATTGCGTTAATATATAATGGGTGCTGGGAGTTTGGTAATGGTTAGTTTTTATTCGTTAAAAATGTCAAGGTGAGTTTATTGAATGTTGAGATTTACATCGATAATGTTAAGTCTTCAACATAAATGTTAAAATCATAGATTTAGGTTTTAGATTTTGTCTGCTCAAGAGTTTCAACAAGTTTTGGAATTACAATTAGCAAGGATAATTTATCCATTCAATAGTCATCAAGGTTCACGAATTATGGCAAAAAAAAACTAGCAATTTTTTGGCTCACTTGTTTTGAAAACGGTTTAGACTATTATCTAATGAACTAGAGAATATGTTAGAAGGAAAATAACAAAATATTCGACAGAAGGGAAGCTATTGTTTAGTTTGCTTAAATGAACCTTCTGAATATTATTGATATTCTCATTTTAAAGTGTGCAGATTTTTATGGTGTCCACGCAATAAAAAGTCATGCCATTACAGATAGAATCAAGTATTTCATGAATGACTAGGTGTCTAATTCCTCAGTTGCGTCAAGTGTTTGATTCATGTGAACATGTTTCTTGAAGGATAAGTGTATTATCAAGTTTAAGGATCAAGCATCAAAAGCGTCTAGTGGACAAGCTAAGAAGCTAAACGTTTGAAGGATGCAAGCCAAAACTCTGAACAACTGTGTTACACATAAGACTATTGTAAATGTATACAGTGACAGGTTTATTAGGATAGTTTTTTTATGAATGACAAAAGGATTACTCGAGGGAAAAATATTCGAAGTATGAAGATTTTTTTCAAGAATGTCAAAGAGGACTTACAAGATCCAAGACCAAAGGGATTATTCATAGTCTTAGGATTTTATTGTAAATATAAGATTGATGATAGCATTCAAAGGCTCAAATGTTTTAAAACTAAAAATCATGTTTTACACTTCAAAAGATTTTCGAAAATTATTCAAACGGTTTTCCGAAAGTCAAAATATCTTATAAAATATGTTCTTCAAGTTTTCTAAGTAATCAGATTCTGACCCCCCACGTTGCGTGTAAGAGTGAATTGTTTGGTTCGATTTGTTTTTATAATGTACCTATTTTAGATTTTACTTATTTATCATATGATACATAGTTGTAAAATTGTCAATCAGACAATAAATTGTTTTTGCTCATGACCTCAAAATATAGTTTAAGTGGCATAGAAGTATACAGATTTTAATTTATTGTAAACAACAATTTTGCTAATGGTTGAGTACACTTGCAGATTCTTCCAAAAAAACAATGACTCCAATTATTCATATGATTAAATTATGAATAAACTTTTGGCCCGTATGTGCCTTACAATTTTCCCTATTGATTTTTATTTTAAGCTTCAAAATTTTAACATTGCATTAAAGATCTCATAGTGTTATGTTAATTGAAAAACTTTCATTTTCAACCATAGTCGTCATGTGTTGTCCTATGAGTTTTGTTTTATTGAAGTTTTACTTCTTAACTCATTCCCTAAAAGTTCTATTTTTCTCCTCCTTTTCTTGCTATGATGATGGTTAAAAACCAACAAAAAAGTAAATAATTTGGAATACATGAATAATTAAATTTGATAATCTAACAATATAAAATAACATATTGACTTCTTCATAAACTAAAATTAATTTGATTATCCAATAGTTTTTTTTAGCATTAAAGGTATCATTGTGCAAAATCAACAGAGAATCAGTGTGAACTTGGTAATTTCCACATGGTTATAAAATAAAAACAAATTCAAATGAGATTTGAATAGTCAATTAAAATAAGAGGATGTGGAGATGAAGAAAAACAAACGAGATCGACAAAATGCACCCCATGATGTTTTTTATATTTCAATGAAGTTTGTTACTATTTATTTTAGAATAAAGCGCTTCAGTGTTTTTTTATGGCAATTGAAGTGTTGTAACTAATGCAACAAGTGATTTTATGGGATTGAATAGCTATTATTGGTATCAAAAGTGGTTATTGTGACTATTCATTTTTTAAAGAATAGGTTAAATGGCTTTCATTAGTGGTTGAATTGAATGAAAAAGAAGTTGAAAAGCCACTCAACCAGACAATAAGAATGGAAAAGAATTGTTGATGTGGCGGAATGAAAGGAATTCAAGAAGTTGACATGGCAACTCTACAGCTCGTGCTTCAAGTTTTATATAATATAAATAGATAGATAAATAAATTGTTATGTTTTTCAAAATTCAATTTTCAAAGGGGTGAGGATTGGATGTAGCTCAAGAATTATTTGGGTGAACCAATATTAATAGTTTGGTGGTATTTCTTCCCTCCGCTCTATTCATTTTTAGCTATTCTTTGCTTTGCTTGTTAGAAAGAGAGTTTTTCTTAAAACTATTTTTGAAAATAATTCGGACCAACTCTCTTTACGAAGAACAATATTCTAAGCTAAGAATCCTTTTAAGTTTTTCTTTAAAGCTCAAAATATCAAAAGCTCAAGTCACTCATTTTATTTGAACTCGCTAACAAAATCTAATAGTTGTACTTTTAAATTAGACTAAAGGCTCAAAACGGTCCCTAACAAAAACACAGGGTACACTTTTAGTACCTAACCAAAATAAAGTTATCATTTAATACCTGAGAATGTAAATACAGGGACAAATTAGTCCCTTTGTTAGTTGACCCCCTTTGTACTCCGTTGCATTGTTGAGGTGGCTTGTTATCTTGCTGAACTGTAGGTTAACGTTATTGACTACCCATCTGTTGGGGTTTTCATGAGATAATCCTCTTTAAAAATCATACCTCAAGGCGGAAGAAAACCGTAGTACAAATACATGAATCTCACAATGGCTATTTGTGTTTACCTCTTGAAGTGTGTTTTCACTGTTATCACAAGTGCCACGAAGGAGAAGCACTTCTACTCGGTCCATGCGAGCAAACGGGTGTCGGTGCTTTGCATCATGTGTTAGCTGACGGCAATGGGAGGCTAGGTTAACCAATCATAGTTTAGAGGGAGACTAATAGTCTATTTATAAGTCACAAACTCCTCTTGAACTAATTGCTCACTTATTGGGCCTTGTATACTACGAGTCTAATAACCTTTAAATTAATTAAATCATATTTAATTAATTGACCCGCTCCGCATTTGCTCTATGCGTGTGACCCTGTAGGCTCCCACTAAGTTGGAAATAATATTAAATATTACAATAATATCAAATATTAATTATAATATTAAATATTATAAATAATGAGTGACATCTAACAATGCATCATTACTACCCAATTAGCAAGATTATCGGTGATCCGATTTTAGCCTTACCGCGACCAAAATTTACGGTGCATTAAATATCCCTTCGTCCATATATCTTAATTGAACACAAGGCATAAGAGTGTCATCCTTGTTATGTTCAATTATTTATTCCTCGATCCCCGAGTAGACGTGTAATCACAAATGGGTCCAATATCACATATTGGCCCACTTCCGCGTGGCCACACATATTTCACGTCTCACTCTATCGAGTGACCCAAGACATTACCCCTGCTATGTAGGAGGGACGAATCCTGTCTACATCACTCACACTCCTCAACATGATTTATTGCAGGCCCAATAACTACCTTTATGATCACCCTGTTACGCGTGACGTTTGATAGCATTAAAGTCTACAACTCCTCATGTAGGAATCATAGCGACTTCAAGTCGAAGGACTACTTCACTATGATCGTCATGAGAATACTTATGACACTTACATAACTATTAGGAAGTATTCTCATAGTGGGTCATCCGGTATAAATATTACTCCTGATATTTATGCATGTGTACCGACTTGATATCACATATCCATGACCCGTGAGATGTGGTCATCAGTCTACCCCAAGGTTTATAAAACCGGACAGGCATCGAACCGGTGAAGGCAGCGGTTCAAGGTTCAATGGTCCAACCGAGGTTGAACCGTGGTTGAACCGGTTATAATTAAATAATATTATTTTAATTTTTAATATAATATTTGTAACAATATTAAACAAAAAAAACAACTTAACAACTAAAATTATTAAGCACAAATTTTTTTTATTTTGAAATTAAACTAAGTAAATATAAAAATATATGTTAAAATCATCTTCATAGGGAAAACCAACCCAAAATCTACAACTAGCCCACATATGTTAGAAAACAAAAGAATTGGGTTTTGGCTAGGATGACCCAAATCCTTTTATAATAATTTTTTTTTTTTAAGAAACCGGTTCTGGCCGGTTCACTACCGGTTATGACCGATTTTGAACCGGTTTTCCGGTTTTTCCACCGGTTCGATACTAGGCCGATTTCCCCTGTGAACCGGACCGGCCAAGGTCCCGGTTCCCGGTCGGACCGGCCGGTCCGGTCCGGTTTTCAAAACCTTGGTCTACCCACACAATAGTCTCTATGTATTATTGTCGTCCTAATTAACAATAATACTCGACTACAAATATTTAAGATTATTTAATGAGGTCTCACGATTAAGTCTCATACTTAATGTCTCATTAAATGAACAACTTTATGACGCTATTAAAACATATAAATAACATAATAAATAAAATGCCTTTATTTATATAAAATTATATAATCCAAAAACATGATACAAAATCTAAATATAGTAATATAGATTGGCCACTAGGACTTACACCAACAACATCCCACTAGCACTAGAGCCAATCGGGCATAAATCTAATACCCATCGATCTAGTATGAGCGACATGCTTATGCTGAGCAAGAGGCTTGGTCAGCGGGTCCACAACAATGTCAAGTGTAGGTATTCTCCATATCTTCACATCTCCTCTATTGATAATCTCGAATAAGATGGAAGCGCCTAAGTATAGGTTTGGACCGTTGGTGAGATCTGGGCTCCTTTGCTTGCGTGATTGCCCCATTATTATCACAATAAAGGTCAACCTGGTCCACAATGCTAGGAACTGCACCAAGTTCATTTATGAACTTTCTGATCCAAACTGCCTCCTGGGCTGCATTGGAGGCAGCAATATACTCCGTCTCTGTAGTAGAATCGGCGACTGTTTCCTACTTTGAACTCTTCCAACTCACAGCGCCACCATTTAGGTAAAACACATAACCAGATTGCGATCTGGAATCATCCTTGTCAGTCTGGAATCTAGCATCGGTGTAACCCATTACCACATGTCAATAAGTTCTTCCTCGCCTCCATATACCAAGAACAAATCCTTAGTTGTTCTCAAGTACTTTAGGATGTTCTTAACAGCAACCCAGTGAATTTCACCGGGATCAGACTGGTACCTGCTCGTTATGCTCAAAGCATACGAGACATCTGGTCGAGTACATAGCATGACATACATGATAGACCCAATTGCGTATGCATACGGAATCTTATTCATGCGATCCCTTTCTTCTTGAGTAGAAGGGGATTGTACCTTTGATAGGCATATACCATGGGACATAGGCAGGAGTCCCTTCTTGGATTCATGCATATTAAAGTATCTCAACACTTTGTCTATGTATGTACTCTGACTCAGACCAAACAATCTCAGTGACCTATCTCTATAGATCCTGATTCCCAATACATAGGTAGCTTCACCCAAATCTTTCATTGAAAGGAAATTCCTTAACCAAGTCTTTACTTGTTGTCAGGTAGGGATGTCATTTTTGATGAGCAGTATGTCATCGACATACAACACCAGAATGAAGACTATGCTCCCACTAACCTTCTTGTAGACACAAGGCTCATCTTCATTTTTGATAAATCCAAACGGTCTTACAGCATCATCAAAACGAAGATTCCAGCTTCTAGAAGCTTGCTTCAATCCATAGATTGAACGCTGTAACATGCATACCTTCCCGACGTCCTCTGAAGTGTCAAAACCCTCAGGTTGTGTCATGTACACATCCTCGAGGAGATTTCCATTAAGGAAAGTAGTCTTGGCATCCATCTGCCATATTTCATAATCATGGTATGTAGTGATAGCAAGCAAGATCTGGACAAATTTAAGCATTGCAACAGGCGAAAAAGTCTCATCATAGTCTCTACCATGAATTTGCTTGAAAACTTTAGCGACCAATCGCGCTTTATAGGTATGCACTTTACCATCCATGTCAGTTTTCTTTTTGAAAACCCACTTACACCCTATGGGTTTTACCCTTTCAGGTGGCTCTACCAAGGTCCATACCTGGTTAGTGTTCATGGACTCCATCTCAGATCTCATGGCCTCAAGCCATTTCTCAGATTGGGCCAGTTATGGCCTCCTGCTAAGTCACAGGATCATCTTGATCCATGAGTAATACATCACCTTGTTGAGTCATGAGAAATCCATATCTCTCAGGCTGGTGACGTATCCTGTTAGACCTACGCTGGACTTGCGCTACTAGAGCAGGTTGTTCTTCCACAACATCTTGTGAAGGCTACTCTTGTTCCTCCATAGGTATGTCGTTACTCTGTGACACTTGAATTTCTCCAGGTTCTATATTCCTCTCACTAGTTCCTTTGGAGATAAACTCCTTTTCTAGGAATACACCAGTTCACGCAACAAACACTTTGCCTTCGGAAGGATTGTAGAAATAGTATCCCTTGGTTTCCTTAGGATACCCCACAAAGAAGCATTTATTGAATTTGGGATCAAGCTTAGTAGAAACCTGACGTTTTACATATGCTTCACAACCCCAAATCTTCATAAAAGACACACAGGGTCTCTTACCAGTCCATATCTCATATGGTGTCTTTTCTACCGTCTTTGATGGAACACGGTTAAGTGTGAAAGCTGTTGTTAATAGAGCATGTCCCTAGAAGGAATTTGGAAGATCTGCATAACTCATCATAGACCAAACCATGTCCAACAATGTTTGGTTCCTCCTCTCAGAAACACCATTCCATTGTGGTGTTCCCGGTGGAGTGAGTTGAGATAAAATCTCACACTCTCTCAGATGATCATTGACCGCGCTGTCGCCACGCGGCAAAAAGAACGAGCGATTATAAAATAATGCAGTATAGTGCGACAACTCGGATCGTCTCTCAAGGACTCCTTAGTTGTTGTTATTATTAACAGAAAATTAGTAAAAGTTAGAAATGGGGGTTTTGGATTTGAAAACTAAATTAAGAAAACAAAACAATAAAAACAAAGCAGTTAAAGAAAATAGCAAATAGACAAAAGCGATTAACCTACTGTTCTCAGCTTCCCACTATCATTGGTTCATGCAAATCCTAAGCAGATACTAATCCCCTCCCGGTTGTAGCAACAATTAACAAACGAAAACCGCTACTACAGATGTGTGTTCCTATTCCCGAAATAACAAACGGGGTTAAGCTCTCATGAACAAACGAACATGAATGAACACACGCGAAATAACAAACGCGATTATATATAGGAACATTGCATCACCGAGATGAAACAATACCATACTATATATTCCTGAAATAACAAACAGAAACATACAGCATTGCATTGAAAAGAGAGAAGCAAATGATCATGGAATCACAAAACCTCAAGTGTTAACAGAAACCAATTACAGTAGATTAATCTAGGAGACTAATTCTCCATTACAGACATAAGCAGAAAAGAAAAGGAAAATAAACTATTGAAACTACCACTACTCCTACTGACAAAGATTAGCCAAAACTGGCTAACTCTGATTATTCCCTTCATTTCTGCCTAAGACTGCTTATATACACGTTTCTGGAGTCAGAGTACTCGCGAGGCGAAGCACTGCTCGCGAGGCGAATTACATGAAAGGTCTGCAACTCTTTGTCTTCTCGCGAGGCGAGCACATCCTTCGCGAGGAGAACTCTTCAGCTTCCAACTGTTACGCCCGTGGCATTCAACACGCCCAAACCGTGATGGCTTCTGATCTTCCAAGACTCGCGAGGCGAAGGAATGCTCGCGGGGCGAACTCTTCAACTTCAGAATTGCCACGGCTGTGATCTTCAACACGGGCAAGCCGTGATCGTCTCTGACTTTTTTCATGGTTGCAATACTCGCGGGGCGAGAGATTATTCGCGGGGCGAGTGGCTCCAGATTTATTACTTTTTATTAACCTGAAAATAGAAAATAAAAGTAAATAATTATTCAACTCTAAAACAACTAAATTAACTTAAAAACAATTTACAGACTCAAAATACTGCTTAGAGACAATCAAGTCTAATTTGGGTAAAAATGATATAAAATTAGCACAAAGCCAAGGTCTTTACTGGTTATAAAACCAGTCAAACAGAGGCTCATCAATCATCAAACTCTAGGCTTAAATATTCACCGCCTAGATCTGATCGAAGGACTTTAATACTCTTACCTAGTTGGTTTTGTACTTCATTTTTGAATTCCTTGAACTTTTCAAAGGATTCCGATTTGTGTTTCATAAGATACACGAATCCGTATCTACCGAAGTCATCAGTAAATGTAATGAAGTACTGAAAACCACCTCTAGCCATTGTGTTTAGTGGTCCACATATATCACTATGTATGAGGCCCAAAAGATCACTAGCCCTTTCACCTTTTCCTGTGAACGGGGCTTTGGTCATCTTTCGCAATAAACAAGACTCACATGTCTCATATGATTCATAGTCAAAGGAGTCCAAGAATCCATCTTCATGAAGTTTAGAAATGTGTTTCTCATTTATATGGCCCAAACGACAATACCAAAGATAAGTCAGGTTCATCTCATTTGATTTGAACCTCTTGGTATCAATGTTATAGATGGGCATCTCAAGATCAAGGACATAAAGCCCATTACTCAAATGTTCACTAGCATGGAAAATATCATCCAAATAAATAGAACAACATTTGTTCTTTATTATAAAAGTAAAACCAATCCTGTCCAAACAAGAAACGAAAATGATATTCCTACTAATCGCAGGCACAAAATAACAGTTCTCTAACTGAATAATAAGCCCAGTGGGCAAAGTCAATACATAAGTTCCTACAGCTAAAGCAGCAAATTTTGCTCCATTACCAACTCACAGATCGACTTCGCCTCTAGCCAATGGTCTACTCCTTTTTAAATCCTGCACATTTGTACAAATGTGAGAACCACATCCAGTATTTAATACACATGATGCAGAAGTAGATAAATTGACTTCTATAACAAACATACCTGAGTTGGAAGTCCCATTTCCATTCTTCTTGCACTCTTCCAGGTATTTTGAGAAGTTCCTCTTCCAATGTCCGGTCTTACCACAGTGGAAGCACGTACCCGCCTTAGCCACTCCTCCCACAGCCTTCAAGCCAGAAGTGATGGGTTTGAACTTCTTGTTGTTCTTGCCCTTGCCCTTCAGCTAGTTCATAGGCCTCTTGGGCTGCTTTTTGCCTTTTGCAGCCTGGACTATCAAAATGGTCTTCCCTTTTCCCCTATTGATGTTGTTTTCAGCATTTCTCAACATGCTCAACAACTCTGACAGTGTTTTGTCAAGATCATTCATATTGAAGTTCATGACAAACTGATTGTAACTCTCCGGCAATGATTGCATGATCAAGTCAGTGGCCAACTCTTGGCCCAAAGGGAAACCCAGCCTCTCGAGATTCTCAGTGTACCCAATCGTCTAAAGCACATGAGGACTCACGGGGCTTCCTTCTGCTAGCTTGATTTGGAAAAGAGCTTTGGAAACTTTGTACCGCTCATGCCTTGGATTGCTCTTGGTAGAGCATTTTGAGGTGTTCGATCATATCAAACGCCTCCATGTTCTCATGTTGCTTCTGAAGCTCAGAGTTCATGGTAGCAAGCATAAGACAGCCGACATCCAAGGAGTCATCTTGATGCTTCTTATAAGCATCCTTGTCAGCCTTGGGTGCACTTGAAGTTGGTGGCACCTCGAGAATAGGCTCTTCACGAACATACAACTTTTTCTCTTGCTTGAGGACAATCCTCAAGTTTTTGTACCAGTCCAGAAAGTTTGTTCCGGATAGTTTGCCCTTCTCAAGGACAAATCGCAATGATAAGTTACTTGATGTGTTTGATGCCATGGTAATCTACACAAAGAAATATGCAAAATATAAGTATCATGCTATTAACATATTTAATTAGGTCTTTAATTAAATACGCCTCCCACTATTTTACTCAAATCAATGACTGTCATCATTGACTCGAAAAATCCCATTGGAAGATTTTCTAGTGAGACCAAGATCCGTATTTCATCTTGTTTTGAGTCAACTTTGGCTGATCTCTCAAAACTTAGTTATTTAGGTAGGAAACTCCTTTCCAATTACATCTCATGTAACTCTTGGATCAGTTGGGTGAATAACCCTTATTATAATCCATCTCATGGATTAAGACCCAACTCAACGCCTTTAAGCCTTTCAATCCTATTGAATTTGGCTTACTTAAGTTAGACCCAATGGATAGCATTTGGACATTACAATTATCCCATTGCATCTTACTAGTATAGAAAAATGCATTCCGCTTAGGTGGACCTACACACATTCGATATTAGTCTTGATGAGTGCCATGCATTGGAAGGCATTTAAACTTAATATTTCCTTTTGAGGAATTTTTATTAAAATGATCTCACTGGCGTAGTATCTCATACAAGACGTCTCTCAGGATACATGCATACATGCTATCATACATTTAACAAACATATATAACATTTAAAACATACACGCATACATACATTTAATGCATCACAAACAAAACATATACATTTCATGCATATCATACATAAACATATAAGATAAGGTAATATAGTTATGGCCTCCTAAAAAAGCAAGAATTAAATAACTAATTTATTACCATTCTTTGACCCTCAAGCAAGCTTATCAAGCCTCTCCCACGACGTCATCATTTGATGTTACATCCTCTTTAACTCAAAGAATTACATTTATTTAAAATAAATAAATAAATAATTAAAGACACAACATGTAGACCGTATTAAAAATAAATAAATCATAACACGGAGGTCGTATTTACCCAAAATAAATAGCACCAAAATCTAGGGCTGTAACCAAATACCACACATTTAAAATTATTTAATTATTATAATAAACTATTTATTTTTATTAATACTTTAAATAATTTCAAATTGATTAAAATTAAATCAGTTGAAAACCACACGTCAGTACACATTCATCCTTAAAAAGAATCCGATCAAATCAGAATAAAGTGAATTCCAAACTGAATTCACATCTTCTGAGGATTTTCAAAACTAATTTTCTCTTTAAGTATATAATTCAACTAATAAATTATTTATTGTATCAACAACTTTTGAATTTAAAATTTAAAAAATCATTGCGTAGTTAAGTCATATTTGAAACCCGAAAGAATTGCGTTTGATCAAATCAAATGCAGTATTCCAATATCACATTCCTTTTCAAAAAGGGCAATATCACGTTTTTTTATTTTTATTTTTAAAAATAAAAATAAAAACATGCCCAGCTTCTGGATTATCTAAGCAAATTCCATGTAAAGGTGTAATTTCGATTTCAAGCAAATGGCAAACCCAGTAACCACGCGCACAAATCAAACATATAAATTCCGCAAAGTACTCGCAAGAATAACATGACAAACATTGAATCATATTCAAAAGCATTAAATCATGTCACAATCAAGGCAAACAAAACATACAGGGATTCAAGGTAATTGCGATCATACACTCTGATATCATTGTTGGGATTTTTATGAAATAATTCTCTTCAACTGGTGCAATAAGTGTTTTTTATGTCAGTTAAATTTGATTTTATACGTCAGAATATTATCTGACGTAAATACAGCTGACGTTAATAGTTAATATTTTAACGTCAGTTGTTTAAACAACTGACGTTAAAAATAAAACCTTTAACGTCAGTTCTTTAACACAACTGACGTTAATATTGTTCAAACTAACGTCAGTTGTATTAAAGAAGTGACGTTAAAGGTTTTATTTTTAACGTCATTTTCCTAATACAACTGACGTTAATAGTGTACTGTATATTTTATAAAATACTATTAGCGTCAGTTGTTTGATACAACTGACGTTAATAGATTTTTTTTTTAAATTCAGTTTTAAAATATCACCCCCCTCAACTATCCTGCATTCAGTAAATATCCCAGTAACACAGAATATCACACACATTACAGAATTGTAAATACTACCCTTAAATTTCAATATTAAAAAAAAGAAAAGAAATATGCAAAGGAACAATGGGGGGACTTAAAACCAAAACCCATGTATAGGAAAAACACAACTATCTACAAGTATATATATATAAATTTTAGTCTCTAATGTCTAAAAACAAAACTACCAATCTAAGGATATATATATATATACATGTTATTAATTAGTTTCTAAAGTCTAACAAAAAAAAACTATTCATCTAAGTATTGCGGAGGTATCTTGTCAATTCCTTTTTCAGTCGCATACTTGAAGAAGAATTCAGCTAAGCGCATCCGCAAGTCTCTAAAGTCATCTTCTTGAAGAGGCGATTGATCGTTAAATGCCTACACACGTTCAAATAATAACAATAACATTAACGCAAGTCATCTTCAAAACTATAATATATAATTTAACAAGTTGTTTAAATATTACCTTATTCCATCCATCCCTAATAGATGCAGAGACTATGTTCAGCATATGAAGCATCACATAATAGCCGCACGACCACCCGTCAGGTTGAAATCGAGACTACAAACAAAATTAATTTCAATGTCAGTTGAATATACATATCAATTAGTAATTATAATATTAATTATTTGATAAAAAAACTACCAAACCTTGAGGATGATCCATTCAAGATTTGCTTTAGCCTTAGAAGTCCTACTTCTCCCGTTGGCGCAACTTATGCTACTTGCTTTCAGCACGCTATCATAAACAAATAATCATGTCAATTAACAAATTCATATATCATATGTGTAATAAACTAAAAACAACTGATATTAAAACTTAAATTAAATTTAAGATTAGTTACTTACCTATTTACAGCTTGCACCACCTCCTGTGGCGGCTGTTGGTGGAGAGAGCATAAGAATATGACAGTATGCCTAGACGGGTGAAGTATGAACAACTGCCAATGGTATTTCATACAGTAGGGAGCCAGATATAATTCTTTCTGTTTGTCTCCCAACAAGTTCCCTATGTATTTACTAAATGCATCGCCAGCAAAGAATTCGGGCACAAGGATTGATGGATCTAAGAAGCCGTAAACTGGTGCAACGCCCTTATCAAGCTGAAGACGATGGAGATACCTAAGATATGAAAAGGTGTGGATGTTAATTACATAATATATATATATTGAAAATAAAATAAATTATTAAATGGAAAAATACCAAAAATAAATAAGTTATAAAATTAAAATTAACTTACGTGCACCAGAGACTCAAAACCGTGCTGGCCATCCAGACGTTATTTCGATGGCGTGCGGAAATCTTCACCACGAAGGAAAATATCCTCTGTTGATTTGGGCGTGCCACCCATCCATCGTGCTCCAATGGACATTCAAAAATCTCAACGCATAGTACTCACCAAGTGAGAACAAGCGAGTGACAGTGACAATGACACCGACGTCGACTTGGCCTTCAATTTAGGAAAAATAAAATAGATAAGTTGTTGATAATTAAAAAAACACAAGTAATTATTTGACTAATTTGGACATTAATAACGAATACATACCTTTGTTAACATTTCGAGCTCACGTCGTTTGAAGTCCAACTCAAGCTCACGCCTTTTCATTTCCAACTCAAGCTCATGGCGTTGGACTTCCAACTCCCGCTCCCTAGCTGCCAACTCATCGTCCTCCACATGTGCCCTACTATAACTCTCTTTTGTGCTCACATGTGAAGGGTTGACATGTCCTGCGGTATCCTGGGATGAACCGACGGAGGAAAGCTCTCTGGCAAGCGCCTGCTTGAATTCTGGGTTGGATATTAAGTTTTGCATCAGATGTGTTGTAATAGCAGGGTTGGAGATGAGGTGCTGAGTAATGTCATCCAAAATTGATGCTTCATCGACCACCCGCTTTCGTGAAGCAGACCCGCCACAATATTCTTTGATGGTCACGTTCCCAGGAACACCGATAACCCGACCAGGATGGTCTTTCTTGCCTAGAGCAGTCATCAAGACGTCCCGCCGTCCAGAAGGGACGAATGAGCCCTGGGAGGATTGTGCTTTAAGATCCACCTACAATGAAAAAAATGGAAAAACGTGCAAGTGAAAAGTGTTAAAAATATCTATACAAATATCAATTGAAATCAAGTTAATTATTTACTTACAATTTTATCTGCCACTTCGCGAGTGGCATCAACTTTAAAAGATCCCGTCTTTGTCATGCGGCCGGCTAACTAGACATCCTCGCGGTCGATGTCCGACGTAGGACTTGATGGTGTGCCCTCAGGCACCTATCCTCTTTCAATCCTAGCAGAGTGCTCTTCCTGCTTCACCCTCAGCCTATCCGCCATCATCTCCTTGATCCGGGTCTGGTACCCACCCTGAGACATGGTGTGGCGATGGACGTTCTTCGCCTGATTCTGCCGACCCTTATCTGCATAAGTCTATTCAAACAAAAACACATAATTAAATACAGTTAAATGATCTATAAGAAGCATACAAAATTAACTTAATCAACCAACCTGAAATTTTCCGTCCTGTCGACTCCTAGCAAGCATATCTCAAGTATCCTGATCAATCCAGGGATAATCCGAGAACATTTAATCAAGCCGCTTCTTCCCAGATACATAGTACCTGGTAAGATCATGCTTGAACCCATTCCAACGCTTTGATGCCATTTTCATACATTTATGACGATGATCTTCGTCATTTGGCACAGTCCAAGCTACCTACACATTAAATACATAACAATTGGATGGATTATAACTCAGATAATTATCTAATAATGTAAATCAAACGAATGTAAGGGTAAAATACCGTGATAGCCTCCCAAATCTGATCCTTAACGTTCTGTAGAACGTCATTTTAGTGGTTGTAGTTGATGCTTACGTGCTGCTTCGCTTGTAGAAACACCCACTTATTAAATTCTTTAGCACGGGGTCCCTGGGCATTTAGATTAGCATCAAAGTACACCTCAAGCTTCTATCCGCTTTGCCCGTCCTTCTCTAGGTTCTTCAACGTCGTGGCTCCTCTACCCCGTTTCCTATGAGCCTGTGATGTCTGTATGGACAAAAAAAATGATAAAATAGAGGGCTGTAATATTATAAACTTACATTAAAAAGAAGGACTAAAGATAGTATATAACATGTAAACTTACACTAGAATCAGGCGTAGGCGCGATCGGGTCCTGCGTAGGCCCCACAGTGTCCTCCCGTGCATGTGGGATATCCGACTGATCCATATGTATGCCTGTTCAGAAACAATATATATTTATTAACATAGGTTATAACTCAAAATAAATACAGAAGTATAACTCAAGCAAATCGCTTCACAAATCAAATGAGTACATATATCCTTCACCGTACATTTCCTCGTATTCAAACACTTGACACAAGGACAACAGAACATTCCATTACT
Source organism: Sophora flavescens (assembly GCA_030762895.1). NCBI lineage: Eukaryota > Viridiplantae > Streptophyta > Magnoliopsida > Fabales > Fabaceae > Sophora > Sophora flavescens. The sequence continues at coordinate 156,120,099 of CM061062.1, forward strand.
ATTAGGAACATTTCTTTGAGCAAATTCTATAAATTCTCCCACCCCCTTCAAATACTCAACACTAGTGCGCTTACAAACCATCCAACTACGATCCATAACTAGATAGGTTCTGTAGATATACAAAACATATATCCAAGGCGTTTAAAAATTATTTCAAATTTACACCATTTTCAGGTTTCTTAAGACAGAAAAGAAATAAGCAGATGAAGATAAATTCACAAAACAGAATTCCAATGAGCAATATATTGTTGATGTCACATGCTACAAGCAACTCTAAATTTCTTCCCATTTTGAAATAGGTCATGATAGCAGAAGAAAAACAAGAGAAAACACAAAACCCACGACCAGAAATAGAGACATTCCAAACAACTCAAACTCAGTTTCAAGTTTCAACTACAGAGACTACAGTTTCAACATACACTCAAAACCAAACATAAAAAAATGTGCTCTAAAGACTCACCAGAAATAGGTGCTCGCGTGGTGGCCAACGTTCGATGTGGTTACTAAGAGCAGAGGGACAAGGAGAGTTAATGTGCGGGAAGGGGAAAGAGAGATGACAAGTTATTGCAAAGAATGAGCGGGAAATACAGAGTTAGGGTTAAGAGTGTACCTCACAGTGGTGGGGAAGAAGCCATCGCGGTGGTTGCGGTGGAGATGAGCTCGCGATTAGGGCAGAGTGAGAGTGAGAGTTGAGAGTGAGAGTGAGCGTGAAAGAGAAGAACAGAGACGTACAGAGCGAAGTGCAGAAGGCGCGCGGGTGTAAACGTTATAATCAAAAACCAAAAATAAAACAACATTTTACGTCAGTTGTTTGTAGCAACTGACGTTAAAGGTAATCTATTTAACGTTAGTTTTCTTAAGAAACTGACGTTAAAAGTCATTGTTTACGTTATAATCAAAAATCAAAAATAAAACAACATTTTACGTCAGTTATATTAAACAACTGACGTTAAAAATAAATATTTTTTATTTAAAAACACTTTTAACGTCAGTTGATGAAGACAACTGACGTTAAAAGTGTATAAGTTTCTGCAAAAACATTAATTCCTTTGACTACTGTGCTACTTACCCATGTGCATTAAGTTTATAGATCAGTTTTCAAGAAAATCAGCTAGTCTCTCTTCTCTATATAAAGTACCATTCTTACGTATCGATCATGTCTGACCTCTTATTTTCCTCTATATTTCGTGCGTTTTCTATTCCTTCACAAAATGGCTCTGAGACTTTTGTTATTTCTTCCTATACGTAGACTTAAAGGTCTTTGTCCTAATGGTCAAAAAACTTGAGGTTGAGTAAATCACGTAACATGGATGGTAAGGTTGTGTAAATCACATAATGTGATTTACTCACTTTATTTCATCCCAGCCATCCCTTTCACCCTGCTTTGGCCCCAAGTGACTGTGGATTCAAGATGATACATCAAGGAATTCCAGTGAAGGAGGTGATGCAAAGATCCCCTTCACTTTGCTTTCACTGCTAGTGACTGTGGATTCACGATGCATCATGGAATTCAAGTGAGGGAGGAGATGCATCGATCCATCCATTGGAGTTTTTGAGGACAGGACTGAGAAGAAAATGATGTTGAAGCTGAAACTTTGCATCCATTGGAATTTCTGAGGACAGGACTGAGAAGAAAATGATGTTGAAGCAGATATTTTTTTTATATTTTAGGGCTATGTTGCAGAAATTTTTTATCTTTTAATCATGTAATTGTAACTTATGAATCGCTTCAATGAGATACGATTTGATTATACATATATAACTTGTTTTATGTTAAGTGTTTATTTATTTTAATTTGCACAAGAATTTGTTTACTAATTCAAGCTAATTAATTAAGATTAAAAATAAACTTGTTTAAAAAAAAATTAGAAATAATCTGCACTATACATATGGATTGACCTGTGTTAAGAGTGACAACAGGGCATTTCAAATAGGGATATAGGATTATTTACGTCAGCTATTTATTTAACTGAAGTAAAAAATCACACTTTTAACGTCAGTTGTATAAAAAACTGATGTTAAAAATAAATATTTTTTATTTTAAAAACACTTTTAACGTCAGTGTATTAAACAACTGACGTTAAAAGTGTACAAGTTTTTGCAAAAACATTCATTCCTTTGACTACTTTGCTACTTACCCATGACTGCTGTGCTACTTACCCATGCACATTGTAACCTATAATCCTCTTAATGAGCATTAAGTTTATAGATCAGTTTTCTAGAAAATCAGCTAGTCTCTCTTCTCTATATAAAGTACCATTCTTTTGTATCAGTCTGTAATACAACCTCTTCTTTTCCTCTATATTACGTGTGTTTTCTATTCCTTCACAAAATGGCTCTGAGACTTTTGTTATTTCTTCCTATACTTAGACTTAAAGGTCTCTGTCTTAATGGTCAAAAAACTTCTGAGGTTGAGTAAATCACGTAACATGGATGGTAAGGTTGGGTGAATCACGTAATGTGATTCCCTCACCTTATTTCATCCCATCCCTTCACTCTGCTTTGGCTCCAAAGTGACTGTGGATTCAGATGTAGTATCAAGGAATTCAAGTAAGGGAGGGGATGCATCCATTGGAGTTTCTGAGGACAGGACTGAGAAGAAAATGATGTTGAAGCAGAAACTTTTTTATATTTTAGTGCTATGTTGCAGAAATTTTTTATCTTTTAATCATGTAATTGTAACTTATGAATCGCTTCAATGAGATACGATTTGATTATACATATATAACTTGTTTTATGTTAAGTGTTTATTTATTTTAATTTGCACAAGAATTTGTTTACTAATTCAAGCTAATTAATTAACATTTAAAATAAACTTGTTTAAAAAAATGTTTAGAAATAAACTGCACTATATGGAGTGATCTGTGTTAAGAATGACAACTGGGAGATGACAACGAAAGAAATGAGTTTCATAATTATTTACGTCAGTTATTTATTTAACTGCCGTAAAAATCACACATTTAACGTCGGTTGTATAAACGACTGACGTTAAAAGTGTTAAAATCACTTTTAACATCAGTTCTTTATACAACTGACGCAAATAGTGATTTAATATTTACAAAACTGCCACCACCTCATTTTTAACGTCAAACATATGATCAACTGACGTAAAAGGTTCCCGTATATTATATTATTTCCACTAGTGTTCTATGCAACAAAACTTCAGAACACTATCAAAAGTTATTTTTAGCAATAGTTTCAAAAATGGGTCACATTTCAACCCCTCTCATGTGACTACGGATATCACTTCACGCCATCCTCCCTAATCCACTGTCAACACTGTGCTTTGCTAACATTGTGATCACTAGTAGCGTTATTGTTTTATCTGCACAGCTAGTCAACTGCATGAGCCATTGTTGTTAAATTCGTCATCTTAAAACCAACCAACATCATCCAAATGAAATAGAAAATCATTTTTCAACAAACTTCAATCTAACATTTTACTTGTCATGTTTTTTAGGTCCTGATCTAATATGTTTATGAATTTATATTTAGGGTCCGATCTAGTATAAAATAAACATGAGAAACACAAGAAGGGGAGTGTGACACCCACGGGCTGATGAGGTCGGAGAGTGATCGCCGGTACAAAGAGAGCATGAACAAGGGACGGCTCTTGACAGAGGCGGAGGGTACACGTGAATGAACCAATAATACACTGGAATGCGAGGGTATATGTTTGGGACTATACAGTTGATGATGACTTATAATAATTGATTGGTATTACCTATATCAACAAGATGTATCTTCTCTTCGGGAGCCCATCATTTAAGAACACCAAGGTTAAGCGTGCTTGACCTGGATCAATTCTAGGATGAGTGACCTCCTGGGATGTTTGTTTTCCCAGGAAGCACGTAAAATAGCCTAAGATATTATAGAAAGTTTAATTATGCTTCTTAGCTTTTTGAAAACCTTTTCGAAAACAAGATTTACCAAAGCACAAACAAATGATGCATTGGACGCAAACACTTCTAAAAGCAAGCAAAAATAAACATTTGAATCAAAGCAAAAGAAAGTGTTGAGAACTTTCAACATTAATCTCCAGATGTTTGTTGAAAGTAATTTAAACAGAGATATTGATGGAGAGATTCAAAAAAAGATGTTACGAGTATTCTTCTACACACCTCTCTAGGCTACAACAAGTATTCTTAACCTCTCCAGATATCTCACCAAGTATTCTTTATCATACAAGTCTCTTTAGGCTCATTCGTAGAAAGAGATAAAAGTTTCGCCGAGCTTCATTCAACTCACTATGTATAAGGTTCATACAAAGTTTAAGCTAAAAAAGAATAACTCTAAAGAATAGAGAAAATGAATGATTTTGGCATGGCTTAAGTTCACTTTAATATCTATGATAATGATATATGTTTCTTCTTTGATGACTTCTGGTACTCATATGATTCATGTCTTTAGAAGATCTTCGTGCATTTCTTCTTCAACAATAATAAATATATCGGTTTCGAGTGTTCATCAAATGTTTGAAGCCGTTTGAGTCATGCACGTTTTGATAACTTGTTTTGCTTCTTCGGAAAAGTAGCCTTGGTAATCAAGGTAACATAAAGCATTGCTGCTTTTGTTTTGTCATAGTTTGAAAGTTTTCGTCTGCTTTTCCTTTCTTAGGATTGACAGAGCAACAGTAGTATATCCATATCAGGATATTGACTTGCTTTCATTGTCTTGAAGTGTACTTTGTTGTACTACATTGTCTTTGGTACATAAAATTCATACGGATTAAATATTCAAAATAAATTTGGACGAAAGAATTAGAGAGTTCCAAGCATATCTTAAATTGTGTTGGACGATCTAATATTGTATATAAACAGAAAGCTACATTGAACGCTCACTTAAAAATAAACTCAGTAAGACCAAGTCTACGAATTAAAGAAATAAAATATTTAAGACCTCAGTAGAGGCACGGTGGGATTCATTTACAAACTTAAAGCGAGTTTACGGTTTTAAGTAAGAATGGTGGCAAACGAAGGTTGATCTAGTTGGTAAGGATACGATTCATAACCCACAAGGTCGTGAGTTCGAATCCTACTACTGATATGAGGACCTTATTGGTGAGTAATCTGTAAGTACCTCTGTAAGCGTTCATTGAGCCCTGAGACCTACTCTAGCCCTGGTGAGCCCCCGGGACCCAACTCACCTAAATTTTTATGTAAAAAAAAAAGAAAGTAAGAACCGTGTGAACACATGATAAGATTTCTTTGATAAATTAGAGCAAAGTTTGATCCAGATGTGAACAAAAATAGTCGTGGTCTTTGGATATTTTAAATTCTTTTTAGAGTGCATACAGATAGGAATCAAATTATGAGATAAAGAGTTGTCGGCTCTTACTTCCTGTGTATCAAACAAACATGTTAAATCACATAACACTTAGTTCAACTAATATATAATAATTTTGTTAACATAAAAACATTGATAGGTCAGAATAACATATTATGTGTATGAAAATATAAAATCTTGACTTGACTCAAAACAAACTTAAAAACTCACTAAAAGAACTAGTGCTCCTCACGGGGAAACACTTGGTCGTATAAATTGTTTCGACAACATATCTTCCAGTCGAGCCTTCAACTCAACAATCTCTATAGGCGACATCCGGTACGGAGCAATAGAAATCGTACTGGCTCCTGGAACTAGGTTGATGGAGAACTCGATATTTCTGAATGGTGGCAAACCCGGAACATCATTCGGAAACACGTCCGGAAATTCTCTCACTATAGGCACCGTACTCAAATCGATCTCCCTCTCAACTTTGAAGCCGGATAGAAGCAAGTATCCCCGATCCCCTTCTTTCAAAGAAGTTCTTACTTGGTTGGCAGATAAAAATATAGAAATCTCAGGATCAGGAAAAGCTAAGGTTTTATGTGTGCAATCTAAAAGGATGTGGTTAGAAGATAACCAATCCATGCCTAGAATTACATCTAATTGTATTAAAGGCAAGCATATCAGATTATCAAGAAAGTGTATACTGAATAGCAATAGAACAATTCAAACATATAGAATTCACAATAACTGGTTCAACAGTTGGAGTTGGAAACAATCAAATCATATGACAAGGAAGAAATAGGTAAACTCAAATGTCTCACACAATCCATCGAAATAAAAGAATGTGTTGCACCCGAATTGAAAAGTACAGTTAAAAGGTTATCAGTTATGTCGCAACTACCTTGTATGAGATTGTCGGATTCTGAAGCTTCAGCACCACTCATGGTGTAAACTCTTCCCTTTGCCATCAGTCTATTGGTCTTTGAATTGTTGATGACTGTCTCGGACCTCAATTTTGGGCACTCCCTCGCTATATGTCATATCTGTCCACAGTTAAAGCATTTCATCCCCTTCAGTTGACAATTCTCAATAACATGATTCGGTTGTCCACACTTGCGGCATCGTTGAATAGAGCTTTGATTCTAATTGTTCTGGCTTCCACTACCATAAGCAGAAGCGACGAGACGGTAGGATTGTTGATTCTGATTATTTTCTATAGATCGAAAAAAGGGCTTCTTCCGTGAGACACCTCGTTGTGTTATTAAATTCAACCTTATTAATTAATTTCTTTATCGCGCGCTTAACATGAAATACGTAAAGATTAAAAACTTGATTTATAAAACATACAACTTCATATACTTAACACATTACACCATGGTTATGTTATACATACACACATATGTCTTACTATAATTAAACAAAACACTGTTTAGGGTATCATCTCAGTAGGATTCCTTACAGGTATATATTTAAACAAAATGTTATTCAACGGAACAAATATAAAGTACTTCAAAAGACACACTGGCCATACTAACTATACTCTATCACCATGGGTCACAGCTCAACCTCCAGCTTCCGGTTCATAGGGAGTTCCATCCAACTCCTCCTCATTCAGCTCATCCGTAGGGTCTTCTCCTATGATTCCATAATAAATAAAATACAATGTACAAAAAATATAGGGGATAAGAAACAGTTCTTTCATCAAAAGAGGAAAAGAATTATAGTATATAATATAGCAAAAGCTACAGACAATCATCACTCCAAATCCGCCTAAATCCTCAATTAACAATATCATTCACTACCCTCAACTCATGCAATCTAAACCTTTATGATGACGTGGCCATCTCTACTCCTGTTGCGTTAGTCAGTAGTCCAGAACGGGATGAGGTCAAGAGCTCAGTGCGCCCTTATTCCTTTATCTCTCTTAGGGAATAAAGCATTAAGCACAGTGTGTATAACACCCGGGTGCCGACGAGGGCGGGGAGTGGTCACCGGTGCAAGAAGGCACGGACAAAGAGCGGCTCCTGGCAGGCTTCTAGGCGGAGGGAGACATGAATGAACCGATTACACACCTGAATGAGAGGGATCCTGAGACTGTGTAGGTATGTGACTATACAGTTGAGGAAAGCTTATATATTGGTACTACCTATACTAACAAGATGCATCTTCTTTTCGGTAGCCCGTCAATTAAGAACTCCACAGTTAAGCGAGCTTGACTTGGAGCGATTCTGAGATGGGTGACCTCCTGGGAAGTTTTCCCGAGAAGCGTGTGAGTGAGGAGAAAGCACGCTGAAAAGACCCGTGTTGGTCTGTGAAGACAGTCGTCAATCCATAGAGCAGCCAGGGATGTTACAAATGGTATTAGAGCAACGGTGTGGTTCGAGGACGAACCAAGCGGAAGCTGGTGGGCATGTAACACCCAGGTGCCGACGAGGGCGGGGAGTGGTCGTCGGTGCAAGAAGGCACGGACAAGGAGCGGCTCCTGGCAGGCATCTAGGCGGAGGGAGACATGAATGAACCGATTACACACCCGAAGGAGAGGGATCCTAAGACTGTGTAGGTATGGGACTATACAGTTCAGGAAGACTTATATGAATTGATTGGTACTACCTATACTAACAAGATGCATTTTCTTTTCGATAGCCCATCACTTAAGAACTCCACAGTTAAACGAGCTTGACTTGGAGCCATTCTGGGATGGGTGACCTCCTGGGAAGTTTTCCCGGGAAGCGTGTGAGTGAGGACAAAGCACGCTGAAAAGACCCGTGTTGGTCTGTGGGGACTGTCGTCAATCCATAGAGCAGCCAGGGATGTTACAGCGTGCGTCACCAATCCCCCATTGGAAATAGCACATAAGCACAAAATACTTATTAACTCAGTGTGCCCCTATTCCCTAATCTTTACTAGGAAATAGTGATTTAACACAGTGCGCCACTATTTCCTCCATTGGAAATAACGCGTAAGCACAAAAATACATAGTGTCTTTATCCTCGATAGGATAATCAGAATAATGTGTTAATGACTAAAAGAGTATTACGGCAGTCTACCTCGGCATCAACATCCGTAGGTCACTCACCTGCAATATCCGATATCCAAAATAGGATATCCTGACCCCGTGTGTTCCACTCACATGACTGTGAACAATAATGCAAACACATGAATCTCACCAACCCACATTAACAACATCCTAGTACTTTAACCTTCCATCAGAACCTCAACACTTGTTCTATGTCACACATCCTCTTTAAAATAAATCATTTAGGTTAGGCACCTCTAAGTCACCATTATTCTCACACCCAAACCAACAACACCCGAACCATGTATATCTTCGCTTAAGAATCAGCTAAGCACCATATTAAAAACCAGGCAGATCATGCATAACACAATATCGGGAAAATATTCAAACACCAAAAATAATATGTCACATGCAATGGAAAACCTCAACCAGTGTATCACAATAAATTCAATAACATAAAGTCAGACATCATCAAATACTTAAATCAACCTAATGTCAATAAATCTACAATCCCCGAATCACCATTGGTTTTACAGAAAAGGTTTCCAATGTGATTTTGGTCTTGTCGATTGCTCGACTACTAGTAGGGTTTAGGTCACCCTACACAATTAGTATATAATATACTACTTATCGATTCCTATGATAGAATGATTATTTCCCCCGCCTGAGTTATCACCAGAATCCCGAATTTGACGTTCCTTGTTATCACACCCCACATTACCAATTTCACCTTCAACCAAAACAACATAACCACAAATTAATTAACAAACTCACCCTTAACCTAAATAGTTAGATTCAGCCTCTTAATTCAAAATAGGGTTAGGGTTCTTTTCTCATTCCAATCTTTTGGAGTCTAGTTCCTATAGTATCAACTAGTATAGATAAATTGCTAAAAGTTAAAAATATGAAGGAAAAAAATCCTCTAACCTCTAGGGTTAGGGTTTCGACCATGATGAGTAAAATAGGTTAAAATTCATTTTGCTCAGAAACTATTGGATCTATAACCTACACACCTTAGATAGTTGATATAAATCATAACCTAATTAAAGATTGAAAAAACTTATTTTGTCCATATAATCACAAATTCTGCCAATCATAGAAAATAGGGTTAGGAAATTATTTTGATTTCAAGCTTCTAGATATAACAACTATAGGTTTAAAGAAGTTAAGATCAAGTATCATATCTTAAAAATTGAACAAAACTTCATTTGTCTAAAAATACCTAGTTTCGGCCTCAACAAAAAAATAGGGAAGGAAAATGTTTTTTATTACATGCTCTTAGATAATGAAAGTAGAAGTAATTTAGAGATCATAGCAATTGGTTTCATATTAAAATGATTTTTCTACAAGTTTCTAGAATTATTTGAAGTTCTAGATCTAAGAATGGAAATTCATGAAAATTCGATGATCATGGCTTGGAAACAAGGAAATCAATGAAGAACATGATGTTTATTGATCAATAAGAGTAAGGTTTACCTCTTAGATGTTGGAAAATTGACAAGAATGGATCAAGTCCTTCACAAATTTGCCTAAAGTGTTCTTGAGAAAAGTGAGAGAAAATGAAGAAAATGAAGAAAAAAGTGGTGAAGTGTGTGAGTGGGGAGGGGCTGTGGTTTTGGCAAGGGGTGGGACTGTTTTTAGTGTGAAATGATTTTGTTTAATAATTAAAAGTGACCATAGTTGAGTTAATTAACATAGGTTAAGTTTATAAAATAATATAATAACTTAACTATAGTTAACAGTAACTTAACTAGGGTTAAATTAGTGACCATGGTTAAATTTATGTGGCTCAAATTTTAGGAAGGGTGTGGCTGATTCTTGGCCACAAGAACTCACCTTGGTTCCTTAACCATGATTAAAATTTAACTAAATGTGGTTAGGTTAAGCTTAGGGGTATTTTGGTCATTTCACTTGAAAACTCATGATTACTAGTATTTAATGCTTGTCCCCTTGTTCCTTCGACTACATTAATTACTTCTAATATCTCAGCTCCACACTCGACTTCGTCTGTTACCCGACTTATTCCTCGACTGAGGTTTTACGCGTTTTCCTTAAGAATTATGCCCGAATAAAAATAACAATATTTCACTCCTAACGTAATTTTTCTGAAATGCAGCAAATCGTTGGGAGCGAAATATAAAACCTAATCGTTTTGTTCATGAGTCGAAATTAGGGTTTTTGCTCAGTAAAATCTTACTGTCAGTGAAAATGCAGACCGAGTTTCGTTTGAATTTTCAACCAAAATTTTCACCGTAACCTTCTATCATAAAATAGACTATGAATATGATTTTATTGTATTAAAAAAACATTTTCTTGATCTCATATTAAAATATAAATAATTATATTTTAACCGGTTAAATAGCGTAATTAAAAATCAGGTTGTTACATTTTGAGCTTCTTTCTCTTTCTGGTTCTGAAATTGATTTTTGAATCGAGATGGTCCTTCAGTATTACTCCGGTTATCTCTACCTTTCTTCATCTGTTCCACCTTTCGACATTTTTCAACTAAGCCTTGAAAATTACGAATTTCAAGCGGTAGCACAGACTCCCTGATCTCATATCGCAGGCCTCTTTCAAACTTCTCGCATTTCCAACCTTCATCTGGTTGAACTTGGAAGAAACGGAAATACTTGGCGAGCAATTCAAATTTCGCCACATATTCCCCGATACACAGTTCCTTCTGCTGTAGACTCAAACTCTTGTTCTTTCTCTACTCTAGCACTTTGAGGAAAATACTTATACTGGAAAATGTTGCAGAAAAATTTCTAAGTAATTTCTTGATTGTCCGCTTCCAGCAGTTGTTTAGTATCGTTCCACTAGTATTATGCATCGCCTAAGAGTAGAAAGGTAGCATACGGAACTTTCACTCCTTCAAGGATGTTGATCAGATCGAAAATCTTCTCGAGCTCTTGTATCCACAAATCAGCCTTCTCTGGATTAGTATCCCCCTGAAATTACAAAGGATTCTGTTTCAAAATTTAACTAGATGTCTGGCTTCAGCAGCCTACTAACTCTAACTTGGTCTTGTTGATTCTGTGCAGCCATAGTAGCTGTTTGTTGTGCGACGACAGTAGCAACATTTGCCATCACGTGGATCGCTCGATTCATGTCATCAGCAGCATGAGTAGTTGTTCCTACCTTACCACGACCACCAACACGACCGCCTATACGGCCACCTCTACGACGCCAACACGTCCACCTTCTGGTTCCATAACTGATCTACAATACAAAATCAGTTAGAGTGCAACCAGAAACTGAAACATATGCTTATGTATTATCACACATTACTTCTAAGAAGTAATTCAATTAACTCATTAATCAAAGATCACACAACACAAACATAATAGACATATCCTTGAAAGATTCCCGAAAGACTCGACCAGCTCTGATACCACTAATGTAACACCCCCTTGGTGCTATATGGTTAACTTGATGCGGAAAACATAACAAGAAAGTGAATGCTGGTTACTTTTGGAAAATAGTTTACGTATTAGCTATGTTCGAAAGTGGTGTAAAAAATTTTCTTTTTCGATATCCCCAGACATTAATCTGTAACCAATAAAGTATAGCAAAGTACTATACATACATTCATCCTTCATAGTAATATTAAACATTATAAGTCACTATAGTGTACGAGTTTTTTGAAAATATTTACATGAACAAAAAGAAAAGTCTTAGATTACCATTCAAAAGAAAGGCTCTCAGATCCATATATATACATACTATCATCAAAACAAAGACATCTCAAGAGTCTAAGCTGGTCACTTTACAAAACATTCACCGAGAATGACCTATATGGTCATCTCATCTACATAAGTCCTCTTCAAAGATCAAGACTATTATCTCCAAGTGAAACCGGGAGCTCCTTTGCATCATCTGTACTCGCGTACCAAGGTACAACAACGAAACCACAAACAAATATAATGGAAGGGTGAGATACCGACATATGAGTTTTATCGCGATAACTACATACGCGACACACAGATAACATAAAAAATAACCAGCACATAGATAACAGAACATGTGAATCCTCAACAATAATCTCAATATTTTAAACAATGGGATTCATACCCGACAATCATCGTTATTTTGTAAAAATGCATGAAACTTCAATGTCCACTATCTGTTTCTTAATCTCCAGAGATCCTAAGTTCCCTTCGTCGAGTAGTATAGGCTGCAATATCCCCCATAACACAATCATTTTCGTGAGGTTGTCCTATTCACTGAGACCCGAACCTCAATTGTTCATGGGTATCACACTCAAGCACCTACATAATATTGAGTAGTCCTTGATTGAATACATCCACGTTTGGTTTCGTTACGTCCACGTCTCGAGGTCGCGAGGCCCCAGCCTTTGTGGCACACAAACCCGGATGTCCCTATAGACCTACCTCGAACTTGACTTCCTCAATTTATCAATCCACTCATGGATTGTTGCTCGTGACACAATGGCACATCTGCCAGCTCATGCATGTAAAACATTTGTTCTTGCTGCTTTTCTTTTTCGTTCATTCTTTCATGTCGAGGCTCAAAGCTCATGACTGTTTTTACTCAGGCACCAAGCCCATTTAGGCTTAACACAGGACACGCAGTACAAGTGCTCAATCACGAAACCCTAGACTGATGCACCAGTACAAGGTTCGCATATATGGGATACGAAGTCAACCACATCACTTATATGACATAAAGTCCCCCACAACCAACACGTATCAACGATCTACGTGTTTTTCTCACAGAATACTAGAATCCCGACGTCTCGGCCACTAGGTTCACTTTTATTTTTCAACATAGTTTTTCGTTCTATGAAACAACAAATACCAAAACAAAACTCTGAAACTTATCCATGTTTATCGGAAATATTTTTTGTTGATTTAAAACCCTTTTGCAGAAAAATCTTTTCCACTGAAATTCGTTTGTAAAACGTTAAATCGTAAAGAAATTCATTTATCTCAAATTCATTTTATTTTGAACTTTCTTTTCCGAAAACACATCAAATCCTTGAAATTCATTTCTAACACGTTTTTGTCCAAAATAATAAAAATATTTCTCATAATTTCGATGTAAGACACTTTTCTAAATTATTTTTTCGTTTAGAATAAAATCATTTATGAATCAAATGATGTTTTCTTATCTAAAAGCTTTTTCTCAGTCAACATTAAAATATTTAGAACTTAATTTCTCATATTGATTATTTATTTTCTTTTTGAACGTATTTTTGGGAAAATACCGTAAATAAAATTTTTTCACGGTCTCGCCCTCACTATCACTCATTGATTTACTCTTTACCTAAAATAAAATTAAATATCATTATCTTAAAATTTTTCTTCCACTTTCATAAATCAAAACCTTAAATTTTCTCCTAAAGCTTTTTAAAGCATTATCCTTAATCACAATTGATCTCTGACCACTGTCAGGCTTTCTGTCAATCAACAAATTATCCACATATACAGAGACACATATATCACAGTTATAACATACTTTCACAGATAAAGGTAAAATCACATAAACAATTCTATAATCAATTATAATCACATCACATATAGCAACAGTTAATGTTTACACACATAAGACATATAGCATGTAGCTATCAAAACTCCTCAGGTAAGCTCCCCTTTCCTTGGAATTTTCGAGTTTCCTCTCGAACTTTGTCTCCTTGGATTTTGTTTTCCTCTTACTACTCAAGACTCCAACAATCAACAAACCCTTCACAACTAAGGATAACACTAGTTAAAAATTGAAACAAATATTTCAATTTTTCAAGCTCTTGGATCCATGATCCTAGAGTATTAGAGAGTTAGGAAAAATTATCATGCTTCAAAAATTCTCATTCTATGATTTTCTAGAATTATTTGAAGAAAATTCAAGAAAATGGAAATATGTTGAGCCTTGACATGAATGAATGGAAATAATTGATGAGAAGTGTAACCATGTTCATAAGAAATGAGGATTTACCTCTAGACGATGAAGAAGTTGAAGAAAATTGATCAAAGCTTCAAGTTTTTCTATAATGAAGTGTTAGGTTTTTGGAGAGAATGAACATGAAGAACTTGGATGAAGTGAAAAATGAAATGGCCAAGTGCTTGAAAGGGGAAGGCCGTGTGGTATGGGGGGTATTTTGATCACAAAAATGTCGGGACAAAGTTGTAATTAGATGATGTGAGCTTGGACACACAAGGCCAATGACCTAGCATTGAAGACTTGCATGAACCCATGACAAGAGCAGGACTTAGAAGAGTCCAAGACACACTCAAGAAGGTGGTGGTCAATCACTTGACTCATAGACAACCTTATGAAGAGGGCTTCATCTTGAACCTCTTATGCATTAAGCCATTGACCACCTAGTTAGGGATAGGGACTAGGACCTTTGTATATAGTACAGTATATGTAATAAAGGTAGGGATTAGGACCCTTGTATAGAGTAGAGTTCATGTAATAAAAGTGCTTATTCAAAAAACACTTAGGAATAGTGTAGGAATTGGTCCTATTGGGCCATAAGCATAGGAGTAGGAAGCATTGGGCCAAAATCAAAGCCCACACTTGGGTTCTCATGAGGGAGGCGTTGATTTTGGCTTAGATGGAGGATGAACACTTTGCTCATCTATAAATAGGTTCCATGTAACTCATTTTGCAAGTTTGAATACAATTGATAAGTTTTCTCACACTTGAGATCTCTAGAGAGAGTTAAGAGTTCTCCTCTTCTTGGTTCATGAGTTGAACCATTGATTCTTATATTGAATTTTCATATTTAAGTGGTGAATCATCCTCTAGCTTATCAAATTCAATCTTCTTCTCCAAGAAGAATGCATTTGTGGCACCATTCCCCTCCTATTCTTCCTATTCCATTTTCTACTTTGTTAATTATTGCACTTTAATTCTTGTAACTTACTTCTTTCAATTTACTTTCTAGTCATATATCAATTGTTCTTCTCTTCTACTCCTTTTTGTTTTTGCTTGATTCTTCACTTGAAGATCAAGTTTCATATCAATTGTAATTGAATTGTGTTTGATCTCAAATTTTGAAACAATTAGATCGAAGAAGATCCTAAAATGCTTACTGGTCAATCCTTGGTCACATCATTAGATGGCAAGACAAAGGGCTTTTTGATCATTTCCTTAAGGAGGTTGGCCATTTTTTTTTAAACACCATCATTACTTGGTGAGTCTTGGTGGCGACTCACCCCATGACTCACCACCCCTAGGTGGCAAGTTGTCACATCACTCGGTGCTCGGTTATATCGCTGTACATCCGTTCCTGATTCCGTCGATTACTCGATTGTTGATAATTCACCCGAATAAAGTATAATACTTTATTTTTTTGCGAAAATTTTCAAAATAGTCCATCTCGTTGGAAAAGTGATAAGAATGTAAACTGTTTCGTTCTGGGATCAAAATTAGGTTTTCTGATCATTAAAATTTTACTGTAAGTGAAAATGCAGACCGTGCTCCGTCTGAATTTTAAACCTAAATTTTTACCGTAACCTTCTACCATAAGGTATAGTATAATAATGATTTTGTTTTATTCAAAATCATTTTCTAGGTCTCAGATAAAAATATAAACAATTAAAATTCTATCGTAAAAAAATGGGGTGTTACAATATTAAATAAATAAACTCTCATGATAGGCTAAATAAAATAAGTTTCTATTAAATTTGATTTATGAACTATTTTACATTAAATTAGACTCCTCATTTATGAACTGAATTAATTCTCTACGATCTTTCCATTTTTCATTACGTCACATGGCGTTACCTATATTATACAATTTTTATAATATTAAGTTATTTTTTAAATGCTTGCTTTTAAATCTATTAATTAATTATTATAATTATCAAATTATTAATTAATTTTCATTTTATTTTTACTTTTCAAGACAAATATCTATAATTATTGTATTATCTACATTATATGTAATTACATGTTATTGAAATCGGTACCTTCTTTAAATTCGAATAGTAATTATTTGCTATTACATCCTATTCAAATTCTTACATTCTTAGAATTAATTCAAATACTAATTATTTGCTATCATATTTTTTTTTAAAATAATTATTACCTTTTAGAATTTAATATTACAAACTATGTATTTTTTCAAATAACAATTTTTAAAAACAAATGTTGACAAATCAAACAATTGGAATTTATAATGTATTATATATATATATATATATCATGAATAATTTATAAATATTTTTTAAAAAATTTAGTTAATATATAATTAAATAAATATTATTTTTCTAACAATTGTGTTATTTGAATATCAAAATGAGACAACAAAATTTGACAACAATTTTCATGGTTAATATAATTCAAAAACATGGTTAAAGAATTGTTGAGTTTGATTAATGAATATACTAGGGTGTCGCAACACATTAACCATCAACCGAACTTCATTAACCACTATTTTGAACGTAGTTAACCACGACTCTCATGTGTTCAAATACTACATGTATATTTGAACATCTGAAAATTGTAACACCCCATTTCCTCGATTAGTGTATGAGGAAAGGATTAAGCATGTTTTAAAGCTTAATCATGTTCCTTAGATGTTAGTTAGCTTGCGTTTCAAGTTTGAAGGGAATCAGAGTTAAAACGGGTCTAGAACGCGAGGAAACACAAACTGAAAGATTAATTAATCGATTATTTAGTTAATTGAGAGTTGGAATATTAAAATTAGATCGGGCTTGAGTTTAATAGGCTTTTGGGAGTAGCCTAAAATAATTAAGAAAAATATTCCAACAGTAGGTTATGCAGGAAGATGCGAAAGAAAACACCCGGTTGTACCCACGAAGCAATACGCGATGACACATGTCACCATGCCAAGACGCCACGTCACCATTCCACTCACCTAACCTAGCCTAGACTCTTGAAACATGGATTCCACTACCATTTTTATACGACACAAAGCTAATGACTATGTTGACACATGTTTTCCACTAAAGCATCACCTAAGACACACCTAACAACCTAAACTTAAGACACATAATACTACATGCATATAACTTAACTAAAAATATAATAAACTAAATATGATACATCTGATAGTGGAATGAAAGAGAAGTCTGCTTCTCCTTGTTCATTCACGCACAAAAGAGAGAAGAGTGGGGAAGAAACTCTCAAAGGAAGACATCAATTGTTGAGTGTTGCAAAACTTAGTTGGAGTGGTCACTGTGAAATCGTCACCGTATATTCGTCAACCGTTGGATCATTCTCAAATTTGATAAGAAAGTTCGAGACTTGTGGTTCTTCATATCCAAAGGTCATAATTCTGAATTAACGTCCATAGTGTGAGATATTCAACTCCCACAGTGGACTTAGATGGTGAGAAACTCAACCCTTATACCATCTAACCTGTCACCATAGAATGACCATCCGAGGTTCGTTCATTGTTGGATCGGGCTGAAAATTTGTGAGGATAACTATCACAGGCAGTTCTTCGTTATCACCGTTCAAATTTGTAATTAAATGTTTGGAATATGAGATATGGAGCTCGGACAGTAGCATCTTTGATGTCTTTTCTCCCAGATCTTGAACTCACTTTCTAGTCCGAATTTCGTTGAAGTCAGCGGCTGTTTGGGTTATATTCTTGCTTCAATTCCTCATTTTTAGTTCATTTTGGATGATTGTTTCAAACCTTGTGTAGGTCGGTAGTTAATTCTACAATTGTTTTTGTGTTTCTGCCTGTTTTTGGAAACCATGCGTGTGCTTGGGACAATTTTTGGTTCAATGCACGTATCGGGGGTGTTGAAGGCATATTTGTGGACGTTGTTGGAAAGCGTGTCGAGGTTCGTGCCGGTAGCACAGGCGTGTTCGAGATCTTTACGGGGAAGCGTGCACTATCAAGTGAGGGGGGAGAAACCTCAATTATCAGGGAAAATGGGCATATGATATGATCATTAACATGTGTGGGGATTCTCAAACCCTGTTGATAGTTGGTTGATAACATGACGTTTGATAACATGTTTATTTGAGTATGTGATGTATATTTAATATGTCTGTTATGTTTTTCTGTTGATAATATAATAATATGTTCACTATGTGTTGTTGGTATGTTAATGTTGTGATGGATTTGATCAAGGTTGAATTTGGAGATGATTGTTATAAATTAAGTTAATAGCTTAAGTAGGAAAATATGATATTGTGGCGATATCGAGGTGTTAAATGGAAAGATGGTGTGAAATCCCATGGTGATGAATGCATGCACATATCATACATGTTGCCGATCAACTTCGTAGGTAGCCGCAACAATTGTTTGAGCGGTTACTAACATGGGGTTGATGGTTGTGAACGACTACAACGAAAGTTGGACAGTTGTCACAAGAGAGCGGTATGAGTGGCTGCACACGCTGTTGAGTGGCTGTCATACGAGGTTGGATCATACTTGTGTGTATAACTGCAACAACCGTTTGAGTGATTATTACACAATGGAGGTGACTGTGTCGACTGCAAGAATCGTTTGAGTGGTTGTCACGGTGGAGCCGTGTGAACAGTTGTAACAGCTGAGCAATTGCCACACGAGGTTGAGGTGAACTATCCGGAGCAACCAAGTTGGCGGAACTCATGTTGGAGCAACACAGGTGCTTTCTCATTGTTAGAGAACTTCTCGAGTTTCTCATTGTTGGAGGAAATTCAGGAAGGCAGGGTTTCCTCAGCGGAAGCGTTGGAGGACTACTGTTGCACTTTCTTGGTAACTCGGGAGTCAGTAGCCCAACTTCTGACTTAAGTTGTTGTAGAATTGGCCAATCATGCATGTAGGACCAATTGTGCACTTAGAGTAAGCTATGATCCTAGTTGATGAGATTTCTAAGTTGATTGCTATGATGACAATCTTGGGAGAGGGTTATGTTTGTTAATGTACATGTTAATTAGTATGTAGTATTTAATGTTGTCCTATTTGATATGATCCTAAAAATGGAACATATATAATTTCCGGATCTATCCTTAAGTGACCAACAAAAATTCGAAGAAGACGAAAATACAAAAATGGATAAGATGAGAAATGGAAGGTAGGCGCCACAATTCCAAGGAGAATTGATAAGTCAGGGTGAGGATCGCCACAAGGGTCTTAGACTCTTGATAAGATCAAAGGGATTGATTCAACCAAGAACCAAAGAGAGGCTAAACACTCTCACAAATGGATTCAAATCCAAATTGAACTCAAAGTTGTTATTTCAATATGTTAGGCATGTTACATATAATCTTATGGCTGCCAACCTTTGGCCTCCAAAAGATACCATAACCTCCCTCTAATGACTCAATTAACACACCCACTAAATGGCTCACTTAACTAAACTTAATCATGCCACTAATGGTGATTTAATGTTCTCTCTCCCCCATTATGTGGTTGCTACACTTACTTCTCATATTACAAGTGTAACCCCTTATTTAAATTAAAAAATAAAAGGCTAATAACTTAAAGGAGTTACTTGAGGTATGCAAGCCAAAAGATTCCTCCCAACTAAGCTACCAAACTCGTGTAAAACTGAAAACAATATTTTCACCATGATATAAGCCGAATCTGGTCAAGATGCTTGCAATTCGATTTGTAGATGATTTCCTTAGCTTTCCAACGCACCAAAGAACGTATCAATCAGAGATCTGTAACTCAAGATACATCCAAAACAAGAATACGGGTTCATTGATGCGTGATTTTTAAGATAAATAAACAAAGGCAAGTGCACCTCGTCGCAATCAAGTAATACGGTGGTGAGACCGGTTATCGTATCCACAGGGATTGGATGTCAATTACCAATTCGCAAATTCAACAACTATCTAGACTAATCTAAAATATGAGAGATTAAAACTAAGGAAATAAAATATTTTTGTCTTTTTGTAATTTTGTCAAACACTTGGTATGCAAACAGGGATGTGGTTAGAATTGTCGGGTTTAGACTACACTAATCCTCCCTTAATTGCAATGAAATGGTAATCAACACAAGTCCTAATTCAATTATGCCAATCAAGCCTTTTCTAAATTACTCAAGCCTAATGTCTTAGGTGCATTGAGCCTAAAACCCCAAATTAAACCCTAATGTCTTAGGTGGAATAAAATGAGATTTTGCATTAAGTTAAGACTTATAAGATTGCAAGCAGCCAACACCTATGTCTAGATTCTTGACCTACTTGGCATATGATTCATGAGCATGCCTTAATACCAACCTTCCAGTCATCTATCAAAGCAACAAATCATTCCTATGGGTAGCTAATCCAAGGAAAGCATTAAACACAGAATCACATACTCATAACAAAATAGAAACTTGTATTAAAATACCAAATCAATTACAACAAGTTCAGAAAAGTTACATCTAACCCCAACAATGGGGATTTAACTACTCATGATAAGGAAATACAAAAAGGGAAAAAGAGAAGGGATGAAGAACACTCATAGACAAGCTTCCTCCAATCTTCTCTCCATCCAAGAGCAGAGAAAACGCCCCCCTTTTTGGGTAGAAACCCTCTCCAGCCACCAGCCTCAGCCTGCCTCCAAGTACAGCTTCTTTTAGGTTAAAAGTTGGTTCCCTTTTCTATTCAGTGCAGGTTTATTTATAGGTCCGTCGCCCGTCACGGCCGTGACAGCCATCACGGCCAGGCCGTGATGGTCTCTGACTTGGGCGCCTCTTCATTCACTTATTCATCACGGCCGTGATATCCATCACGGCTAGGCCGTGATCGTTTCT